>JAMPIV010017571.1:0-98107 GCA_024509875.1 Oreohelix idahoensis
CATCAAAACAAGTTAGGAATCCTCAACTCGAAGAATGATTGCACAATTTCACATCAATAATAAACTTCTACGAGCTGGCTACTAAAATATATCCGTGAAAGTGCGTGAGGTGGAAATGCGATCTTTTCTTTTGTGAGGTTCCATCACATCCTCTCCCCTTCCCCCAGTGCTTAAGATTACACAAAATACACACATATGTATGGTAGATCTTTAGCGGGGTTATCCTTTTTAAAAAATTAACATGAAAAATACACTAACGAACTTGTTGACATAAAATTTGGCCACTTGTTACAAGAGATATTATATTTTATGATGAACAAAAGTTGTCGCATAGAGATTTATGATCAATAAATTTTCTATATTCTTTTCTTTTCTACCCGTGTCCTCTACTTTATTATCGCTCTTTTATCCTTTTCCTGTATTTTTTCGCATTCGTTCGTTTGCGAGAAATATTATATTTTCCCATTCTGACTTTACCGTTTTTTTTTGCTCATGTTAGCCACGCATTTATTACATAACGTGTGATCAATGGTCCAGACATAGATGCAGACAATTGGAGGTGTGAGCGTAGAGCGTTATAAAGTTCCCGGCGATTCCGTCAGACACAGAAAGCAGACATGTGTCTATACTTTTCTCTCATGACACGGCGCTCCTCTGGGATAGATTTCTCGACTCGTAAACTTGTGAGAATTCACTCTGTCAGACATGATGAGGAGACATATTGTCTGATATTTTCTTCTGACACGAAGCTTCACACGGTAGTTTTCTCAGCGATAGTGTGAGGTGAAACTCACCGCGCCTCGACGTAAAGTGTTAAGACCAGCAGGGGAGACGATTTCGGGGTCTCGCAATAGCGTGCATCCTTTGTCAGTGGTTTTTAAGATATTAACGAGAATGTTTATTTTTATTTCATTCAGTCCTCAAGATTCGCAGTAGACAGGTCGCTCGTGTAAAGAATAAGCTGTATAGCGAAGTTTCTCAGTTTGTTTCGACAATTTGCCGAGCTTCTAGACTTCAAATATATATATATCAGCGTATAATTCTAAGTTGTGCGATCGCCTGTAGTTCTGTGTTGAGGTAATATAATATATCTAGTATTTTGTGAGTGATTAAGTGTTAAATCGCCTATTTTATTTCCCTAGTTTCTTTTGTGCAGAGTGAATAATTTATAAGTCTGTTATATTCAGTGGAAAACAGAATATAAATTATAACACTTCTAGCTTAAAACTCATGCAGCTATAAAATAATTCAATTTAACTGACCAGTCGAGAATATTTAAACTAACTTATAACTGCATAGATTCATCACTGAGTATTGACGAAATACGTATGTATTTCTAATTCATGATGATTGATTTTATGAATATAACTTATTTCACGGGAAGTTTTAAACGATAAGTCAAGCTCTCCGCTTGCAGTTTATAATGTAAGTTATAACCGGAGTGCATAGTATGTATAGTATTTTATATGTTGTTCTTTCTTTATTCAGTGAAACTGGGGTGACCCAACTTTGCCAGCGTTTGAGTACACGAGAAATATCTGTGAAGAACTAAAACATTTTCCTTAAAGACTTGGTGTATAACCTTTACAAGAACTTTAAGATTTTAAAGAAGTAACGGGCCCATCGAGCCTGATTTAATTCTTCCAGAGGAAAACCTCAAGTACATTTCAGCCCTTGCGGCAAAGTAACATATTCCTATCAGTGACATTCCAGGAGTGACAGAGTTTTGGACTAGTGGTGTGGTGACCAAATATAGTCCTATCCTGAAAGTAGAAATCGACTTGACATTCCTCATTTCTAGAAACCTAAGCTATTGACCACTGTGCTCGCTGTTAACGTACGTGCCTGGACAATTTTTAATGAGACTTAAACAGAGAAATCCAAAAATAAGAACAACCAAGAAAACGTTCTATCCTGAAGAAGTGAATCCAACTGTCTTTTTGGAACTGGGGTTCTCTTGGTCCCAAGTCTACCATTTGAGAGTTCTGTATGTGTATGTCCAAAAAATTGTGTTTCCAGAAGTTGCTACCCAAAGCTGTAAGGTATCGCATGAGAGACCGTGATCACGGCTGAAATGAATAGAGGTGAATGCAGGAGAGGACTGAGTGATTCCTTTATTGTTTGTTTTTGGGCACCCATTTTGCTGTCTTAAATTTCCTTTGTGCAAGTTTTTGTTGCTAACAATATTTGGCCTTAGGAAGATCATACTACTATCACAGTTCTGGTTCATACTTTTAAAAAAGGGAAAATCTTTAGACTACAGCAGGATGTACCGTGACTCTTTGGGGGCTATCATCTTTTCTTTTAACAGGGACTGTGGGCTAAACAATTCGAGGGAAAGGATCATACTGAGGGTACTATCATTCCTGTCGCATTTTTTTTTGATATTTTGACTATTTGTATGCTCGATGTTATTTTTTACGTGTTGTGATGAAATTTTTATTGAATAAAATTAAATCCACTAAACTTAATCAGTGTGTCGGGTCAGCTCGTTCCAAAATATCTATATAATCATTGTTATAGTTTTCCCCACCGTGTGTGCGTCTATATTTCGTCAATTGGTGTGTGAGTGCACGTGAGTGGTAATATATATATAATATAATGTGTATAGACTGTCTGACTCCTCTGATCTGTTTGTAGAAGATAGGCCGGAGAGAGAGAAGATTCTGCTTTCCGGGACACCTCATAAATTTCCTACCATCTCACATCGTGAAATCATTTCTACTATCATCTCACACTGTGGCGATCAATCATTCTAATACTGGTTTCAGAAGGGACCAACCCAAGTCTAACCCCTATCAAAAATCAAACTAAAGAATGGTGGCTTCGTTCTCGCGGATTGAACTATAGTCCTCAAGTATTACCTTATAGCAGCTCGTCTCAGATTAATTTTCTTTATCCTGATATAGAGTAAGAATTTGATGTCTTGTGAGTTGTTGATAAGCTTTTAAAATCTAATTTATCCCCTAGACGAAACGATCTGTTTAGGGGCGTGCTGACCACGACAAATTAAATAATATGTTTTTCCACACCGCATTTTGAGCATATATACATTTTAGTTAAAGGTTGAATTTTGTTCGAATATATGTTAATTACTGATTTTGTAATACAAAAAACGCTGGTTAATGTTTGTGAGTGTATAACATTCACCAGGGTTCTGAAGCAGTAAGGTGTTTGAGCTAAGCTAAAGAGAAGCGGTTTCGGAACTATCTCGTCCAGATTAATTGCCATCCTCATTACCCGAACTGTCTTGAGGGGTACAACTTGACAGTGGATAAAAAAATTAAGGATTTTTTTTATCCTTATAATATTTTTTGCAATAATTATTTTGTTTCCACTGTATCAACTTAATTATTTTTCAGTGAGTAAATCTTAACTAACCATTGTATTTGGCGTAGTCCGTGTCCGCATAGGCCGCTTAATTGCCGATTAAAAGCCGCGATAGTTTAGATACTATATATCATTGGAGGTGAGGTATCCCAGGGTTAAAGTATATCATCTTTTGATTTTGGTAATTTCTTGTACTTGGTATGTGAAACCAGTTATGCCAGAGCTCTTATCTTTTCTTTTCTCGGCTACAGTCCTCATCCACCTATTTGCGATGGCAGAGAGGAGAAACTTAGACAGATGCTCAGGGTACGAAGTGGAGACAAGAAGGTTTGGACGGAGAAGAAGCGAAAGCTTTTTGTCAAGGGACGAACTTGAGAGATATGATGCGGAGCAGAATGAAGAAGGCACCCGAAGCTCGGAGAGAGCAGAAGAAGATGAAGATGAGGAAATGAAATTCGAAGGGCGAACGAAAGAGAGAAGGAGAGACAGCATGAGGAAAGAGAGAGAGGAGAGACAGCATGAGGAAAGAGAGGAAAGAGAGACAACAGGAGTTGTCTCTTAAAGCTCTAGAATTCCAAAATCGTGGTGGTGCCTCTACCTCCAGCAATGGAGATTCTTCTCCTCATTCTTCCTTAACTGATCCTTCTAACACTCAATCTCTTCAACTCAACGCTATGTCTTTCATTCTAGAATCTTTCCCTTGTCCTAATGAGAAGATTGAAACGTATCTAAAAAAATTTGAGAAAATTGCAACTCTGTACGGTTTAGAGAGGTCGCGTTGGAATATGAAGCTTTCTCAGGCTTTGAAAAGCAGGGCGTATGATGTTTACGCCAAACTGGAAAGCAGCCAACAAGACAACTATGATGTGTTAAGAAAGCGTTACTGGAGCGCTTTGAAGTGAATGCGCGCAAATCTTTGCAACTGTTTCGCAACAGCAGGAAGGAGAGCTCTGAAACTTTTCAACAGTTCTCGTCTCGTTTGAAGGGATACTTGACAAAGTGCCTTGAGCTTTCACAGCTCCCCTCTACCTATGAAGGTTTAGAGGAATTTGTTATAACAGAACAAATAAAGAACACTTTGTCTGCTGATACCCGGAGATTTCTAGCTGAGCAGGGTGCAGAAAAGCTTGAAGACATCTTAGAACAGTCTGAGCGATATCACAATGCGCTGGCTGAACTACCGGCCAACAAAACATAAACCGACAGAAGAGCATTTTCGAAAGAATAATCTAGATCAACCTTCTCATGCTTCTAATCAGAATAACCACAGAGAAACTGGACCTCAAAACCCCCCTCCTGATAAAGCCAAGTTCTACAGAAACAAATACCCCAACCACAGTAAACAGTCTGATCAACCCGACCGCCCTACATGGCAGCGCAGCCAGAAAGGACAAGGAGGCAAAGGGAGAACTGCGCCTGAGCACGGGACTAGATGATCAGGCGAGCACAACCGAGCCGAAACGCATAGGATGCTTGCTACTAACAGTCTCGCAAGGCGGAATTATTGACAGTGATTACCAACCTGAGAGAGAGGACAACCCTCAACGCGAGGTACTGTTATATTGAACGGTTCTCAAACTTTTTGTTTATTTGACACGGGGCTTTCTTATGACTGCATTGTTGCCAGATACCTGGTTAAACCCGGTCAAGAGACAGCAGAGACCGTCGAACTTTGTGGAGTTCTTAATAGTGAAGCCCACCTACAGCGCTTCCCATCGCATTGGTGGAGCTACACTCTAACTTTGTCAGAGGTGTGATCAAAGCGGCTGTTATGGATGATCCCATCTACCCAGTCATACTTGGCGGGAGATACGTGTGTATTGGGAAACCGGAAGAGCCGATTGTGGCAGCAGTAACTACAAGAGGGCAAACCAAGAAGGAACGGGAGCCTGCGCCTAATTTGTTACCTATGGAACTTAAAGAAGCGCAACAAAAGGACCCTACTTTGGCACCCTGCTTTAGGAAACTGCCCATGGCTAAGGAACCCAAACAGCACGGGGACAGTGTTTCTGAGGATGGCGTACTTTATCGGAGAACGGGCAAGCCTGACCAAGGTTACAACCAGCTCCTAGTACCGAAACAGTACAGAAGCCAAATCCTAGAAATGGGGCACTCTCTTCCCTTTAGCGGACATATGGGACAGAACGCCACAAACCAAAGGATAACCACTCATTATTGGTGGCCAGGAGTAAATACTGATATTATCAGGTATGTCAAATCCTGTGCCCAGTGCCAACGTGTACCACCCAAGCAACGGACACCCCCAGTCTCTTTGGGTGAAATGCCAATAGTGGGAACACCATTCGAACGGGTTGTGATCGACATTTTAGGGCCTTTTGAAAGGACTAAAAGAAGGAACAGGTATATCCTCACCTTAGTCGACACATGCACTTTATGGGCAGAAGCTATCCCGCTAACATGCGCAGATGCCAAGCATGTCGCAGAAGCCCTCGTGCAGATTTTCACTCGGTTGGGATTCCCTCAGCAAGTGTTGACGGATAACGGATCTCCATACCGAAACCTGTTGATGGATGAGATCGTTAAGATCTTGAGGACCCAACACATCTACACTAAGCCATATACTCCGGCCGGAAATGGGCTCGTGGAACGTGTTAATGGAAACCTCAACATGATGCTAAGTAAACTGGCACAAGTGAAACCTGAAGATTGGGATCTTTGTATTCCTGCAGCTTTATTTGGCTACAGAGAATCTCCTCATACTTCCACAGGATTTCCGCCAGCTACGCTTTTATTCGGCAGACCTATTAAGGGGCCGCTTGAAGCCTTACTTTGGTCGCTGACAGACCAGAAGGCTGATGAGACAGTTGTCTCAGCAAGTAAATATGTGTCGGATTTAAAAGGAAGGTTGAAACTAGGATGGGACCTAGCAACGACCAACTTTAAGCGAGCACGCACAAAGCACGCTAACCGATACAGGAAAGTCGCGAAAGAAAGAGAACTGAAAGCAGGAGAGAAAGTTTTGGTGTTACTCCCTACCGAAACAACCAACTGAGGATCGGATGGCAAGGGCCGTTTATCGTCCTGAAAAAGATTTCTAAGCCTAACTACCAGATCTCTATTAAAGGAAAGGAAAAGGTTTTCCATTTAAATCTGTTAAAGAAATTCTTGGAAAGACCAGTGCCAACCTCCGACCATCTCCTGACGATCGCCAAAACTGACGAAGATGACGATAGTGGCAGAGAAATTCCACTGCAAGCACACGTAATCTTTCAAAAATGTCAAAAGCGGCGACGCTCTTTCAAGCGCTCATGGGATACATTCCAGAGAAAGGAAACTTTGGGAGTAGACTTGAGTAGGAATTGGAGAGAGATGGAGGGGGAAGATGAGAGGGAAGAGGACAGACACCCTGAAGCTACGGATATAGAAAATTTATTTCCATAACGTAGACATGGAGTGAATCCATATCTTAAAGGGGGGACGTTCTGTCACAGAGAGTTTTATGATCAATAAATTTTCTATATTCTCTTCTCTTTCTACCAGTGTCCTCTATTTTATTATCGCTCTTTATCCTTTTCCTGTATTTTTCGCATTCGTTCGTTTGCGAAAAAATTTTCTTTCCAATTCTCGCTTTACCGTTTTTCTTTCTCATACTGATACGCATTCTATTACGTAGATGTCAGGCTCTGAAGGTTATTGCGTTGTAGACGTAAACTGTGAATATTCATCTATCTCAGACATAGGGCAGACATATCGTCTGCATTTTCATCTGTCACAACGTAGTTTCATCGGCTGAGTGCTCAGGTGAGGTGTGAAACCCGACATCTGCACGGCGCAGAATGAGACATTTGTCTGGTAGTTTCCTCTGTTACGGCACTCGGGGCCAGTTTCTCTAGCAGTGAGGTGTCTAAGACGCGTTTGGCATGTTATTTCCAGCGTCTAAGGTAAGTAGGTGTTAAGGAAAGGGGAGACTATTGCGTGGTTTTGGAAATAGCGCACATCTTTATCCGTTTTCATAGATATATAACTAGAGGTTGGAAACCTGCCACTTCACGCACTCAGTAACTTCGCAGTTAGACTAGGAATGAACAACCTACGTTTGAGCCCTAAGAATCTCTGTTATAGAAGCAATTAGTTGGTCGAATTGAATGTTCGATTTCTAAGTATCTCTGTTGATGATAGAGGGCATTAGTTGGTCGAAGTGGTTTTAGTTCTTAGTAGTTCTGTGTTGAGGTAAATATATTATATCTAGTATTTTGTGGGAGCCGCGCTAGCGTAGTGGTTACAACACCGCTCTGGCGACCGGGTGATTTAGGATCAAACCCGGGCGACGGCATTTGAGGATTTTTCGTCGCCCGGGAATTGGACTGGATTAACTCGAGACCTGGCGAGGACATTTGAAGGAGTGTCGTCGACCAGGGATTGGCGGCTCCTGAGCCGACCCAGCTCTAATGGGTACCTCCGAAATCGGCGAGTATCTGCCTGAAGGGCGAGGGACACCTGTCTCTGTACGTAAAATCAATGTCAGGTTAGACATTAATAATAACCTGAGATTTCGCCTCGAGTATCAGCGGGCGTACGAAAAAAAATATATATAGTATTTTGTGAAGTGTTTAAAGTGTTAAATCGATTATTTCACGAGTTAGATTTTTGTGCAGAGTGCTTAATTTATAAGTCTGTTATATTCTCTAGCTGACGTGTTTCAGTGGAAAGCAGAATAAATTATATTTCTAGCTTAAACTCATGCATCCATAAATGAATTTAATTTAACTGCTAAATAATCAGACGAGAATATATTTTAAAATTAACTTATAACTGAAATGCTACATCAGTGAGTATTGACGGGATACGTATGTATTCCTAATTCATGGTGATTGATTTTATGAATATAACTTATTTCACGGGAAGTTTTAAATGATAAGTCAAGCTGTACGCTTGCAGTTTAAAATGTAAGTTATAACGAGTACATAGTAGTATGTATAATTATTTTATATGTGTTTTTTTTTTCTTTATTTAGTGAAGAAAACTAGGGTTAACCCAAACTTTGCCAGCGTTAAGTACTTGTGAGTAATATATGTGAAGAACTAAAACATTTTCCTTAAAAGACTTGGTGTAAAATCTTTACAATAACTTTAAAGGTGAAATGACATAACGGGCCTATTGCGCCAGATTTTATTCTTTTACTGAGAAAACCTGTTCTTAAGTACAGTTCAGCCCCTTGTGGCGAGTAAAGATTACTATTACAAACAGTAATGTTCCGCAAATTATGTCAACTTGTGGTGTGACCAAGAATTTTACCTGTTGATCGAAGTTACAAACCTGACATTGTTCCTAAGTAGTGGAAACCTCGTGATTCTGATCCTGTGAGCCCCCTTGAAAACTAATTCTTACCTGAACTGATAAAGTGACACTAACTTAAAAAATCTGAACAAAATTATCGCCTGAAGAGGAATCTCCCCGGACAAATTGGATGAAACCAAGATCTGCAGAGCTAGGTATCCTCTTCATCAAACGATAAAAACAGATTGTGTCATAACGTGCGCCAGACGGCGAACAGCAGCACGATTGTAGGTAAGGTTGTGTGAGACAGGGCCCTGATGAATGAACCGAGAGAAAGCAGGAACGATTGACTCTTTTATGGTATACCAAATTTCACCCACTTTGTAATTTCTTTATGCAAGTTTTGTTGCAAACAAGATACTTTTCCTTAGGATAGATCATACTAATATCTAAGTCTGTTCATACCTTTAAAAGGGTAAAAATCATTAGATTACCGCTAATGTATCCTTGATTCCTTTGGGCTATCACTTTTCTTCTAACAGGACTGTGAGCTAAACATCGAGGGAAAGGATCATACTGTGGGTCTATCATTCTTGTAGCGTTTTTATTGACTTTATGACTATTTGTATATGCTTTTGATGTAATTTTATGTGTTGTGATGGGATTTTAGATGATAATTAAAATTTCCCTTAAACTTAATCAGTGTGTCGGGTCAGCTCGTTCTAGAATATCTATATAATCATTTGTTATACTTTTCCAACGTCTGTACGTCTAACTGTCGTCTTGTATGTGCTGCACGTGAGTGGATAGAACTGTGTGTTTAGACTGTCTGACTCCTCTAAATCTGTCGTAGAAGATAGGTGAAAGAGAGAAGATTTCTCGATTTCAGTGACAGCCTCTATTACAGTCTACCATCTTACTCGTGGAAATCTATTGCTATTACTATCTCTCACTGTGACTATCACTTATTCAAATCTAATCAGAAGGGACCAACCCAAGTCTTAATTCTCCTATCAAAAATCTACGACACTCACCAAACTTGGCGTCCACCTTATAAAGTTATTGTCAAGGCTGGACTGTGGCCAAATTTGGCACTGTACCCTGACACTATCAATATCGATAAATATATTCAGGATAACTGTACATTCCAGGAAATATCACCAAGATTTGGTAAGGAGAGAGAGAGAGAGAGAGAGAGAGAGAGACAGAGAGAGGGTGGCCACGTATAAGAGAGTGAGAGAGATTGAATATTTTCTTGTTACGGTAGCTTGTACCAAACTAGATTATTTGGCTTTAACAATTGTTTACTTTACGGAGTAGCACGTATTATGAACTTGTTTCTTTACTATCTATATACTGTAACCTATTGCTAACCTTTTGACCTTGGGGGTTATTAACTTGGTTGGGTTCTTATCTTCTCAACGAGGATAGGGCATAGGCATTCTGTTATATTTTCTATGCATGTAATTCTGATGTATCTGATCTTTCTCTTTTAGATATTCGATGTTGTAAGATTTAGTGATAATAAACAACAAAAGAACTAACTAACTATGTGTGTGTTGGAAAGACCCATATTCAAATTTACCATAGTTTTTTCACTTTTGTGTGTCTTGTTGTCACATAGCTGTGTGTGTGTGTGTGTGTGTGTGTGTGTGTGTGTGTGTGTGTGTGTGTGTGTGTGTGTGTGTGTGTTTAGTAAACTTATATTTCTCAATATAAGGGGGTGCTTGATTGTCTTATCCTAAAATATAGTCGTAAAGATAGGCTGGACTAGAGAAACTATTCAGTACAGAGACAGATCTTCTCCTTAAACTATTCACTTGTGAAAATCTATTTCTTACACCTGACTTCTCACGTATTATCACCATCTCCTATACTCAGGTGGGACCTTACATTACTTTAAAACCTATCTACGCACGAAAGGGGGGGGGGGTAATTTAGCAGTTTCTAATGTGTTTGTGCGGTGTACCCATCGTCTGTGTCTCCGTCACGAAAAGTCAAGGGCGGTCGCTTTGTGCAGCTTTCTAGCCATGTGCAGTGGGATTTGCAATGGGTCAGAACACGATGGAACGATGAATTATTTATGTTTTAATGATCCCACGATGAATGTGATCTTTGTCTGGATCTAGTAGCTTTGCTGTTAAACCGCAGATTTTTTGGTATGGATGTGTCTTTCCACTGAAAAAAAAGAACCTCAGAAAAAAATCTTTCCAAGCAGAACTTAGCGGTTTAACAATGATTTGTAAATCAAATTGAAAATTTCTTTTTATTTTAAATTTACGAAACACACAATAAAATCACAATTTGAAATAGAAATGTAAGAGTAAAGTAAACAAAAACCCCACTGTGGGTAAATAAGCGATATTAAATTACTTTTCCTAAGTTGGGATTCAAAACCCTCCATCAGCTACAGCATTGCACAATGCCTTAGCCACTTTGCAATCAATACGGAGATGTTGTGTTATTACATAAGGTATAATTCTATTCTTCTTTGATTTGACTTAACAGATGAATGCATTTTCGCGATTTCGAACTGAGCCAAACCATTCAACGGTCTCGAATAATACTACCATATTACGTCAAAGATACTAATACCACCATATTACGTCAAAGATACAAAATACATACTTCCAAGTGCAATTTCGCTGTTTTCTTTTTTCATTCTTCAAGCAGGAATCAGCGCTAAAGCTATCAGTGCGTAAGCTTTCTGCTCCCTGTCATACTTAGCAGTAGGCGAACATTTCAGGACAAACATACATACATAAATATTCATCCCTCCATACTCCATACACACAGACATGCACAAACATAGATGGATACATTAGAGATCGACTTTCTCTTTGATACGTGCATGCATGTAGACAGCCTAGACCCCTTCATAGCCCCCCCTATTTAAACAGTGTGCCAACATCAACCATGCTCCTCATTTGGAATGCAGAATATAAAGAACCCACAAGAGAAGAATGAAATCCAGCTCTTGTTAGCAGCGCTAAGCCCCTGGATTGTTTATTGACGGAAATCTTCATGATGTACATGTCAGATCGGCTGAGTTCACAATCTGCGTCCCTCTGGGTTTCCCCTGACGTGACGCATCTAAAATAAAGAGATCTGTTGGGACCCCTTACGTGACGTGTCACAAATATCACCGAGGAGGGGTGGGGTTTGAACTGTACTTCCCATGGGTATACCTGGAAGGGCATGATATTCCCAGATTTCAGACGCCGTGTTATCACGTGATAAAATTTGTATTCTCATGCTGAAAAAACATCACTTATGGTAACCATAATGGCACGTGAAGTACTGTGTTTGATTTGAGAGCTGATGACGCAGAAACGTAATGGTTATGTGTATGCTTGTGCAGATAAGGCGAAAATTGCAACATTTTTATGCATGTTTTCGCATATCACAACAAATGTATACGATTTAGACAGTATAAGCGTGTTTTTTATGTGTGGCGAGATCGCTGCTGGATAGAAAATTAGAAAGTAGTTCCCAGAAATGGAGAAGAGAACTGGTGAACTAGTGGTAGCGATGGTACATGACATGTCAGGTAGTTAACGGATATATATATATATATATATATATATATATATATATATATATATATATATATATATAAATATATATATATATATATATATATATATATATAAATATATATTATATATATATATATATATATATATATATATATATACTACTCGTCAAAAGTCAAGGGCCACCCTATTATTTTCAATACACTTTTATATAAGCGCATAGAATGATTATATGAAGGAAGTTTTTAGTAAAAATGGTGCAATATCTTCCTCTGACAGGCCTCTATGCACGTTAAGCATAAAAACAACTCACCGATAACCATGGTGATCACGTGCAATTTGGTTTGCTGACCATAAATTCACATTTTTAATCTGTTTTTTCAAACTTCCGTACAACCAAACAGGTAAAGTAATCGTGCTGATTGACATTCCACGAGCAATGGCAACTTTTTGTGAACAGAGTTCACTCTTAATTTGTTTTACAATCAGCAGACTTAGGGTAGTTTCATCACTTGCAAAAACCATGCCACCGAGAAGAAGTCTTGACACCTTACAAAGAATGAGGGCTATAGCGTGGGTTGAAAGTGGTTTATCTGTCCGTGAGGTTGCTAGACGGCTTGCAGTATCACACTCTACTATCCAAAGAATTTTGGAGAGATTTCAGGCCACAGGAAGTGTGGAGGATCGCCACCGGCCAGGTCGCCCTAGATGCACCATTAGACATGATGACCGGTACCTCTTGTTGTCAGCCCTGCGCCATCGAACAGTGACTTGTTCCACTCTAAGATGTCAGCTGAGACAAACTGTAAACGTTAATGTCAGTCAAAGCACCATTCGCAGACGTTTACATGAATTTGGACTGGCTGCTCGACGTCCTGCAGTCAGAATCCCTCTTACTCCTGCTCATCGCTGATCCCGTGTTGCTTGGTGTCGCGAGCACATCCAATGGACAAGGCAACAATGGAGTCAAGTTCTCTTCACTGATGAATCTCGCTTCACTGTGTCATTCAATGATGGCAGGATTCGAGTTTGGAGACGACCAGGAGAGCGATTTACTGATGACACAATTCGAGAGGTGGATCGTTATGGTAGGGTCTGGGGAGGCTTCTACAGACACGGCAGGACCCCACTCTACATCATCCAAGGCAACTTGACCGGCCCAAGATACCAGAACGAAATCTTGAGACCAATTATTCAGCCTGCTCTGGAGGCCATAGGTGGTAATGCCATCCTCCAAGATGATAACGCTCGACCCCATCGAGCTCGTGTGGTGAACGAGTTTATTCAGCAACATGGGATCATCAGGATGGCGTGGCCAGCTCATTCACCTGATCTTTCTCCGATTGAGCACCTCTGGGATGTCCTTGGTCGAAGATTGTCAACAAATCACCCCCTGCCAATGGATGTTGTACAGCTGACTGCATTTTTGCTTCAGGAATGGCAAGCTGTTCCTCAGGATACTCTTCGGACTCTTGTGGACTCGATGCATCTACGCTGTCTTGAATGCCTTGCTGCAAACGGTGGTCATACCCGATTTTGCAATGTCTATTTGTCCAATATTTATTGTGTGACTTTTGAAAAGGTCGGTTACACACTTCACAGCTTCATTGCGTTTGAATGTGTGTTTCTATTTCTTTACGTGACATGTCAATTTGGTATTGAATAAATGCTGTTTTGACTGATACCAATTACGTTTATATCAGATTTGTTTTATGGTTTCAACCAAGGTTTTTCTAAGTGGCCCTTGACTTTTGACGAGTAATATATATATATATATATATAAGTGCAGCTCATATTTATTCCCTACACATTTTTAATTAATAATATTTCTTTGACCGCAACAAAATTATAACTGGAAATTTAAAAAAAAAGTAGTAGCTGACTTCCCTCGGTCGTTAAAAACATCTGGACATTGAAGGCGTTATGCTTATGCCAGGAACACCGTTAGTCAGTTCACAATTACCAAAATTGTGCCACGTTTTTCACCAGTAGTTGAACTTGCAAAACATGACCAGGTGAAACTAGAGGTAAGGAACAGTCACTACCAGTAGAACAAGGGACTATGGATAGAACGCACAGTAAGCAAATCAGCTGATAGAATTACACGGCAATATTTGTTCTGGAATGCCCAAAGTAAATGAAATGGGATGGACCCAAAAGCACATGGAAGCGAGAACAGGAGACGGAATAACATAAGATAAAGAACACATGAGCTTCCTAACTTTAGGGAATAGTATAACATACAGAGCAGGAATAACATTTTAACGTTCATGCTCCGCCGGAGCTGTAGGGTAAAAAATAAGTATAATGTAATGGATTATATCCCGCTTCAAAGATATTTTCCCGCCAGAAATTTCAATTCAGCGGTCTCTTTGAAAACGTATCCAAGGTAACCAATGTATTTTGTCATCATTACGTTTGGTATGGTGCAAGGACCACCACCAGAGATGGTCCCCCGTCTCCCCCTGCACTAAAGCAATAATGCGTTGTTTGGAGCCTGCACCAAATTTTTTGATGTTTTCTTGCAGCTGTAGTTTCTGTCTGTAGAAATTTGCGCCAATCGCGTACACAGTCATATGTTAGTTGTTTCTTACGACTTGACCTGAGGGATAAGTAGCTGTGTTCTTCCCTCTCTCCTCAGAGACCACTGAAAACTACAGGGGGTAACTTTTTGTGTTAGGTAGTTTCATGATTTTAACTGACTCTGCTACATGCCTCTGGATATAATTCATTAAACACATAAAATCTACTTCTTTATTATTCACGAGTGCCTGAAAACATACCTTTATGTGTGTGTAATATAATTCATTAGGCTATATGGGAAGAAAGGGGCGAAGCTGGGGAATGAATGTCGTCGAGAGATGGAAATCATCTATATGAAACCAGCAAACTATAACATGTTTCCATCCACATCTCAAGGTCCTCAATTCTTACGTCTAACTGCTTATTTATTGTCCATGTTTCTGCGTCATACATTAATAAACAGTTAATATAGCACGTATTGACTGTCATTTTTTAATTTGTGAGTTATTTATTTGGATGACAGTATCTGTCTCATTTTGCTCAATGTAGCTTTGGCTACCCTTATTCTCTCTTTATTTTCTTCATATTTATTTCAAATTTTGTTCATATTCAGCTGAGCCTTTTTCATTACGAGTAAAGCCGTCGTACATTTAATACCAAAAAAAAAAAAAAAAAAAAAAAAGATAAGAAAAAGTGGCCAAAATGTGGGATGAAAATTAAAAAAAAAAACCTTTTGCCTAGTTCTTCACTCTGATTAAATATTTTGTTCCTCTGTTTATTCTTCTTGGCATCTCTCTTTTCAGTGTCGCTTCTGTTTCTGACGTTATATGTCGGCTGCTGGTTGGTTGCAGAATATCCCTATTTTAAAATCAAACCACCTTATCGCAATTCTTTTGCATATCACTGCCATTCATTTGTTCTTGCAAGGATTCTGACTGTTCTTTGTTGTTAGATATTGTTCGTGTTCCGTTGGCCGTTATTTTCAACATCATATTTGACAGTTGGTGATTTTTCTTCAGCGTGCTTTGATTTCTATCCACCATCGACAACAAAAGAGTTTATTGTTGCGGTCAAATGAAGTATTGATATTTCCTAATTAGGTATACTGATTGTTCATTTTACGGACTTGTTCAAATTCTGTTATCCACCCCCATATTTTTATCATAAAAAGACATTAGATTTGATGAAATTCTGTACTATCGCACATTCGAGATGCATGAACTGAGTTTCCTGTCTGTTGAAAATATTAATGTGTGGTTTGTGACGTACCTGGGTATTTATCCAGAGAAAATTTGGACTTGAATATGCTTGGTTTTTTTTTTTTTTCAATTTAAGCAGTTAAGTTTATGTCTTATCACAATCCATAGGCCGGGTTGTGCTTTCACTGTTTGCCACCATTCTTCCCTAATGAATGTTTATAGTTAGTGTACCTGTGAATGCATTCCTATGTTCAGCTTTGTAATAGTGCCTTTCTCTTTTCCTTATTTCCACACAGATTTCACTCTTTACCCTTCAGCTTCTCAGTAACCTTTGGCTTTTGACATATTTTGCTAAGTCCTGTGCCATCCGCTCCAGGTATTTTCATGCCTTCTTTATACCTTTCATTTTTGTCTAGTTCTCTTCTCTATGTGTTTTTGGTCTCCAGCTACTTCTCTTTCCTTGGGGATTCTATAATAAGGATTGTATTGTCAACATATTTCCTCCAAGTGTGTCCTATACATCATCAGCGTTTTCTCTTCTTCCCAAATCTTGTACCGCTGGCACACCTCTGGTTCTTAATAACTATTGTCCTTTACATCATCATCATCAGTTGCCATCTCCACAACGAAGGTTGGCTGTAATGGATCTCCAACGTCTTCTGTCTCTTGTCTTGGTGGTACACTCTGATAGACTCTTTCCCGTCCATCTCTTGATGTTATCTTCCCACTTATAGCGCTGTCTTCCCCTTGCACGTTTGCCTTCAACTCTCCCTTCTGTTATGGTCTTCTGCAAGGTGTTATGCCTTTTTATGTGGCCAAAGTATTTTAGCTGCCGAACTTTGACCTCTCTCATTAGTTCTCTTTTCATACCTAGATTTTCTAGGACCTCCTTATTTGTTTTCATCTCTTTCCATGAGATACGCCCCATTCTTCTATATATCCACATTTCAAGAGCCTCAATTCTTTCTTCCAAATGCTTATTCATCGTCCATGTTTCTGCACCATACAGAAATGCAGAATATATATAACACTTTATGATTCTGAGTTTTAATTTATGACATAACTGTTTGGATGTCAGTATATGTTTCATGTTGTTGAATGTAGCTTTGGCCATTCCTATTCTCTTCTTGATTTCTGTTTCACATCTGCCATCTTCTGTTATTATATGACCAAGATATACGTTGCTCTTGACTTGTTCCAGGATTTTCCCATTTACGCTTATCTTTAATGTGGGTTTATTGTCTGTTTTGCTAATTATCATAGTTTTAGTTTTCTCAATATTAATGTCGAGTCCATATTCATGACTTATACTGTTCACTTGCTTCACTAGTTCTTGTAACTCCTGTTCGCTTTCAGCTAACAACACGGTATCATCTGCATATCTAAGGTTGTTTATTGATCTTCCACTGATGTTCAGTCCTGGTATTTCCTGTATCTGTTTGAAAAATTTTTCTGTGTATAAATTAAATAGGCAGGGGACAGCACACAACCTTGTCTGACACCTCTTTTTATGTCTATGTATGGTGAATAATTCCTTCCCGATCTTACTGTGGCAGTTTGCTCCCAATAAAGGTTACTGAGTATTCTTATATCTTTTCCATCAATACCTATGTCTTTGAGGCATTCAATTATTTTCTCATGATGTATTCTGTCAAAAGCCTTCTTATAGTCAATGAAGCACATATACATACTTTTTTGGACCTCTGTATATTTTTCTGCTAATCTTCTTAGGCAAAATATTGCCTCTCTTGTTCCACTGTTCCGTCTAAAACCAAACTGTTCTTCTTGGATTTCGCTGTCTACTTTACTTTTTATTCTTTCCTGTATGATTTTGAGCAGTATCTTAATTGCATGACTCATCAGGCTGATTGTTCTGAAGTCTGAACATTCTGTTGCATTTGGTTTTTTGGGCAATGTTATAAAAACTGATGTCTTCATGTCGTGTGGTAAATATCCTGTATTGTATATATCATTGCATATTTCTGTGATTGTATCTATACCAAAGCTCTCCAGAGCTTCTATCATTTCAATGTTTATGTTATCCATGCCTGCTGATCTTCCTTTTTGTATCATATGAATGGCATTCTCTACTTACACTTGGTTTTAATTTGTATTAGTATTTGTTCTTTTTGAGTTGTTGTTTTTTTTAAACCTCGTTGTCTTTCCTTGTCCTATGAGTAGTTAGTTAGTTTGTTTTTTAATGATTTGTTAGTTCTTGTTGCTTAATTTCTATTTAGTTGAATGTCTTTTCTGAAGTACTAGCCTTGTATGTTTTCCTTTGTTTTATGTATATATCTTTTAAGTATTGATTGGGCATCTCTTGGGGCATCTATACTTAAAACCTTATCACCTGTCATGTTTATATTGTGATTTCTATAGTGAGTTTTTAATTCAAGCCTTTGTTGTTCGTACTTTTTACAGTAGATCAGGTAGTGGTCTATATCATTCTCTTCCTGACATTCTTTTGTAAGGGCAGACGCATTGATCGTCATCTTTTAGTACTTTTGCACGGGGCATTACAGACACCACAAACTCATAACGCACACTTTTATGCCAGGCAAACTATGTGTGGCCCATCTGATAAATATCGCGGAGGAAAAACCTGACTGATAGAGTGGCTGAGGTATTTGACAAAAGAGTACGTCAACCCACTGACAAAAAGCACTTATATTCAGACCTGGGGCTTCCTTGACTCACTCCGGAATAATTTACCAAATTCTGTTAAATCTAAAGCTATACCATCTTTCAGAGTAACCTATTCGAATATTTGGCTCTAGAACAGAAGTAGTCAACTCAGGATCTGTGGGGATCTGCTTTAGAAATACTCATCTCTCTAAAGATCTACCTTGATAAAATCATCGTTGTCAGATTGCAGAGTATTTGGAATTAGAAATAAGTGCAGTCTATAACTTTTATCTCTGCCAGACGAACAGCTTCCCACAATTCCCTCAACCAAGAAATTAACAAGTAAACATAATGACATTTTACTAAATATTATCTTCCTTATCTTCTTTTTTGATCCTTAGTCGCCGATTGACAAAGCAGTCAGTGGACATCACTGGTGGCATATTTTTGGGCAGCAACAAACTGCTTCAACTTTGCTCGGTCGGCGGCCATAATTCGTGCAGTGTCCCAGCTCTGTTTCATTCTTTGCATCTCAGCCTCCACAGTTCTCCGCCAAGTTGTTTTTGGTCGGCTTTTCTTTCACTTTCCTTGGGGAGTCTATGGCACAGCTGTTCTTGGAATGACATCACGGTCCCTTCTGAGGACATGGCCAACCCAACTCCAGCGTCTGCCAGCTATGATGGTGTGCATGCCCTCTTGGCTGCTCCGAATAAGACGTTCTTGGTTGGTGATGGTATTCGGCCAAAAGATTCGATGGATTTTCCTTATGCACATTTTGTGTAAAGAGGACAGTTTCGACATTTCCTTCTCTGTTAATCTCCAGCATTCCGCACCATAGAGAAGCACAGAAAGTACACAGTTTCATATACTATTAATTTGGTGTTTGTGCTGTACTGGGAAGACTACCAGATGTTGTTGAGACTAGCAAAGGCTGCTCTCGCTTTATTCATTCTGTTGTTGATGTCCCTACTTGTTCCGTCGTCTGGTGTTACTATGCATCCTAAGTATGTAAATGTGTCTGTCCGTTCTAGCTTCTGGTTCCTTATTGTTATTGGCTCAGGATTGCCCACATTGAGTGTCATGACCTCTGTCTTCTTCAGATTGATGTTCAGACCCACCTGCTGGCTATACGTATTCAGTCTATCGGTTTTTTTCTTGGATGTCTTGATGTGAATGTGCGAGTAGTGCAATGTCATCTGCATATTCCAGGTCTTCAAGTGTAGAAAATGTTGTCCAACTAATTCCTCTAGGACTGCCATCTGGTGTCTGGCGCATCACCCAGTCTATGACTGTCAAAAGTAAAGTTGTTGATAAGTGGCATCCCTGTCGTACTTCTGTCTCCACCTCGAAAGTTAGGTTGCTCAACCCAACACTGTAAGTAAAGTTAGAATAGAGGCTTTTTATAATGGAAACAATGCAGCTAGGAATTCCACACGCTCTCAGTATTTTCAATAGGCTGTCCCTGTGTATGCTGTCAATAGCCATTTCAAAATCAACAAAGTTAATGTATAGCTGTCTCTGTCATTCAGGAGGACTGCTCTATAATGCTCCTGAGGGTGAATATATGATCTGCACATCTTCTGTTCTTTCTTAATCCCGCTTGTTCTTTCCTCAGTTTATGGTCTACTGCTTTTGAAATTCTCTGGATAATTATTCTGCCTAGTATTTTACTGGGAACTGAGAGAAGAGTAATTCCTCTCCAGTTGTTGCAGTTTGCAAAGTCGTCCTTCGTGGGCAATTTGACAATTATTCCATTACTCCACTCCGTTGGTGTTGTCTCTTTTTCTAGACTTGTGCAAATAGTGGTTCTAATAGTTCTGCTGCTAGTTCAGGGTCTGCCTTGAATAACTCAGCATTTAAATTGTCGTGACCAGGCGCTTTTCCATTCTTTAACCCTTTAATTGCCGTGATGATTTTTCTCTTTGTGGGATGTCTGTATTTACGTCTAGATCACTTGCAGCCTCAGGAACATTCAGCTGAGACTCTGGTGGTTCCTTATTCAGTGTTTCTCTGAAGTGCTCTGCCCATCTTCTTTCCTGCCCCTGTGCTGTGGTGATGAGATTTCCTTGCCTGTCTTTTACTAACGTTATATTTTTAGCACCTCGTTTTCCGCTGATAGTTTTAGTTATTTTATAAACTGTGCTTTGTTCATTTATCAGTGCTGCCTCTTCTGCTTGCCTTGCAAGGTCATCCAGAATTTTCCTGTTGTTGGTACGGGTTTGTCATTTTACTTCTTTGTCCAGCTGACTGTAGCTATATATTTCCTTTAACCTGGAAGACTTTGCTTCTGGTTTCTTTCTTCTCATTTCTTTTATCATCGCTATGGTGTTTTACGTTTATGGTGTTATCCAATCTTGTCTCTTTCTTTCCTGGAATCCCAAGCATGATTCGCTGCTTTCCTTGTATAATGTTGAAATGATGTTGAATTTTTGGTCAACATAATCTGTCGCTGTACTTTCCTGGCTTTTGGCAATTTGATATCGTCTCTTTACATCAACCACAACAGCTTTTCTGGTAAGGGGGTCCTTGAGTTTCATGATGTTATATCTTATCTGTTTGACTGCAATTGGTCCAGCAGCTCTGAGTTTCACCTCCAGTCTTGCTACTACAAGGTGATGATCACTTGCCACATCTGCACCTCTTCATACTTTCACGTCTTGTAATGCATGCTTCCATCTACCATTGATCATTATGTAGTCTATCTGGTTTCTGTTCCGTCCGTTTGGTGATTCCCACGTTAACTTGTGCACTTCTTTGTGTGGAAAAAGTGTTCCTCCAATGACCAGGTTGTTAATGCTGCTGAAGCTTATTAGTTTGTCCCCATTATCGTTTACTGTTCCCCTGCCGCTTTTCCCTATTACTCTTTCATTATGAGTATTGTGTGTACCAACTTTCGCATTGAGGTTTCCCATTACTATAATAAAATCGTACCTAGGTTTCGATTTTCTTTTGTTGCTGTTGATAGAAATTGTCCTTGACCTCTTCATCGCTGTCATTTGTTAATGCGTAGCATTGTATTATTGTGGTGTTGGCGAATCTCCCTCTCAGTCTTGTTCTTATCAGTCTGTTGTTGATGGGTTTCCATTCCAGTAATGATCTTTCTATTCCTTTCTTCAAGATAATGGCTACGCCTTCATTGTGCTGACCATCCTCTCTACCAGAGTAAAGTACTGTTTCTCCTGTAGCTGTTTTTATTCTCCCCGTCATGGTACATCTGCTCTCACTTATTCCCACGATATGTAATCTGTAGTTCCTCACCTCTGCTGTGATCTGCCTCAGCTTTCCTGTCTCATTCATGGTTCTGACGTTCTAGAATCCAATTCTTGTTTTGTGTTTTGCGGTAGGGTATCCGTTTTCGTGCCAATAGCTTCCTTTCGGATTTCACCACTGACAGTCATACGAGCCTAAGACTCCGGATGTCCGTCCTGCATCAAAGTTTTTCCATTTGTTGCTGTTTCCGCAACTGTTCAGATTTTTTACGTGGGCAGGGGTGTCGTCCCTGCGCTAAAACCCCAAACCTGGAGGACCAGTGTACTAGCTTTTGTCTGACCCCTACCCGCACAGACCTGTCCAGCTTGGTTGAACATACCAGGAATAAAACCTCCGCTGGCATAGCTCTGGGGGTTGTCATGGTACGCAAGCTGCCATACCGCTACAAGGTATAGGTATCATTGATGGTAGGTCATTGTGATGAACGAGCGCCAAGGCCTTATAGATCTATCTTTTCCTACATCTCTCGTATTTTATTTTCTCCTACATTTGTGCTCTTTCATCCCACATTTGCTATTTCATCGTTCTGATTACTCGCGACCGATATCTAGAGAACCGCATTTGTTGTTTCATCGGTGGTAAAATAAAGTCTTTTGATTGAGTCCCCATACCTGACATCATCGTTTGAAGCCCACATTGCATCGTGATAAATCTGGTGAAAACACATCTGGTCATCCAAATCAGACATCTGGGCATTATACAATTTCTGTGGACTGTTGCTCGGCCGGGTCACCACATTGGACGCCCAGCTTGGCCAGGTGAAAACGTCTCATGCTGATTAAACCAACCGGCATGTAAATCAATAGGCTGCGCCACAAAGGGGACATGTTAGCATGCTGGCGACAATGGACAGAGGTAACAAAGAGTGCCGCCAACACACGTAGCGATAGACAGTCAGAGAGTAATGTGACAGCACTTTTGCAGTGGCCAGCCAATTATCTCAATACCTGTTTGTCAGGCAAGCCAGGCAACGAAAGTTGGTCGCGAATTACCCCACCCACTTTTGGACTGACAGGGGACAAGAGCGATCCTGGGAATGAATTCTTAGGTATTGGTTGTATCGGCGGAGTTGTACGTCACCGGTCCAAGGAACCCACATTGGACTTCTAGAGATAAAATATACCGCTAAGCTCGCTAGAGAGAGGAGTCCAGTTTTTACATTGTGAGGTAGAGATTAAATCCCTATAACGCCTAGCCTAAATACACGTGTTTATTCAGAGTGGATAATAATTCATTTCTGTGGTGAATTGTGTTTGTAAAGGATTTTGGGAAATGAAAAGAAGGTTAGTAGATCTTATACAGATTATTAATACATTTTCTTATTCTTTGTTTAGTTTAACCTCACAGCTAAATGTGCGAAAGATAGAGTTTCAATTAATTCTTTTCATAACTGATTTTCCTAGAAGATGATAGGAGGTAATTAATAGTTCATTCTTCACCTTCATCATCATCACAGTCTCCCATGCACACACACACTCTTATGCACAAGATAGTTAACATCATTAGAATTGAACACAGAGAGAGATCAGTAATGAGCAGTAGTATAAATGAAAGTCAACCAGTGATGTTAAGTGTGAAAACTTACGAAGACTTTTGTGTGTCTTCAGTTCATCAGAAGTCTGAGTCTACACGCAACGTGTCTGGCGTCTAACCAGAAATAAGTTATAAAAAAACGGACATTTGGCTAGCAGAATTCGCCATAGGACATCTTTCATTCCTCAATTAAAAAGGAATATTTCCTCACCCACAATTCAGACGGTGGACGCAGCATTTTTCGTCACCATATACTGCTGGCTCACAAGTTCAATACCTAGTTATCACAAGTTCAAATCACTCGAAAGCTTATTATCTGAAGTCAAGCTAAAGAGCTAAAACGTGGAAGCTCCTATTTATACGAAGTGCAACACACTCTTAAGCGCATTCCATGAAGCAGACTCTAAAGTATATTTTATGAATCACGTCTACAAACGCAAGATAATGAGTCTACATATCACTAACATTTCGTGAACATATCCAGTCTGGCCAGTACCCTCGGGAGATCAGACAACAGACTTTTTTTCCATATGACAGCTATTAACTGTTGATCAACACTACAGAGATATACTCAAACAGTGAAGAAATATATATATATATATATATATATATATATATATATATATATATATATATATATATATATATATATATATATATATATATATATATATATATATATATATATATATATATATATATATATATATATATATATCGTCAACGTACTCAGTACGACAAAAGTTTTCATCAGAACGTCCTCGGCTTAGAGATACCCCACTCGACATAATGTATGACAACTTGGGACATTTTATGCATACATGTGAATCATCGTATCCATGAGAAGCATTTAGAGACACATGGGCTGTGTAGATTACTCAATATTTTGGTAACACGTATCATATCACATCATCATCATTTCGCTTTACACCAGTTCATTCTTAGTTAACTACTACTTAATTAACTGCAATTTTAATATCTCATCGTGTGTTTTGTGTGAATCGTCTTTTACCACCATCACGTTCTAACCATTACTAACCCTATATGTGTGGATATTTAATTAATAAACTCAACAATCGATTGATCATTATCTAGTTTGTTAATGTATCACTCGTGCTGTCGGTGTTACATATTCACATATATGAACATTTCTCTACTCAGATGAGGTTGGGGGCTTTTTCTGTTACGGGATCTAAGGGCAGAAGGAAAGGTCGTGGGGAAACAGAACTCTTTCCATAATTAATTAGAAAACACCGTCCAGTGGAAAGCATTCGCATTCCCGTCTTCTTGTCCCTATCTCGAATAGGTCTTTATTCTTTCTTAACGAGCCAATTTCTAGAGACCTTCTACCTAATATTTCATAGGCTATTCGTGGCAAAAACTACTGTCGTATTTGCCCCAATACGCACCACACGACAGTCATATAAGGATGAGTCCAGATATACCTCCATGCATGAACATAAACGTAAAACAGCAACAACTCCTATTATTTCACCCTAATCCACATATGACTCATTGCCTAAGTGAAACGTCCAGTAATGAACGATAAAAAAATTCCGCAGCTTTTTTTTTTCAATACGGAAAAGAGCACACTAAACCGTGAAAACTAAAATGAACACCCATAGCAAAGCACGCAGGCCTCTCAGTATGTTCATGGTGTATTGACCATAAATCATGATAAGTTTCACTAAAAAGTTCAAAGTTGAAGTTCAATAGACAGGAATGAAATAACCACAGGAGATTTAGTGACGTCATCAGGACATGCAGCAGATAGAGAGAGCACTACATAATAATCTCCCATGTCATGTTTTGGCGGGTTACTTGCTCTTAAAGTCAAGATTTTCGTTCGTGATATCGCTCATTCGTTCTTTTCTCCAAAACAATGAAAGTTAATGTTCCACAAACAGATATCTCTCACCTTGTCATGTAATCTAGAACAAATACAATTATTAGTTTTCACTTCTTGTCCCTAATCTCCACATATTTCCATAAATAACCTGGCTTTGTCGAATGTCCAGTACACATAATTCCTAGTTCATTTGCATTCAGGAAAATGCCGCTCAAAGGAAAAAAAAATAAGGGAGAATTAAAATAACGATCAATTACACAACATGTTTGCTAATCGTTGTACACGAGATTAGGAAAGGTTAATGGATATTTGTAGTTAAATGTGTCGTGTGTGGGTGTGTGTGTGTGTGTTTATGTGTGTACGAGTTTGTATGCTTAGAATTTTAGCGTACCTCAATGAGTAGATTTTAAAAACTTTTTATTTTAAACTTGTTTAGACTGGATTTGCGTAAATCAATAAACGTATTAACCTTAATCGACACGTACGCAATTTGCAAAGATTTACGATAGCGCCAGATTCATATTTACACACGTTTGTATTTCATGTCTCACTCTGGTATTGTCGAAACAAACAGTTGAGAATCACAGACACTCATAAAGAACAACCAATATACCGTCAATGGCGATGTAAAACTAAGAACAAATGTGACAAAGATTGATCGAAAAACAAAGAGTGAAATATCCAGGCTTTTATTTTATTTTTCCCTACACCGTCTCGTTTACATTTGCTGTGCCAAACTTTTAATTAAGTTATAAATATTTGACGTTCAGGCGTCGATGTTATTAATGCAAAAAACTGCAGGTGCTTACTTTCTGTCTTTTATTTTATCTACTGCCTGTGCCATGAAGAGTCCCAGATAGGGTTTAGTATTGGTTTTTGAGCCCGTTCTCTTACTGCGTCCTCGGGTGATTTTGAATTTCTTAAATATGTCTCACATCCTTCGATACAATCTTCTCATAAGTTGTCCTCTTTTACGTGGTGTCTGTCGCCTAGCGATAAAGATAAACGTAGTGCTATGATTGGTACTGTCATAGGGGAGTGAAGTGCTGGAGATTTCATTGTACTGGGTATCAACGTTTTGATTTGATCACGCTCTTTACAATCTTCTTATAGGCCGGCCTCTGTATATAGTGTCTGTCCCCCTTCGATAAAGATAAGCGAGCGTCCCCAAGTTTGTATGCAATAGTGGCCAGCCGGGGGTGGACGAAAGTAAAGGACTCGCGAGACTAAGCCGTATGGAAAAGATACGCAGAGGATTTCTTGTTACCAGATTGCATACTTTGACAGCGGTTAGAAACTCAGACGATGTTTACGTGGCGAGACAATGAAGGACGAGATTAAAGGAAACCGGCCGGGGGGGGGGGGGGGGGAATTACGACATTGAAACCATTGAGTGCCATGAAGCCCCGGAACGGGAATTATTTCGCAGCCGCGAAGGAAGAGAACTCTGTAACAAAGGGGTGGATAATTTCTCTATTAGGCGACCAATCAAAAGCCACAGTTTCTATTATCAATGGACATCCAACACGAAGCTTAAGAGCTTGTTACGAGAGCCCACCCATTTTACAACGATTGACGGACATTGGCCTTGTAAGCAAGCGGTTAGATGTGAACTACAAGCTGGAATAAATGTTATGTGAAGGAGGTATGGAGCTATAGGAACCGCGTAAGAAGTATCACATATTAGCCATCAGGAAATATAACGACACGTTCCACAGATGTCAGTACGTTCTCTAACATTCGCGATGTCTGAGAGGATGTTCCAAGCGTTAGCGTGTTCCATCATTTCATTCCAGTTTGGATTATAACACAGCCCTACCAAAAAAAAAAATGTTTTTTGTGCCAAACATTTTACTCTTGATTGTACATAAATGAGGCCTGCTCAATCCAAATATCACATTTACTTGTCTGTAGCAGCTCTAGTTTTTGAGATACAGACATTTTTGTATGTCATTAATACAGGGTGACCCAAAAAAAAAACGGGCCCGCGCGCGCACTGTCTGTGCGCGCACGGGCCCGTTTTTTTGGGTCACCCTGTATTATTACAATATTTTCTATATAAGGCTATGTAAAAAAACTATTGCTGTCTAGTCCTTTACAAGAGAAAACTGCTTCTTTACTCTCAGTTTCAGTTTTCCAAGAATCTTCCCAGAATTGCCTTTTTTAGATTTTAAGCCACTACATGCATGTTAGTATGCTACTTATTTTATTACACTTCTAACAGAGAATGGCATCATCTTCAAGAAGAGCATGTTTTCTTTCACCGCATTTATTTTGTTATATTTGTGGAGAGTACACTTTCAAAGAAGAACATAGGAAGCATATTACTGTTTTTGTGAAAAAGGCATACTTTGCTTACTTTAAAGTAAAACTAGGTGACCAGGACAAGTCTTGGGCTCCTCATATTGTTTGCAAAACATGTGTTGAACACCTGCGACAGTGGACTTGTGGGAAAAGAAAATGTTTAAAATTTGGAATTCCAATGGTTTGGAGAGAGCCCAAGAACCACTATGATGACTGTTATTTCTGTGTTGTGAATATTAAGGGAATTAATGGAAAAAATCACAAAAAGTGGAAATATCCAGATTTAGATTCTGCTAGGCGACCTCCACACGGAGATGACATACCAATTCCAACTTTCAGTCAGATTTCGGATTCCCTGCTAGAAGATGAGACAGCAGTGGCATGTGGAACGACAAGTGACAGTGATTGTGATTTCGAAGATGATTTTTCAGATGCTCAACGCTTCGACCAGCTTGAACTAAATGATCTAATCCGAGATCTATATCTCTCCAAGGAATCTTCAGAACCTTTGGCTTCAAGATTGAAAGAAAAATAATTACTGACTGCTGAAACAAAGGTTACATTTTATCGCAGCAGAGAACAAGGTTTTATTCCTTTCTTTTGTAAAGAAAACAACCTTTTGTTTTGTATTAATGTAGGAGGTCTTGTTAACAAAATGGGTGTAAGTTATACACCAGATGAGTGGCGACTTTTCATTGACAGCTCTAAAAGAAGTTTGAAGGGTGTTCTCTTACACAATGGTAACAAATATGGCTCAATTCCAATTACTCATTCTACTACAATGAAGGAGGAGTATGCTACAATAAGCACAGTTCTGGAAAAATTGAAGTATTTAGAACATAACTGGATGGTTTGTGTAGATCTTAAAATGATGAACTTCTTGCTTGGCCAGCAAATGGGATTCACCAAATATCCATGCTTTATATGTTTGTGGGATAGCAGGGCAAAAGATATGCACTGGACAAAGAAACAGTGGCCGTTGAGGGATGAATTTAAAGTTGGAGAAAAAAATATTGTCAATAAGCCTCTCATTGATCGAAAAAGAGTTCTACTGCCACCATTACATATAAAGCTTGGCTTGATGAAGCAATTTGTTAAGGCACTGAACAAAGATGGTACCTGTTTTAATTACTTATGCAGAAAGTTTCCAGAATTGAGCATAGACAAACTTAAAGCTGGAATTTTTGATGGACCTCAAATTAGAAAGTTAATAAACGATCCAAATTTTATTGATTCCATGAACAAAACAGAGTCCACAGCCTGGTCATCATTTGTTTTAGTTGTGCAAAACTTTCTGGGTAACTTTAAAGCAGACAATTATTCTGAATTAGTTGGAAACATGCTGTCGAGTTTTTGTGAACTTGGATGCAACATGAGCATAAAATTGCACTACCTCCATAACCCTTTACATTTATTTCCGGAGAATCTTAGCGACTTTAGTGAGGAGCAAGGTGAAAGATTTCACCAAGATATAAAAATAACGGAAGAGAGATACCAGGGACTTTGGGATGCCCACATGATGGCAGATTACTGTTGGACCCTTAAGCGTGACTGTCCGGGCATATCACATTCCAGGAAGTCCTCGAAAAGATCCTTTTTGCGTGTTGACTAAACAAGTGCTAGTGATGAAGTTTTATTACATTTTTGGTAATATATGCACAGTCATTACATATAATATGAATGCAGACTAAAGTCAAAATGCCACTGATAGCACCTAACTCTAGGATTGTACATAACAATTGCCCTACTAATATGGTCATTCTTAGTTATCTCAAAAACTAGAGCTGATAGAAAACATCTGATTACATTTTTGGAATCAGCAACCCAAAATTACCCAAGAACAGCTATAAAATTTAAGGCACCAAAATGTGTGTATACCAGTGTAATTTCATTCCAATTAGTTCTTTAGGAATTTGTGAAAAGAAAAATCAAGCCCCTAGCCTCATAGCTAATTTGCGAAATATTGTTTGTTTTGCCTTTAAGTCTATTTGTTAATTGTCAATTGAATCTAAGAATCCTTCTGACAAATACTTTTATGTCTAATGATGTTGTTGTTGTTGTTGTTGTTGTTGTTTAACTAGGGCTGCTGAGATTCTCGCTCTTTAGCAGCCAACACCAAGTTGAAGACTCCAATAGGAGGTACACGTTGCGCGCGTTAAAAATCCATCGGCAGTTGGAAATCGTAAAGAATAGGCCATATGGCCGCTGCCCTTGCCAAATTTTAAAAAAGTTACGATGTGATATAATACTGAGTGCAGTGTACATTCCATCTTTTTTACCCTGCCTTGTTGGGTTTAAATTGGTAGACAAAAATACAACACAGTAACTGAAACAAACGTGAAAGGTAGACGGGTTTACTTTTTAAAAATCTACATTCCCAATTTACAGAGGCTGTGTGAAACAAAAATGTGTTAAAGAAGATGTGAAATAAATTAAATAAGAACATACAAAAGAGGGTAGCTACACCTGAAGAAAATAAGAGAATTACGATAAATATAGTTTAGTTGTTTCAGACTCGAGGACAATTATTCGGAAATAGTGGGTGGTCTTGAAAAGAACCTAGTAAGGGCTACGATAAAGCACGTTTTTATTTCTACTTGGCATTTTCACCAACAGTAGATTTCTATCTTTCCTGATAACACTTAAGGAACTACAGGAAACTTCGAGACAATGATAAAAAAAAGCTTTTTGTCAAGCACCAAAAGAAAAAAAAACAACAATAAGAACTTTCTATACACATGAAATGTATCGACTCTCGACAAGGATAAAATATTTCGGCACTATTAATTTGTGCCTACCCGGCTTGTCCTTTTTACAAAAAAAATCTTGGGAACCGGAAATGGAAGCACTCAAGTTTCGTTCCGTTATCTTTCCACTTCTCTTCCTCATATTGACACGAAACTTTTCGACCACGGATGAAAACTTAACTCCTGTTAGAAATCCAGCAAGCACAGATATTGCCTTCGTTTTTTCCCGTTATCGTTCTTGTTGGCACTTTTAGATTTTCCCTCCATCTGAACTTGTTTATGAAGGATGATTGTGTCTTTGTTTTTGCTGCTATTACTATTGACGCTAATGAGACAGACATGCAGTGAGCAAACCGTAATGATGTTGACGGCGTCAGTAATGAAGAAGTTTTAGAGAAATAAAAAGCTAACTAGTTCAAATAATGTATTTAGCAAATGGACAAAAATTATCCGTGCGGCGTGGTCAATTGTCGTCTTTTTGGCAACCAGTAACATGCGTTAATATAAATTGTAACGTTAATACATAACCTGTTCGAGTTTGTTCTTATAAATATATATACCAACACATGCGCACACACACACACGAAGCGTGATTTTTTTTTTTTAAGGTGAGCACTTTCAACAATTTATTACTCAGTAGTTAGGTTTTCTTGGAGCATGTAGTGTAAACCAATTTGTAAAGGAACTGTAACATCTATTTTTAAATACTTTGATCTAATTTGATATAAGCACTGTTTAGGTGTTTCAAATCTTCGTGTCCTACGTTTCAGATGAACGAGGGAGCTGAAATTGTTCGCACGACCGTCTAGCATGGTACATTTTAAGCTATCAAAATTTGAAGGAATCTCGAGTCCAATAAATTAGAGCCGAAAAAGTCAGAATTTTTTACAAAATTACAAGTGTGAAAGGATCACATAACTGGGTGACACTTGACGCTAAATCGTGAACAAGATCACATAACGTGGTGACAATGTACACAAAATCGTGAACAGGATCACAAAACGTGGTGACGTACACACAAATGTGATGAGGGGCACAGAACGTTTCAATTGTTAGTGCATTGTTAAATAAAAGTATGCAGCCTAAAACTGTTTTTCTTTACTTATTATAATTTTACAAAGTCTCAAAATGCACCCCTCGTGACACACGGCACACATTAATCGTGTAGTCCATTTCATCCCAGATTTCTTCTTCTTCTTCGTCCACTCTCAGACGTCGTCCACTCTCAGATGTCGTACACTCTCAGACGTCCACTTGAATGTTCTCAAAGAAAGCAGTAGTCAGTTTGAGGCTATTTGAATCCCTGTAAAGCTTTTCCACGAAAGGAACTGGCGTCGCCATATGCGCTTTCTTTGTACCGCATATAAGGGGCAACTTTGAAGCAGATGTTCAACAGTCATTTTATCAGTGCCACGGTTACACTGATCGGTAATTCGTATCTTTAGCTTGTTGATTAGATGGTAACTCAATCTGTTGTGGCCAGTGCGGAGTCTGAAGATCACCGCTTGTTCTCTTCTGTTGAGCTGGTAGTAAGCATCATTCTGTGTGTGATCTGGATGTTCTACATTCCATTTGTTTCTTTATCTGCTTCTGATAATACTCTTTACCTCCTCGAAAGTTATGCTTGCATCAGGCTGAGGTAGATGTGAACCTTCTTTTGCCATTCTGTCAGCCTCTTCAATGCCGGTGATGTTACAATGAGATTGGAAACATTGGATCACAAGACTTTTGAATCGTTGACAAAGTTTGTGGAGCACTATTCTGAGGTCATCCCAGACTCATTGTAGCATATTGTATTTCAATGAAACCTAGTCACTGTAGCACCCTCATTGATGCTTTATTGTTATTAAATAATGTCGAAGGGGTTCTTCGGGAGGTCCCTCCTTTATCCAATATTATCTGTGTGTAATGAGTAACAATCAGCCTTCAAACACATTCCTGCTCTCCAACAATAAAGATGTGGAAAAGGCCAGGTTGGAAGTTAAGACGACATGTATTTATTAACATTTTCAAAGCTCCAGTTACTTCATGAAATATATGTGTAAGACCTTGGCATAACCTAGCCAGTCTTGAGCGTCGCTATTATCAGGAGATCTCCCATTTGCTGCGGAAAATAAATTCCTTTGTTCTACGTTTGACTGGCAAAACCACTGACCTTTTAAAGCTGTGAACTTTAAACCGCGCCCTGAATAATTACAGTTTAGCCAACGGGATAGGCAGCCGTATATTGACTTTTGACCTTTGACCTCAGCAACCAAACTGAAACCTGGAGAAATTAGGCGCGATTTTCAAGGCATAGTCTGGTAAGCCCATTCTCTCGCTAGGCAGCGACCGGCCTGGACAAGATAGTCTGGTTAAGAAATACCGGTCATTTTAAACAGCAGTGGTTGTGAGCGCAGCGAGTAAGTGATCTAATATTGTTTATTTGAATACATGAATAATAATCATATGTTTATCTACAACATATCATGTCAGTATCTTTTGTTTTTCACTGTGACATAAATTAATATCCTTGATTTTGTGCAGGAGACACCAACATTATGTATACTGAAAGTTTCATCTATGAACTACGCTTGTCTTGTTTTATACTGAATGAGTTCTACTAATTTTAATGTATGATTTCAGCCATGATTATCCTTGTCATATTTTAATCCTGAACTGACGTCTGCAAATATCCTTATTATATTTTAATGTGTTAATGTGCATGTTCCTATGTTATGATGGTATTATCAAGGTATATGAATGCCTATCACATAAACACAGAACTATGTAATATGGGCAACAGCACTATAGCCCAGTTTCATAAATGAATATGTTGACTGACTTGTAATTCAGTGGTTCTCAAACCTTGGCAGCAATGACACCCCACCATGTTACAGATGAATAGAAAACTATTACCCAGTGGTTCTCAAACTAGTGTTGACAGTGACCCCAAATTGAATTTATTGCTCTATGGGCACAAGGTAGACCAGTGGTTCTCAAACTTTTGATGACCACTGCCCCAAACTTCACAGTTGGTGAAGCTAACCGCCCATATGCTGGAAATCACTGCGGTAAACAAGCTGGAAGCCAGATATAGGTTGAGACCCACCTGTTTGCTTATAACATCAGTTATGCTATAGTACTTTATAGATAATAAATAGTACTTTGTTATTGATGTTAGCTATGAATGTTTGTTAGATTTCTGATGGACGATTAGCGCCCAGCGGATATGGGAAATGACTTCTCTGGCATGATTACTAATGGAGCCTCAATTGTTTGTCAATCCAGTCCTACCAGGTTGTCATACCAGAAGACTAAACCATAAGCAGTGTTCTCAAGGGCAGACTTAATCCATCCCAGCTGGTGATGCGCCCTGAGTCAAGACGGAGAAGAAGCAACTTGCCATCCTCTGAAACCCTAAAAAGAACTTGCGGGACCTGGAGTGCTGGGACATATTGAACCTGTGACAACAAGACTACATCAATTCAGCATCTGAGATGAGTATTTGAACATGCCAGCAGAACCACTAAAGAATATTCCCTTTGTCCAGTGATGACAAATTAATTCTAACATGGTTCAGAACCATTCATATACAGCATTCACGTCTCACAATATAATACTCTAGCATCGACCCAATGAAGTATATGGGCGATCTAGATGTTGAAACACGTTAGGACTGTAGAAATAACACTATCTCGGAGCTAGACATATATGCGTCCGTCCACATTGAGATACACACAGAAAAGGCCTAGAAGTTTCTTTCACTTCTGCCAAACTAAGACCAGTTGACTTCTGCTAAAAACTGCCCCCAAAAGGCATGACGTTCTTCCGGGTTACCCGTGGATACAGTACATCAACAACATGGTATCTAATCGATACCCATCTGATAACGACCGATATGTTATGAGTTTTAATCATAACAGTCACTAATAAGTTTTTGAAAGTGTTCATTCTTTTTGAATTTCTCTGCATAATCGGTAGCCTTATACATTCAACAACATGAGATATATACTATCATCTAAACAACTAACTCACAATTTAAAACTGAGAATCACCAAATGCTATATATATATATATATATATATATATATATATATATATATATATATATATATATATATATATATATATATATATATATATATATAGTTTAACTCCATTTGAGACTGGGAAAGGCTCCAATAGCTCACCGTTTTCCTGAACTTTAGCCTGCATTCCATCATGCAGTTGCTGCACTATTGAGATAAATTTCTTTGGGCAGCCGTATTTTGCCATGATCTTCCATAGACCCTCTCTACTGACCGTGTCGATCGCCTTTGTCAAGTCGATGAAAGCTGTGTACAGGTCACAGTGCTGTTCTTGGCATTTTTCTTGTAGCTGTCTTGCAGCGAACACCATATCGGCGGTTCCACGTTCTTTCCGGAATCCACACTGACTTTCAGGTTGAAGACCTTTGTCAAGATGAGCCGTAAGGCAATTAAGAAGGATTCTGGCGAATATCTTCCCAGCGATTGATAACACTAGTCAACAAATTTTCAAAAGTTATTTGTACCAGAAATTACATAAATATTTCTTATTGATTTTGACATGCTGATTTCAAATATCATAATGACATTCACCAATTGGCTCTGGTTTTTTTTTTAATGATGAATTTACATTACAGTAATACAAATAATGTATGTTTGTTTAATTCTCTGGGGTGAACAGCTAGTCTTTCTACTTTATCATTATAAAAATTGTGGTTACATACTCAATTAATTGATATTTCAACATAAAATGATAGAAAAAATAAAAACATTATTTAAAGTTCACATATCTGTCGCGAAATCCCTCGCCCGACCTCTTCTCTCTCTCTCTCTCTCTCTCTCTCTCTTTCTTTCTCTCTCTCTCTCTCTCTCTCTCTCTCTCTCTCTCTCGCTCTTGTTTTCTAATGCTCCAGGAATGACCCAAGATACCGGGGATTTTCCAGTTCATTGTCGAATGGCCCATCAGCGGGGAATACCGGCAAGTGACCGGGGTGAACTCCGCCCAACGAATGGCCCATCAGCGGGGAATACCGGCAAGTGACCGGGGTGAACTCCGCCCAATGACCCAAATAGTTGGGGATCTCCACTTGTACGGGTGAAGACCACAGTAGCCGGGGATTTCCAGGTGACGCGGAGTTTAGGGATTCCCGACTTAGCTGAGGTCAGCGACCACTGTTAACGGTATATATGAAAGATTATAGCGGATATATTTTTACTCAAATTTTGCAAGCCCCGGCGGAAACTTCTAGCATAATCTGTCAGACCAGGGGACGAAAGAATTGCTTATATAGTATATGCCGTCTTTTGAGCCAAACTCAATCTTGGAATCAAAGCGGGTGAGCTAATAAATGCATTATCTTCTTATATGCAATTATTTGTATTGAATGTTTGAACTGCTTTCCATTATTATTTCATTACATGCGATTAACATTAGTTAATGTTTGCACTGCTTTTCAGGCAATTTTATACTTTCATGGAATGGTTGTATATATATTAGGGAATCCATATATTTACTGGTATATGATTCGTTGTATGCCTTTTTGTATGCTTTTAATGTCCTTCAGGTTGTTTCACAGAATTTATTTGCACTACCCTGCACGCCTCTATTATCTAATGGATATATATTTGTTATCGCATTCATGTATTCAATGTTGTATGATTTTGTATGCCTTTACAACAGTTGATGATATATGTATGCCTATGCCCCTACCCTATTAATATCATTTGTTTGCAGCTCGAAGAATGGCGCTCAACATTGGTCCATGTCATTTATATACTAATATGATTGATATTGAGCCTGGTTTATGGACCACACTCAGGACAAATTAATGCCTCTAACCAGAGAGCTAAATAGATTGTTCCTTTGTGTATCTCCTAGCTTCCTGCTGTTGACGAAGGCAGGTGAAACTCGCAGTCGTGTAGTAAAACCTTGCAGTACTTGATACTTTATTCAAGCAACTTGGCCGGGGGAAGAAAACTTGCAGAGACATTGTGACGTCATACAGCAGCCACACCATTCAGGATAAGTGGTTTATTTGAACGGACCAAACACTAAACGATCTTAGGCCATACCAGTCAATGATTAAAATTAGGACATAAACCACAGCCATCGTGGAAGGGTACCTTAATAATAAACATAACTTTTGTGTAGACTATTTTTATCTCCATTTACCCAGTGCTGTATACATATAAATATTTATATTGTTCTCTTTCGTTTATCTGTAACCAATTTAGCTTGGTCTAATATATATAAATTCATAGAAACGAATTTCACTGTTGTTTCTTTCTTTTCACTATATGTTCTGTATTGCTTGGTAGTTAACTGTTTTTGTTATCAGTACCTCAGGGGAAATCATTAGGATCCTTGATGGGATTTGCTTTTTTTGCTTAACTGAGAAGAGTTTAAATTTCAGTCTCCTGAAACATTTCTTCCTACAAGTGTCGGACTATCACCTAAAGCGAGCCAAAAGACACTGTGGAAGAGATTGGTACTCTCTTTTATATCTTCTATCTATCCTTTCTTCTACCCTGTCACCACAAACTGGACTGCTCGTTCCGGGATGAACTCATAGCATCTGTATGTTCCCTAGACTACAATTAATGTATTGCTAATATACATTTTACTTTTGGGTAACAAACTTGGGTTAATAGTTTGGTTATCAAGTAATTTTATACAGCTTCCCTGTACACTTTGCATGTAACTGGTTTGATCTTATATGCAGTATATTGCACAGATAGAATAGTACACAAAATATAACTGGTGACTGATCTTCTAGTGTATGGTCCCATTTATTAGTTAAGTTTGTATACAAGAGTTAACTGAGCTACTTAACTAAGAGCTATCCTATTGGTTAAAATTGTTGTTGTTGCTAAATTTTGTTTTATTGTTGTGGCAGTAATACACTATATTATTAATATTAGACAGTATTACTTTTACCTGTATTTGTTTGTGAGTAGGTTTAAGAGCTTTGTTAATTGAGAGTGGAAAAGAGGCGGGCTTGCAGGAAAAGAGCTTGCAGACTATGTATCCTTAGAGATGAAGAGCATCAGAGAGGCGAAGCAGAGAGGGACAGGGAAATCAGAAGCAAAGAAGGACCGTGAAATCAGAGCGGAGAAGGACCGTGAAATCAGAGCGGCAGAAGTGGAGAAGGATCATGAAATCAGGGCGGCAGACGAGAAGGAGAAGGAACGACAACATGCCCTGAAAATGAAGGAACTGGATGTGGAACTACTCTCAAAAAGCAAGGAAGCTGGGAGCAATTCCGAAACTTCATCTTCTCCACCCTCGCCCCTTCAATCTGATAGTGCATCAGCCCTCCCTACACCACACCTGGGTCCGATGGCCTTCCCTCTGGAGCCATTTTTGGAGGGAAAGGATACCATGGACAGCTTTCTGGACCGTTTCGAGAGGTTTGCTTCTTCATTCGGGCTGGATCGAAAGAGGTGGAATCTGAAACTCTCGCAAGGACTCAGTGGTGCTGGCTATGATGTGTTCCTAAAACTGGCTCCACATGAACAAGAGGACTATGATTGTCTGAAGAAAGCACTCTTAGCTCGGTATGAATTGAATGCTGAAGCTTACCGAAAACGTTTCAGAAATTTCCGTAAGGAAAATGGAGAATCGTACACCCAGTATGCTGCTCGCCTGGAAGCTTATTTGCAGAAATAGCTCACTCTCGCGTCATTCGAGAAATCTTACGAAGGACTGCAAGAATTAATACTAATGGAGCAACTGAAAGAAATGATGAGCCCTGAGATGAGACGATTTCTGGTAGAAAACGGGGCAGAAAGGTTAAATACCATAGTTACCTTATCAGAACGCTTTCAGAATGCACAGGCTGAGACTCTGACCTCCAGACGGAGATATACAGACTACCCGGCTCGGCAGACTGCGCCTAACAGCTCCAATAATATTACAAACTCAAAGCCACCCTACATGAAAACTCACCATGACAGACCCAACAATGGACAAACCCACAAGAACACGGAAAGGAAAACTTCCTATACAGCAAACACAGAGAGGGATGTGTGCCAACACTGTCGGTCGCCTAAACATAGTTCTCGTGATTGTAAGCGCCGACCCCTCCCCACGAATGCAGCTTGCATAACAACCAGATCTCACAGCCCTGAGCCCTCAAAGGATGACATAGATTCCTCGAAGCGACCAGCTGTCATTGAATCTGTTATGGTTAATGGGGAGAGAGCTCTCTGTTTGTATGACACTGGATTATCTTTTGACGCAATCGTCGCAGCTTCTCTTGTTAATTCTGACCAAATTACAGAGGAGACGATTGAAATACAAGGACCCACCAAATCTGGTGCGCCCATGATTCTACCAGTGTGCAAGATTCAGGTTCAATCGCGGTATGTGACTGGAGAAATCAGAGCCGCTGTTCTAAAGGATCCCATCTACCCCCTGATTTTGGGCTGTAGATATGTGTTCCTAGGAGAACCAGCCCGGCCTCTGTCAGTTGCGGCCGTACAGACCAGGGATCAATGCAGACAGAACCCTGAGTCTGGAACCCCGACCAACATCTTCCCAGAAGAGTTGAAGAAGGCACAAACAGCGGATAGCACTTTGTCGCCTTGTTTTAAAAAACTTCCTAAGTCTCATACCCCGCCTCTCAAGGGAGAGATTTATAAGAAGAATGGTCTGTTGTACCGCAGAGCAGGCAAAGGAGCGAGCGAACACTCACAGCTGATTGTCCCCTCATCCTATAGGACCCAAATATTAGAAATGGGCCATGCCTTACCTTTCAGCGGACACATGGGAATTGGAGCAACCATGCAGCGCATTTCTTGCCACTACTATTGGCCAGGAATGAACGCAGACATCAAACGGTATGTTCAGTCATGCGCACAGTGCCAAAAGGTGGCTCCTAAGCACTGGGTAGCTCCCGTAACCTTAGGAGAAATGCCTGTAACAGGTACCCCGTTCGAAAGGGTGGCAGTCGACATTGTTGGGCCCCTGATTAGGACAAAGAAAAAGAATAGCTACATCTTGACGTTGGTCGACACATGCTCCATGTGGGCAGAAGCAGTCGCAATGCCTTCGTGCGACTCAACTCATGTAGCGGAAGCCCTCCTTACTATATTTACGAGGTTGGGGTTCCCTCTTCAGATCCTGACGGATAATGGATCACAATTTCGGGGGAAATTAATGGAAGAAGTGTTTCGGATTTTCCAAACGCGACACATTCATACCTCTCCATATCACCCCCAGAGCAACGGCCAAGTAGAACGGTTCAATGGAACCTTAATTTCCATACTGCGAAAGCTGGAGCAGGAGAACCCAAGTTCATGGGATTCCTACCTGCCAGCGGCACTGTTCGCCTACAGAGAGGTACCTCATCACTCGACAGGAATTCCACCAGCAACACTGCTGTTTAAGCGCCCCAATAAAAGGTCCTCTAGAGGCACTTCTGAGATCCTGGACAGACGATAAAGCGGATGACACAGTCATTACCGCGTCACATTATGTTGAGGAATTGAAGCAACGCCTCCAAACAGGTTGGAAGTTGGCCACTGCAAATTTGCGCAAAGCCCGTCAGAAACATGCGCAATATTATAACAGGACAGCTAAGGATCGAGAACTGAACATTGGGGATAAAGTTTTATTGCTCTTGCCAAGCAGCCATAATAAACTTCAGATTGGTTGGAGAGGACCCTATGCTGTTGTCGAGAAAATCTCCCGCACCAACTACAAGATAGCAATTAAAGGTAAACAGAAAATTTACCACATCAATCTGCTGAAAAAGTACAACGAACGCGCATCAGTAGAGCCAGCTCATTTGATGGCCCTTGCAGTAGCCAGTGAAGTAGAGGATGAACCCAGTGTAGCAGTCGAATACCCTATGTCCTTGAGTGAGACTCAGGCCGATGTGCAAATAAGTTCCACTCTAACCCTGGAACAGCAGGAGCAGGTACAAACAATGTTGGAAAAGTATGCAGAAGTTCTCACGGACAGGCCAGGCCTAACCAGTTTAGTAGAGTTTGATATGAAGTTGACAGATGCAATGCCAGTCCGTGTGAAAAATTACCCTATACCCTATGCCAAGGCGGATGCATTGAGAGAAGAAATAGAGAAATTGCTCAGTGCAGGCATTATTTCTCCATCCGAATCACCATATAGTGCTAGTGTTGTGCTCCTTCGGAAGCCTACCGGAGAGCATAGATTGTGTATTGACTATAGGAGACTGAATGCAGTGTCGGAGTACCAGGCTGAACCTCTGCCGGATCAAAACTCACTGTTCACTAAGCTTAATACAGCTCGTTATTTCTCTAAAATCGACCTTAGCAAGGGATACTATCAAATTCCTGTGAAGAAAGAGATCCGACCACTGCTGGCATTCAGCACCCCGGAAGGACACTTTGAATTTAATGTCCTCCCCTTCGGATTACATAATGCGCCTAGCACATTCACGAGAATGATGAGAAAACTTCTCGCACCCCTTCATAACCCTGCTATTACAAACTTCATGGACGATATCCTCATCGCCACTGACACCTTTGAGGAACACCTGAAGGCAATAGAGATGCTACTCCGAAGGCTTAAGGAGACAGGTTTAACCGCTCGCCAAACTAAATGCCAGATAGGTTTTGACCAACTGGGGTTTCTCGGCCACACCATTTCACAAGGATACATGTTCCCAGAGGAACGTAATGTAGACAAACTGCGCAATGCACCTCGCCCTATTACTAAAAAGGATGTCAGATCGTTCGTCGCATTATGTGGATTTTACCAACGCTACATTAAGGATTTCAACACTATAAGCGCCCCACTGACAAACCTTACGAAAAAGAATACTCCGGAAAAGGTGATCTGGACCGCTGAGTGTGAGAATGCTTATAGTACCCTCAAGGAAAAACTCACAGAGAAACCTATTCTGCACCTACCAAACTTAAGCCAACCATTCATACTACGCACCGATGCTAGTCAGATTGGGATTGGGGCCACCCTGCTACAACCTGGGGAAGACAATGCGTCTACATTATTCCCCATAGCTTTCGCAAGCCGAAAATTGAATGCTGCAGAAAGAAATTACTCCACTATTGAACGGGAATGCCTAGCTTTGGTATGGGGGATTCAGAAATATCAACCATACTTATATGGAAAGCCCTTCACCGTTCAATGCGACCACCAACCATTGATGTTCTTAGCAGCTTCCAAAAACCTGAATTCAAGGCTCATGAGGTGGTCGATGTTAATGCAACCATATAACTTCAAGGTTGAATATATACCTGGGAAACTCAATGTCGGAGCAGACTTTCTCAGCCGTCACCCGTCCAGTGGGGAAGAACAGGCAAGTAATCAGCGACCCAAGAATCCTAACCTCCCTAAAAACTTCCAGGATGATGGGGGAAATCAAACTAGGACGGAGAGGGATCGAGAAGAAGTCAGTCGAAACTAGTTCACCTTACGATAAACTTTCACAGGGGGCTATTGTCGCGAAATCCCTCGCCCGACCTCTTCTCTCTCTCTCTCTCTCTCTCTCTCTCTCTCTCTCTCTCTCTCTCTCTTGTTTTCTAATGCTCCAGGAATGACCCAAGATACCGGGGATTTTCCAGTTCATTGTCGAATGGCCCATCAGCGGGGAATACCGGCAAGTGACCGGGGTGAACTCCGCCCAACGAATGGCCCATCAGCGGGGAATACCGGCAAGTGACCGGGGTGAACTCCGCCCAATGACCCAAATAGTTGGGGATCTCCACTTGACCGGGTGAAGACCACAGTAGCCGGGGATTTCCAGGTGACCAGGAGTTTAGGGATTCCCGACTTAGCTGAGGTCAGCGACCACTGTTAACGGTATATATGGAAGATTATAGCGGATATATTTTTACTCACATTTTGCAAGCCCCGGCGGAAACTTCTAGCATATAATCTGTCAGAAACCAGGGGACGAAAGAATTGCTATATATATAGTATATGCCGTCTTTTGAGCCAAACTCAATCTTGGAATCAAAGCGGGTGAGCTAATAAATGCATTATCTTCTTATATGCAATTATTTGTATTGAATGTTTGAACTGCTTTCCATTATTATTTCATTATATGCAATTAACATTAGTTAATGTTTGCACTGCTTTTCAGGCAATTTCATACTTTCATGTAATGGTTGTATATATATTAGGGAATCCATATATTTACTGGTATATGATTCGTTGTATGCCTTTTTGTATGCTTTTAATGTCCTTCAGGTTGTTTCACAGAATTCATTTGCACTACCCTGCACGCCTCTATTATCTAATGGATATATATTTGTTATCGCATTCATGTATTCAATGTTGTATGATTTTGTATGCCTTTACAACAGTTGATGATATATGTATGCCTATGCCCCTACCCTATTAATATCATATGTTTGCAGCTCGAAGAATGGCGCTCAACATTGGTCCATGTCATTTATATACTAATATGATTGATATCTGAGCCTGGTTTATGGACCACACTCAGGACAAATTAATGCCTCTAACCAGAGAGCTAAATAGATTGTTCCTTTGTGTGTATCTCCTAGCTTCCTGGTGTTGACGAAGGCAGGTGAAACTCGCAGTCGTGTAGTAAAACCTTGCAGTACTTGATACGAATTATTCCAGCAACTTTTCCGGGGGAAGAAAACTAGCAGTGACATTGTGACGTCATACAGCAGCCACACCATTCAGGATAAGTGGTTTTTTTTAACGGACCAAACACTAAACGATCTTAGGCCATACCAGTCAGTGATTAAAATTAGGACATAAACCTCAGCCATCTTGAACGGGTACCCTAATAATAAACATAACTTTTGTGTAGACTATTTTTATCTCCATTTACCCAGTGCTGTATACATATAAATATTTATATTGTTCTCTTTCGTTTATCTGAAACCAATTTAGCTTGGTCTAATATATATAAATTCATAGAAACGAATTTCACTGTTGTTTCTTTCTTTTCACTATATGTTCTGTATTGCTTGGTAGTTAACTGTTTTTGTTAATCATTATCTTAATTACCAGCTGGGGGTCTCATGAGCCATATCAGTACCTCAGGGGAAGTGTGGCTGAAGACCTAACATACTCTCAGGATCCTTGATGGGATTTGCTTTTTTGCTTAACTGAGAAGAGTTTAAATTTCAGTCTCCTGAAACATTTCTTCCTACAAGTGTCGGACTATCACCTAAAGCGAGCCAAAAGACACTGTGGAAGAGATTGGTACTCTCTTTTATATCTTCTATCTATCCTTTCTTCTACCCTGTCGCCACAATATCATGTTTTAAAAAGGCACATTTGAACCCATTCCGTCATTATTCAGTCGCTGTTCGAGCTCTCTTTGCTTGCTTCTTGTAGTCAATCGATGAGGTGTCTCTTGTCACAGTCCAACAGTAATCAGCAAGCATTGAAGGGCTCCAATTGCCTTGATACCTTGTCTCCATAGCAGCAATGTCCTGGTGAAATCGTTCACCATGCTCATCACTGACCGCTCCACAGTTTGACGTAAAGAAATCCAGATGAGAATCCAGAAAATGAATTTTCAAAGACATGTTGCAGTGTCGTGGAATATTCTAATCCACATATATAAATTATTAGGTAAATATGAAGCCTAACAAATAAAATTAATAAAGGAAGAAGAATGGTAATGAACAGTGCTGTCACAATGGCAGTACTCGAAATCCCCCTTTGTTTTATGCTTCGTCTGCAAATTGTAACGCTTTCACGTTGATAGTAAAAGCCTACTATATTATTACCCGCGTTCTTCAATGAAACGTGTGCTGTATTTCTTGGAAAAACATTGAGATACCCAGCGGATCAATGACCTAATTTAAATATTTCATTCATTCCATTTTATACACGGCGGAACGAACGAACAGATGGACTAAAGGATAAAGAGAGAGGGAGGGCTGAAAATCAGGAACGCATGCAACACGCGTCGCGCGATACACAAATGCTGCCATCACGCGTGTAAGACTACATGCACTAACTTTTTTTTCAGACGGACAGTGATAAATTCACTACCCTTCCCAGAGTTAGGTTTTAAAATCATAAAAAACGCTTATTAGGAAAGATAACAATAGATGGGTTTACGTTTGAAAACATTACAGTACCCAGACAGCACATCTTCGAAACAGGAGGTAGAAGAAATTGCATATTTTGAACGCAGCCACGTAGCTCTTTTAAATTTGGATATTTGGGTTCCTTAGGGCTTGCTGACAAAGAATATGTAAAACGTTACGCAAATAGTCCAGGAATTAATAAATTATAACCAAAATAAAATAGTGGGGATGCCTGACAACATGGAATCATTTCTGCTCATAAAATTTTTTTTATAACGTGTTTGAAAAAAACCTTACGTTACAGAAATAGCCTACCATGTAAACTCCAAATTGATTGGAGCGCAACAAATGAAAGACTAACCACGATTGGTCGGGCTATAAATACTATCTTGGTTGTTAGGGGAGACGTAGGAAGGTAACATTTTTTCAAACACTTGTCGAAACGTGGCTCGATTGGCCAGACTCGCTGATATAATCACTTAGGAGCGTTAGTTCGAAACCACTTGTTTAAATAAGCTTGATAAAGCAACAGTGCGTTGAAGCCAGCTCATATTTTTGCTAAATAAAAGCCTGGAACATAAGCAGATGGGAATTTGTGCCAGTAAATGTGCCAGAATTCATTGCTAATCAACGTATCTGTGTTTATTCTATGAATTGTGGTAAGCTTGAACCATTCAGTATCTTTTAATGAAAATTGAATGTGAATTGTTAATTTATGCCTGTATATATATGTGTAGTTCAGTGGCAAACAGGAGATAAAGCCTATAATGCTCCAGCCTGAACAGAGGGTGTCGGAGGAAAGTAAAACGGCATGGAATGGCCAAATAGTACACTGACACCTGGATGATTGACTAGAAAGAAATAATGCTGGAAGTGCAGAGGCGTGGTAACCATTAAGGAGGTAAATACTGGTATAAAGTATTTCAGATGAAGCTGACAGTTGGCCTAACGCTCTGAACTCAATGTTTGTGATGTATTGTGATCAGTGTAAAAAGAGAGTATAAGTTAGTTATGAAGTAGAAGGTACATCCTTCTTGTTTTCAGGGACCGTGGTCTTGATGGTACTGAGCAGCACCTGGTCAGAGCTTTGCTGAATCCAGAGTCGGACAGCATACTCCTTGGTCTTTTTAGCGATCAGTGAGGTGTCTCCAGAGCCCAGAGGAGAATTCGAGCAGAGGAGTCCTTTCCTGCCGCCATCACGCAAGATAAGCTGATTTGGCCAGCTGAGCTCAACATTATGTCCCCCCATCTTGAAATGACTTTGTAAAAATAACATTCAGAGGGGAATTTAATTGTCTTAATATCAGGAACTGAGAACATCTCCAATACTAGTCCCAAAAGACAAACTATTGAAGTCATGATGACAAATACCAACAGAGCTTGAACAAAACAAAACCAGTATTACCTCATATTACTACTACACAACTGACACACATAGGATATTTTTAATAATATATGTCACTACAATATTCATATTGATAAAGTCTGTACATATACTTGTAATTAAAATTGATTGTGATTCCTGGTTCCTTTGTATTTGAATCAGGACACATATACCTTTATAACAACAATGAATACATATTGTTATTTGAAAAGTTATCAGTGACTCCTTAAGATATTCTCATAGAGTGTTATATGTATGTGAGTGTCACAGTGGTGTCAAGAGTAGTGGATTAAATTAAATTGTTTATCTGTCTGTTGTTGTGACTTACACTTCATCATACACATACCCTAGACACATAACGTAGCATCACACTATTCCAGAATAATTCTGACTGAGGTATACATATGTGGCAGCAAGTAAGGTTATCTATAATACACTACTCTCATTAGATATAGATACCTTCACAGCTGATCTCAGTCAGTACACTAAGTCCCCCTATAAATATTTATAACATCCCACTTCACCACATATATTGGGGTCTCGCTCTTGGGATTTTGAATCTTTCCCTATTAAAAATATTGGGGGTAATTCACTTCAGGGAATATAAGAATTAAAAGGTATCCTTGGGTGGAATTAAATAAGGTTGAGCTCACGGTGCCTGTGTTGTCCATTAAATATATTTAGAGATTAAATTGTTGGTTAGACATTGTAGAAATTTACCTGATAGACAATGGCGGACCTGGCCAAGTTTCGATCTGCTGCTGTTCAGACTGCAAAAGAGTTAGGATTAGATGGGCAAGTTATGGTTGCCTATGTCACGACGGAATGTGACAAATTTATTGAACGCGAAGAAAGAAGATTAGAAAAAGAAGCCGAAGAAGGTTAGAGGCTGAAAGGGAAATTAAGAAGTTACAGTTTGAAGCTGAGGCTGAGACTAAGAGGTTGCAGATTGAGGCTGACAAAGAGGCTAAGAAATTGGAAGCAGAAAGGGAAGAGAAAGAAATTAGGCTGCAAAAAAGGGAAAGAGAAGAAATTAGCTGGCAGAAAGGGAAGACAAGAGATTTTCTCTGCAGAGAGGGAAGCAGAAAAGGAGGAGAAGAGATGACAAAGGGAACATGAGTTACGACTAAGGGAGTTTGAGTTTCAAGGCCATGCTCCTGAAAATGGTGCCAGTCCCTTTGCCTCTGATGCCACTGCTAGCCAAGGAGCCTCAACCTCAGCTATGAATTTTCATTTAGATCATTTTGTTGAGAAAGACGATGATATAGAGAGCTACCTAAAAAGATATGAACTATTAGCTACCACGTATGGGTTAGAGAGAGAAAGGTGGAGCTTAAAGTTATCTCAGGGACTTCGTGGGGGAGCTTATGAAGTTTTTGCAAAAATGAGCAGAGGTGATCAGGAAAATTATGACATGCTAAAGCAGGCTCTTTTGTTAAGATATGAAAAGAATGCAGAATTTTATAGGAAAAAATTTAGGAATGCTAAACGACTGTCAGGTGAAACCTATCACCAGTTCTCTGCACGAATAGAGACAGATTAAAAAAAAAAACTTTTTTTTTGGTGGAAAAAAAGAAATGGACTTCCTGAGTGGGACAACCCAAGAACTTAAGGAAAATGGTCCCTTATAGAGCAATTAAAGAGAGGCCATGGCCCCTGAAGACCTGAAGAAAGTTTTCCTCATGGAACAAATAAAAGGTTGCATAGAGGCCTGGATGAGTTTAGCTCAATGTTTGCTGGAAAGGTATCAAAGGCAGCTCCAAAGGCAGAGTGTAACAGGTATTAAAAAGGAAACACGTGGATAACTTTAGTGCACCACAGTAATCTTTAATAAATTTGATACCTAGGGAACAACACAAAAGGTAAGCACCAGTTTGATAGGCCACGGTATGAAAATAAAAATAAATTCCCACAATTCGATGAAAGGAAATATGATGAAAGAAAATCTTTCAACCAAGGAAAAAGGTGGTGAAAAAATTGTCAGATGGACAATCATGACACTGACCGTTGCAGAAGGAAACCTGTGTATATGGCAACCCTTCAGGTCAGGTCGACCTCAAGACAGGAGGAGGATATTATGTTAGATACCACTCCAGAAGAGATGAGGAAGGCACAGGCTGGGGATAAAACACTCAAGCCTTGTTTCAGAAAATTTGTCAACTTGTCATACAACTCCAGGCAAGGGAGATTTTTACATGAAAAACAAGTTGATGTATAGGAAGACTGGAGCTAGATCCAAAGGGCACGGACAGCTGGTTTCTTCCAAAAAGATATAGGTCACGCACTTAATAAGGAGCCTACAGGTGAACACCAGATGGTGGAACATGAGAAAAAAAGAGGTACCTATCCAAATCAAAAAGGTGGCTCACCAATTATTATATGGCCCAAATCAAGATGGGACAATGAGAAATTTTATGTAGAAAATGTGTAGCAAAGCAACATGAGGGAAACACCCACAAGTGGGAACATGGATCAGGAACCGTGAACACGCTCACGAATAGACATACCTCGGGGCAAAAGTATGCCTGATCATAAAAATAAAAATAGATTTTGAGTAAGAGTTGAACCTAAATTGGCAAGGGGTAGCCCCTTTTCCCACGGACAAAACTGTCACTTTAAACTGGTTTTATCAATGGCCCACTTATGGCGGAAGAGTGCAAAGAGAATGTCTTTACCCCAGGATAAGCCGAACAAATCCCCTCAATCTGGAACTTAAACAAACTTGAGGAAGAGGAAATGTAGAGAGGAAATCTCTCATCCAAGAATTTTAAGTGGGGAGAGAAAGCCCCAAAAGATAAAAAATGTTAGCGGTCCGTTATGTGAATGATAATTTGCCTCGGGGAAGAAAAAATCATCACTATAAAGCTTCGAGTGGAAGAGACCAATACCGGTGGCATGGACAAATAGGTCCACCACAATTAAAGGTCCATATGTATGTAGTAAATGTTAAGGAACTTGGACTGATGAAAAGGCAAGAGGCAAACATTACAATCTTCAATACCAATAATTTTTCTGTGAATGAGCTGAACCGACTCGGTTTAAAAACTAAACCTGGGCTGGAAACCTTGCCAATGTGCTATTATGAAAACCACAGCCAGGAAGAAAACATCTGCCTATTAATAACAGTAAAGGCGAAAGACAGAAATTTTGGCTGTAGGCGAGAGAAGAGAACTGCTTCTTTTTGCCCGGGAGTCAGAATATAGTTAACAAATTTGGATGGCATGGGTCCATATACAGTTCTAGAGAAGGTGTCTAGAACAAATTATAAGATAGATAAGAAGGGGAAAGTAAAAAATCTATCATGTGAATCTCCTGAAGAAATATTTGGAAAGAGAACATCAGGAAGAGACACACTTGTTGACCTTGTCCATCGCCATGGAGATGAAAAAGGAACCACTTTCATCATTTGAATATCCATTACACCCCTGTGAGACAGCAGCACAGGTGAAAAACAGTACACATTTAACGAAAACTCAGAAAGAGAGAGTGCAACAGGTTCTAAATAATCATGCAGAGGTGTTAACAGACCGACCAGGGCATACAAACCTATTGGAATATGATATGAAACTGATAGACACCACACCTGTCTGTATGAAACCATATTCGATTCCATTTGCTAAGGAGAAAGCTTTGAAGGAAGAGATAGACTATCTATTGAAGGAAGGAATTATTTCACACAGTGAATCTTCGTATAGTTCCGGTGTTGTACTCTTAAGGAAGCCCTCTGGAGAACATAGACTCTGTAAAGAGATTTAACAGGAGACTGAATCGCTATTACAGAAGGACAAGGGTGGATCAATTGCCGATAACAAAACAGCTGTTTTGCCAGGCTAAATAAAGCTAAATATTTCTCAAAAGTGGATCTGAGTAAAGGATACTATCAGATTCCAGTAAAGCCTGAGGTTAGACCATACCTAGCTTTTAGTACCTCAGAAGGACACTAAGAGTTTAATAGATTGCCATTTGGATTGAAGAATGCGCCTAGTGTCTTCTCTAGAATGATGAGAAAATTATTGGATACTCTGAATAATCCCTGTATAACAAATTTTATGGATGATATCCTTATAGCAACAGAAACATTTGAGGAACACATTGACTCTCTGAACATGCTGTTTGATCGACTTAGGGAGGCAAATTTAACAGCCCGACCAACCAAATGTTGCGTTGGATGTAAAGAATTGGAATTTTTGGGACACACAGTTTATCAGGGAAACATGACCCCTGACCCAAAGAACTTAGAGAAACTACAGAAAGCCCCGAGACCACAAACCAAGAAGGACGTGAGATCCTTTGTCTCATTATGTGGTTTCTACCAGAAGTATATCAAAAACTTTAATTCCATATGTGCACCGTTAACTGAATTGACACGTAAAGGACATCCAGATCGCATTACATGGACACCACAATGTGAAATGACTTACCAAGAATTGAAGGAAAAGCTCACAAGTAAACCCATTTTGAAATTACCTGACATAAGTCAAGAATTCATAGTAAGGACGGATGCAAGTAATATTGGGTTAGGTGCAACTCTACTACGGAAATCAGATGCAATTGGAATTGGGGAAAATTAATCCCAGGTGGCAAATGTCTAAGCAGAAAGTTGAAAAAAGCTGAAATCAACTACTCAACTAGCGAAAAAAGAAATGTCCTTGCAATGTAAATAATGGGCGATAAAGAAAGTTCAAAATATTTATCTATACTGGGAAGGCATTTAAGTTTGCTAAACAGACCACAAACCTTTTAACGTATTCTGGCAACAGGCCTGGTGGCAATTGAGAACTCTAGGTTAATCCGTGTGGTCTTTTACTTTTGGCTCCATGGTAAATTTTTGGCATTTAGATTATCATATCAGCTGGAAAAACCAATTTGGGGAGCGGATTTTTGTTAAGCCCGCCATCCGGTGTGATGAGAATCCACCGTAAACCCCAGAAAGAATAATAAATATCTCTATGTGTATATGAAAATAAAAGGACTTGACTATAAATAAAGTCTGTTTTAAGAGGGGAGGTGTCGTGTGGAAGTAATTCAAATCCACATCTATAAATTATTAAGGTAAATATGAAGCCTAACAAATAAAATTTAAATAAAGGAAGGAAGAAATGTTAATCGAACAGTGCTGTCACAAGGAATGTACTCGAAATCCCCTTTGTTTTATGCTTCGTCTGCAAATTGTAACGCTTTCACGTTGATAGTAAAAGCCTACAATATTATTACCCGCTTTCTTCAATGAAACGTGTGCTGTAATTTTCTAAGGAAAAAAACATTGAGAATACCAGCGGATCAATGACCTAATTTTAAATATTTCAATATCTTTTTCCATTTATACACGGCGAACGAACGAACAGATGGACTAAAGGATAAAGAGAGAGGGAGGGCTGAAAAACATTCAGGAACGATATTAATGCAACACGCGTCGCGCGATACACAAATGCTGCCATCACGCGTGTAAGACTACATGCACTAACTTTTTTTTCAGACGGACAGTGATAAATTCACTACCCTTCCCAGAGTTAGGTTTTAAAATCATAAAAAAACGCTTATTAGGAAGATAACAATAGATGGGTTTACGTTTGAAAACATTACAGTACCCAGACAGCACATCTTCGAAACAGGAGGTAGAAGAAATTGCATATTTTGAACGCAGCCACGTAGCTCTTTTAAATTTGGATATTTGGGTTCCATAGGGCTTGCTGACAAAGAATATGTAAAACGTTACGCAAATAGTCCAGGAATTAATAAATTATAACCAAAATAAAATAGTGGGGATGCCTGACAACATGGAATCATTTCTGCTCATAAAATTTTTTTATAACGTGTTTGAAAAAACCTTACGTTACAGAAATAGCCTACCATGTAAACTCCAAATTGATTGGAGCGCAACAAATGAAAGACTAACCACGATTGGTCGGGCTATAAATACTATCTTGGTTGTTAGGGAGACGTAGGAAGGTAACATTTTTTCAAACACTTGTCGAAACGTGGCTCGATTGGCCAGACTCGCTGATATAATCACTTAGGAGCGTTAGTTCGAAACCACTTGTTTAAATAAGCTGATAAAGCAACAGTGCGTTGAAGCCAGCTCATATTTTGCTAAATAAAAGCCTGGAACATAAGCAGATGGGAATTTGTGCCAGTAAATGTGCCAGAATTCATTGCTAATCAACGTATCTGTGTTTATTCTATGAAATTGTGGTAAGCTTGAACCATTCAGTATCTTTTAATGAAAATTGAATGTGAATTGTTAATTTATGCCTGTATATATATATGTGTAGTTCAGTGGCAAACAGGAGATAAAGCCTATAATGCTCCAGCCTGAACAGAGGGTGTCGGAGGAAAGTAAAACGGCATGGAATGGCCAAATAGTACACTGACACCTGGATGATTGATTAGACAGAAATAATGCTGGAAGTGCAGAGGCGTGGTAACCATTAAGGAGGTAAATACTGGTATAAAGTATTTCAGATGAAGCTGACAGTTGGCCTAACGCACTGAACTCAATGTTTGTGATGTATTGTGATCAGTGTAAAAAGAGAGTATAAGTTAGTTATGAAGTAGAAGGTACATCCTTCTTGTTTACAGGGACCGTGGTCTTGATGATACTGAGCAGCACCTGGTCAGAGCTTTGCTGAATCCAGAGTCGGACAGCATATTCCTTGGTCTTTTTAGCTATCAGTGAGGTGTCTCCAGAGCCCAGGGGAGAATTCGAGCAGAGGAGTCCTTTCCTGCCGCCATCACGCAAGATAAGCTGATTTGGCCAGCTGAGCTCAACATTATGTCCCCTCATCTTGAAATGACTTTGTAAAAATAACATTCAGAGGGGAATTTAATTGTCTTAATATCAGGAACTGAGAACATCTCCAATACTAGTCCCAAAAGACAAACTATTGAAGTCATGATGACAAATACCAACAGAGCTTGAACAAAACAAAACCAGTATTACATCATATTACTACTACACAACTGACACACATAGGATATTTTTAATAATATATGTCACTACAATATTCATATTGATAAAGTCTGTACATATACTTGTAATTAAAATTGATTGTGATCCCTGGTTCCTTTGTATTTGAATCAGGACACATATACCTTTATAACAACAATGAATACATATTGTTATTTGAAAAGTTATCAGTGACTCCTTAAGATATTCTCATAGAGTGTTATATGTATGTGAGTGTCACAGTGGTGTCAAGAGTAGTGGATTAAATTAAATTGTTTATCTGTCTGTTGTTGTGACTTACACTTCATCATACACATACCCTAGACACATAACGTAGTCATCACACTATTCCAGAATAATTCTGACTGAGATATATAAATATGTGGCAGCAAGTAAGGTTATCTATAATACACTACTCTTATTAGATATAGATACCTTCACAGCTGATCTCAGTCAGTACACTAAGTCCCCCTATAAATATTTATAACATCCCACTTCACCACATGCAGCCAAGACTCTTATACTTCAGAAGGAGATTTTCTACAATTTCATTGTAATAATCAGATCTGTTATTTTCAAGAAAATTGTCCACCACTGACTTAAATGCTAGCCATGCTGCTTTTTCCTTGCCATGCAACACGCAAAGAAACTCGTCATCATGAAGAAGTTTTCGAATTTGTGGCCCAACAAATACTCCCTCTCTTATTTTAGCTTCACTCAGTCTTGGAAATTTTCTGATGAGGTATTTGAAAGCCTCATCTGTTTTCTCCATTGCCTTGACAAAGTTTTTCATGAGACCCAGCTTAATGTGCAAGGGTGGCAACAAAATCTTGCTGGTGTCGACAAGTGCTGGGTTCTCAACGTTCTTACTGCCAGGCTGCAATGACTGCCTGATTGGCCAATGTCTTCTGATGTAATGGTCACTTCGTGCACGGCTATCTCGCTCACAGAGAAAGCAACAGTACTTGGTGTATCCACCCTGTAGTCCAAGCAAAAGAGCGACCACTTTTAAGTCACCGCAAAGTGACCAATGATGATGATCGTAGTTTATGCAGTTCAAAAGCTGCTTAATGTTTTCATAAGTTTCTTTCATATGAACTGCGTGACCAACTGGAATTGACGGTAACACATTACCATTATTCAACAAAACAGCTTTAAGACTCGTCTTGGATGAATCAATGAAAAGCCTCCACTCTTCCGGTATGTAATTGATTCTGAGGGCTGCCATTAAACCAGAAATGTGGTGGCATGCAGAAAGGTCACCCTCTTTGAAAAAGAATGTAATAAGCGGCTTCTTGCGGTTTCTATACACAGAAATTGTAACATCTTCTGCCAGGCAATTCCACTGTTGCAATCTGGAACCCAAAAGCTCCGCCTTGTTCTTCGGTAAATTCAGATCTCTTACAAGATCATTCAGTTCACCTTGCGTTATTAAGTGTGGTTTAGTGGATGTAGTTTGCTTAAAATCTGGGTCGCTTGAGGTTTATGGTTCAGGACCACCAATGTCCTCTTCTTCATCAGTGGAAGCAGCTGAAAATGATTCTGGCACTTTGGGAACTGGTAGGTCATCGCCATGTGGTACCGGACGTATTGCAGAGGGGATGTTTTGATATTCCAGAGTCCATTTTTTCATCTTTGATATGCCTTTCCCAATTGGAGGGACCATGCAAAAGTAACAGTTGGTGAGATGATCAGTGGGCTCTCTCCAAATCATTGGGACTGCAAAAGGCATAGCTTGCCTGTTGCCAGTCAACCACAGTTTAAGATGTGCTGCACATGTATTGCAGCATGTCACAGTGTGAGTAACACAGCTGTGGACTGGCGGTGCTCCGCTGGGGGCGGGTACATAATGTCAGTTGGGTGTGAGAGGTGTTTTCATACACTTAACTTAAAAACACGAGACTGCGAGGTCAGCAGGTCAGGGGTGAACGCAAGGGGCGTTCTGATTGGGCAGTGAAGAAGAGAGAGGAAAGGGAGCGAGGAGGTTTTGGGGTGATGATGGCCGACTTGTATTGTCGAATGCAAGAGGATACTTAGTTGTGAGAAGATAAGGCATTCGGTTATCTGAGATTTTCATCAATGTGTTACACTTCGCTAACTACATATATTGTTGTGATTTTGTGGTGATAATTATTTGAATACATTAGACAGAGTTGGGAACATTGCTAGTGTTCGTTATTATTTGAATGTGTTCCACTCCACCCCTCTGTCTCTCATGTGTAGTATTTCGAGGACTAAGGCATATGTGTATTTAATACAAAATACCCTGTGTCAGGTGGGGGCCCGTCCGGGATCTGAACGATATATGTTTGTTTCATGAGTTATGGGAGGATCACATGATGGGGTTATCTTCCCTATTGCAGTGTCTAAGGCAGCATAATTTAACGGCACGGCCGAGTAAAGTTTGCATAGGTTTTAAAGAGTTAAGTTTCTTAGGACATACTGTAGGTCATAATCACCTGAAACCGGAAGATGTGACAGTCACAAAGATTTTACAGTTGCAGACACCTAAAACAAAAAAGCAAGTTAAAAGTCTAATTGGACTTGTGAATTTTTATCACAAGTTCATCCCTCAGTTCTCTTCCATTGCAGCTACACTTACCTCGCTAACGAGTAAAGGGATGCCAAATAGGGTCGTGTGGACACAAGATTGCGAGACAGCCTTATCTAGAATCAAGAGGATGTTCTCTAGGAAACCCATCTTACTGATGCCAGATTTACGAAAACCCTTTGTTTTGCGGACAGATGCATCTTCTGTAGGAATTGGAGCTTGTTTAATGCAAGACCACCAGAGTACCTTACATCCAGTGATGTATGTGAGTCGGAATCTGTTGCCAGCTGAGACTAGGTACTCCACGATTGAAAGGGAGTGCTTGGCAATTGTGTGGACAGTTTCAAAGTTGTCCCGGTATTTGATAGGTGCACATTTTGTATTACAGACAGACCATCGACCACTCTCATTTTTACAGTCGTCGAAATCGACAAGCTCGAAATTAACTCGTTGGGCTCTCTTACTGCAGCAGTACAAATTTACTGTTTTACTCCTAGACGGTAAGCTCAACGTTGTAGCTGACACTCTGTCTCGTTTGTAGAATGATTGTTTTTTTTCTTGGGTTTTTTCTCAACACGATGTTTAAGTGAGTATGCAAGATATGTGAAGACAAGAAGGATATGAATGTATACTTGGCTCAAAAGCCGGATGTTGGGTGTTGGGAGTGCGCCCAGCCGCCTTCCAAAAGAAGAAAAAACAAAAAAACTTTGTTTTTTTCCCCCGGGGGGGGGGGGGGGGGGTAGATGTCACAGTGTGAGTAACACAGCTGTGGACTGGCGGTGCTCCGCTGGGGGCGGGTACATAATGTCAGTTGGGTGTGAGAGGTGTTTTCATACACTTAACTTAACAACACGAGACTGCGAGGTCAGCAGGTCAGGGGTGAACGCAAGGGGCGTTCTGATTGGGCAGTGAAGAAGAGAGAGGAAAGGGAGCGAGGAGGTTTTAGGGTGATGATGGCCGACTCGTATTGTCGAATGCAAGAGGATACTTAGTTGTGAGAAGATAAGGCATTCGGTTATCTGAGATTTTCATCAATGTGTTACACTTCGCTAACTACATATATTGTTGTGATTTTGTGGTGATAATTATTTGAATACATTAGACAGAGTTGGGAACATTGCTAGTGTTCGTTATTATGTGAATGTGTTCCACTCCACCCCTCTGTCTCTCATGTGTAGTGTTTCGAGGACTAAGGCATATGTGTATTTAATACAAAATACCCTTCGTCACAGCATATGTGTGGCGCCCAGATCTTATCTTGATCTCCTATTCTGCAGCCAAAATACAAACTGTACGCTTTCTTAATCACTTTAGTTATATTTCGTTTTTGTGATACAAATGTCACCTCACCACATATATAACATAAATTATTAGCACTGTTCACACATGTCCTAGGCATTTCTAGCTACGATACTTTTGATAAGGACAAATGCACTAACTAATGGCAAAATTTTATCAGAGATAAGATATTTATACACAAAGGTGATGTAATCATAGGTAGGATTGCATCATCAACTTCTAGTTACATTTTTATTGGTCACTAGAAAAAATTATGCAATCGCCCACAACAGTTGCGTCATATATATAGATTGACTGTAATTAAATAAACTAGTAGCATATCTCTTGAAAACTAGAGCCAATCAACATTGTTAAATGTCATTTTCGTTTTCAGCACACCAAAATTAGCTAAGATCAGCTATTTTCATTTCTGGTTCATTTTGGTTGTTGACTAGTGTAATAGGGAGATGCCTCGATGATTGTTACAGTCTTGGCGATTACGTTTTTAAAGATGTATAATTGACGCATCTTTGGGATTGTGTGGGATGGTTTCACTCTGCCACATTTGCTGGAAGATCATGTGAAGTTTCTCTATCAGAACTGTACCGCCATCTTTATAGATCTCAACAGGAATTGAATCAGAGCCGGGGGCCTTTCCACTAGAAAGTTGACGAATCGCTTTTTGAGTTTCCTCCAGAGTCGGTATATCATCTAGTGCTTCATTTATAGGAATTTGGGGCAGTCGGTTGATGGCTTCGTCGTTAATAGATGATGGCTGGTTCAGAATATTATTAAAATGTTCGACCCAGCGTTGGAGAATTTTTTTCCTTGTCTGTAATTAGTGTTTTTCCATCTGCATTAAGGAGGGGAAATGATCCTGATGATATTGGACCATACACCGCTTTGAGTGCATGGTAAAAATTTTTCAAGTCATGGCTGTCAGCAAAGCCTTGGAGCTCATCTGCTTTATTACTCAGCCATGAATCCCGCATCTGGCATAGTTTATGTTGGACGATTCTACGCATGTTGTTGAAAACGTCTTTCTTGGATGTAGATTTTGGTTCATTTAAATATGCTTTATGGAGATGGTGTTTCTCAGCCAACATCTTCTTTATATCATCTGAGTTCTCATCAAACCAGTTTTTTTGTTTCTTGATGGCGGGACCCAGGACCTCTGTAGCAGTGTTATAGATCTGCTCGCTTAGTGCTGCCCAATTAGTTTCCGCACTTTGGCCGTCTAACGAGATAGATTTGAAACGGTCTTCTAGGGTGTCAGTAAATGACTGATTTTTGTCTTCTTTAGTTTGGTGACATCCAGCCTTTTTTGAGTTTTCTTCCCCTGAGGGCGCCTGGCTGGTTGGATACGAATTTTAAGTTTAGACACAATGAGGCGATGATCAGTCCAGCATTCGGCACCACACATGGACTTAGTCACCCGGACATCTTGCCTGTCCTTCTTCCTAAAAATTACATAGTCAATTAGGTGCCAATGCTTTGAGCGAGGGTGCATCCAGGAGGTCCTGTTGCGGATAGGAAGTCGAAAAATGGTGTTGGTGACAAGGAGGTCATGTTCTGCGCAAGTCTGGAGGAGAAGATGTCCATTGCTGTTACAGCGACCCACGCCGTACTTTCCGATAGTGCCATTCCAGGAGATTTTATCTGAGCCTACTCTTGCATTAAAGTCACCAAGAATGATAAGCTTTTCTGCTTTAGGAACTGATGCAATGACTGCATGTAGTTCTTCGTAAAACTTATCCTTGACGTCATCCTGGTTTGTCATAGTTGGTGCATACGCGCTAATGATGGTGGCATGTTTCCTTCCATAAAGCAGGAGGATCTTGACCGTCACGAGTCGGTCATTTATTCCCTTTGGGGGCTCCGCTAACTTGCCGACAATTGCTGTTTTGATTGCAAATCCAACCCCTGCTTTTCGTCTTTCTTCAGTTCCTCTTCCGCTCCAATAGAATGTATAACCTGCACCCTTTTCGCAAAGTTGGCCCTCGCCTGCAAGTCAAGTTTCACTCAGTGCTGCTATGTCAATGTTGTATCTGGCCAGTTCTCTCCCAATCAGGGCAGTTCGCCTCTCGGGTCTGTTTGCGTTAAAGTCTTTGTCACGTAGAGTGCGCACATTCCATGCACCTAGAATGAGGGAGAAAAATCTGTCCTTTCTTTTTCTTATGTGTCGCCCGCCGAAGTAGGGTACCCACCAACCGCGGTAAGCTGGTTAGGAAGGGGTGGAGCAAGCAATGTTTAGGGCACCTTTTCTAGCCCCTTCCTCATGCCATGGAGGTGAGCAGTGCTTTCCTAAAGAGGGCTGCTCAGTCACTCAGGGGGCTGCCGAATCCCACTGCTGCTCCGATCAGTGGAAGACGACCATATGGCCTGAGCCGCCTGTGTGTAGGTCTGCGACTACGACTGCCAGCGCACCCACGCCTGCCGCTTCGCCGCTCGCCCATCGACACAGGACTTGTTGTGAGTGGATGGATGAGTGGATGAAAGAGTGGCTTGCGCAGTGATTTGGTTTAAAGTGAGGAAGAGTTGCGCAATTCGTCGACCTCACTCTCTCGCCTGGGTCCATCTTAATCCAGTGGCAAGACAAGTCAAGATGACTGGAGATGAAGTCAGGTGCAGTGGATGACCAGGGCTTTCTACGTGCCTCGCCATGCTCCTTTCGCTCCACAGCGCGTTGCTGGTCATCGCCGTCATGCCCTTTGAACCAACAGGTGGTTTCTTCCGCGCAGTCTACCGAATCCAGTCTTCGCATGCATGGGTAGGCAGACCCTAACTCACCGAAGGTTTATAACCAGTCGGCTACCCTCACCTAGTTTAGCCGGCCTGTCAAAGCCGTTTCCCGGGGGGTGGACGCTGTCGCATGCTGACAGCTACCAGGAGCCACAGGTGAGAGCTGGATACCAGGTTTGGACCAAAGGTGGCCGAGCTGCCCTGAAAAGGGCAGGACAGCTCCTTCACCAGAGGTACTATCAATACCTGACATCCCAAACCCCCCCAACAAACACTCTATCGTGAACACTTTTCCCGATCAGAACATACTTCCTAAGAAACCATGATGTACCAACCTCACCCTAGTGACTTTAATTAGATCTCAAAGAGCTAATACTTCACGCCAATTAGCGAGTCTGCAATGACAATTTGGTTTTACGAACATTTATTGAACTCTCCTTAATGAAACGTTAACGACTTAAGAAGGATTATGGTGGACATATATGGTCTATTGTAAGGTTCACGTCTTATTGTTTAAAAGTTGGAACTCTGAAGAGAGATCTTTTTCCTGAATGTGCCTGTCAGCGTCGTAGAGTTGTTGCTTTGGGAACAGGTGAGTGTTCTTTACTGTAAGTCAACTAATTATTGCAAACATACTGGCTAATTTGTTATGTTTTTTTGTTTTTTAAAGACGGTTAAGATGGTATTTATCGCAATTATATTAATGTCTGATAAGGGTCCTTTACTTTCTCCACAGTCATGAAAATATTTGTCATACAATCGTCGTTGTGACGAATGCGGTGGCAATTACAGTAATCATTATAATTATTGGCTGCGACAGTCATTAAAATAAACATGATAACTCTACCAATGATTGTCATTGTGGAAACGATAATTCAAATGACGAATATGGTCATGATGGAAAATAGAACAGTTATATCGATATCAGAATTACGAGAATGATTATGACGATGATGACAATGACAGAAACATGACACTACAAGCACCTGGAATTATTTTATGTGGGGATGGTAGTGATGATTATATCATTTAATGATATGCATCTGATTAACAATGAATTTGGTCTGCACTGAATTTGTCCTGCGACGAATTTAGTTTGCGATGAATCTAGGATTATGTTGGTGTGCGATTAATTAGAATGAATCACTGAATTAATTGATAGACAACGTGACAGAATATACATTTGTTACTATCACTGCACTTGATGACAGAGTGCACCAAAGCTTTAATATATCTTGCAGTTGTGGTATCTATACAAAATTATTTTCGGCAACATGAAAATACTAGAATGGCGCACAAGCTTACTTCACAAGTCTCTTATGGCTTTACGGATTATGGGAAGGAGGACATACACGTTGATGGATTTGAAATTTACCACTTTTTAAACATTTTTTTAACGTTTTGAAGCAATAGTTAAAATATAATGATAGTACATCTGAAGACGGATATTTGTGTGTGTGTGACACGTTAATTACCGTATCTATAAATGATAAGGCACGGTAATGTGCAACAAAGTTACATATACTTTCTTCTCTTTCTCCTTCTTTTTCCTCATTCGTCCTGAAAAGGACGTTGGTTACGTTGTGTCCGTTTACAGCGAAGCTGCGGTATTTGCGCCTTTCGGCCGACACATCCGACTTCCGCACGGCATTTTTGGGGACCGGTTACATATACTTTCGAGTTTCACATCTTTCGAGTTTCACATCTTTCGAGTTTCATATCTTTCGAGTTTCACATTCAAGCAGATTCAATCTAGCATTTTGCCGACGAACTGGCTCGTCTGTCCCTGAACCTTATCCTGACGCAAGTCAAAACAAAAATACTTTATGAGAGTTTACAAAAGTGGATCTGACAACCCGCAAGGAAAAGTCCAACATAATTAAACTAAATGCAGAAAATGATAACAAGACTGCACTTGAAGAAACAACATAAAATATGTAGAATCTTGCAAATATCTTGGCAGCAAAATAGACGTAGTTGAAGGGACAGACAATGACATACGGTACAAATAAGGATATACAAGGTAATTGGAGCTTTCATTGCATTGGGAAATATACTGAAATCAACAGAAAGGAAGTCCGACAGAAAAATAAGAATTTTCAACTGAAATGTCAGTTCAGTCCTATTGTATGGCTGTGAAACATGGAGAACAACAAAAACAAGAAGCACGAAGTTAAAGTTTTCAGAAATGAGTGTTAGCGTAGAATAACATTTTTGAAACGGTACGAGGTTATCAATGCGGAAATGATGACAAGAACGAGACACGTGCCAGCGGGAGAAGAGATGAGAAGACTCTGGTGATCTATAGGAAATACTGTGAGGAAACCTGATTATAGCATTACCATGTAGTCCTTGCTCTGAAACACAAACGGTAAGAGAAGTAGACTAAAGAAGAAAAACACACACTCATATGAGAGCTAGAGACATAAGTGACAATGCTGAGGTGGACAAAGAAAAACTTTCAGCGGTTGCCACGCGGCGAGAGTACTTGGAATGCGTCTGTTAAATTCCTATACTCATTGGGGAACTAAAAGATATTGAATGAATTCAAGCTGATTACACAACGTCGCGCAAAATCTATATTATTTAAATTGTTAACTGTGTCCTACAGTAGTTTGATTTCCATTTATATCATTCTAACAAAATGAAATTCCTTTTTCGTTGCATGAGAAGAGAAATTAGCTTTGTGCTTTTCATGCATTGCAAGTCGTTTGAACTTCTGTGATATCTATTTATAGTTTGAAAATTAAAACCGCAGTTGAATGGAACATTAAAATAGAATAAGCACGGCAATAAACTGTATAATTTGATTATCAACGTGAATTGTTTTATTCACCGGACAAGAGTTATTCTTGATGAAGAATTACGAGATTAGCAAGATCTGATGTTGTGGGGAGATGAAAGTTGGATAGAAAATAATAGATTTATTTTCCAGAAATAACGAATAGAACTGTGAACTAGTGGTAGGGATAACACAGGACAAGTCAAGTAGGTAACTGCACAGTCCTAGATGGTAGCAGTAGATGAGAGCTGTGAAGTAAGTCACCTACTCGCTAGACGTCTCCTATGCTCTCCAAGGGTATTTCTAGTGATAGTTGGTGTGAAATGCAGCTCGTTAATTATCCCTATGTGGCGAGATTTTCGTTCCTAGAGGAACGAGCCCCCAGTGTGGCGAGATGAATGTTGAATAGAAAATAATACATGTTGTTCCCAGAACTGGAGAAGAGAGCTGGTGAACAAGAGGTAGTAATAGCACAAGACAAGTCAGGTAGTTAATTACCTGCATAGTCTAGATGGTAGCTGTATAAGAGAGCTGTGAAGTAAGTAACCTTCTCGCTAGACCTATCCTGTGCTCCGATGGTGTCTCTATTAGTAGTTTATGTGAAATACAGATTGTTAATTATCCTTACTAATTTAATATTAAATAATTTTCTTAATTTCCACACAAGAACAAAATTTCGAACAGAAACTGGAATTTACCAAAATCAATCGACTGCGATTTATAAAATATATCTGTGCATTTATTAATTTAAAATAGTAGGCTGGTAAGGATTGCAGATATGTATTTACAAAATCACAGGCTGAAAATTATAGATTGTTTTTGTCTTTGTATTCATTATGACCTTTGATGACTTCTGAATCTTGTTTCTTCAAGGTAACTAATACTTTTCTCGTTCATGTCCTTCCACTACGGACATTTTCAGCTATTAATCAGTGTCGTAGGGGAATTAAGACATAGATTGGTCCCTTCTAAATAGATTAGAACAGGTGATGTCTCAGTGAGAGGTAACGTAAAGAAAATAGATTTTCACGAGTGAGATGGTGGAAACTAGTTAGATTCTGTCCCTGAAATCGAGAAGCTTCTCTCTTTCAGCCTATCTCTACAACAGAACTTAGTTAGTCAGACAGTCTACTAGAATATATATTAATATATATATATATATATATATATATATATATATATATATATATATATATATATATATATATATATATATATATATATATCACCACTCACATACACACACACATAAGTGACGACAGTTAGACGCACAGACGTGAAAACTACATCAATGGATTATGGATCTTTTTGGACAAGCTGACCGACACACGTAATAAAGTTTATATAAATTTTATTTATCATAAAGAACTTTACAACAACACTATCATGTGAATATCAAATGAAATACAAATAAACACAAGTTAATGAATTAATTAAAGAGTTAGACTCATAGGTTTAATCCACCTTCCCTCTGTTGAGACAAGATCCCGTTATGGAGAAAGTTATTAACCCCCAAAAAAGTCAAAAGTTTATACGCTATGTTCTAAAACTTCCCTCTAAAGTAAAGAACAGAATATATATATATATATATATATATATATATATATATATATATATATATATATATATATATATATATATATATATATATATATATATATATGTATATATATATATATATATATATATATATATATATATATATATATATATATATATATATATATATATATATATATATGTTAATCTATTCTAAGAGGAACAGCATTAGCAACTCTTGCATAAGAAAATACAAAGCTAGTACATTGGTTATTCACTGAAAGAATTATTCATCCTGCATTCTCTCGCACTGACAACCTGTGATCACCACCCAGTCTCGCTCTTACCTAAATAGGTTCCTTTCACAACAGTTGGAACAATTGTTAAGGTAGACCCAGACCATACAATGCTGGTGTTCTTGGCGAATCAAACCCCAGTTTCTCTAAAGACTAATTAATCAAAAAAAAATGTTGGGAAACGCTTGGTTCACTGCTGACAGTAGGATGCTGATAAATGTCACTTCAATTTTTGTCTAGGTCGTAAAATAATTAAGAGGTCTAATGTTCACAGTGTACAGTAGACTTGGAATTTTCAATAGTTAAATCGAGTGTCAGGTAAATAAAATCTGTTCAGGATCAATCTTCTTCACAACATTGTGGTCGTTATATATGTAATTTCAATCGTGATTTTGTCACTTCAACTGGCTGAAGGTATATGCACTTGGAAAACAAATCTGGATATTTATGAATCCAGTTACAATTTATTCTTAATATTTCTTAGGGTTGGTACTGTTTTTTACTTGGTGTAAAACACGAGACTAGACAAGTCACCTTGAAAAAACCCCGATATATTATCAGAATGTTCTTTGATAAAGTATTCTCAGTGTCATATGGAATGGAAGCCGCTGGTAAGTTTTATAGGGTTTGACCCAAATACTTCACACAACTACTTCTCGACTATTCTCCAACGATAAACTAAGAAACTTCACTTAATACAAAGGATTTCTAGACATCGCCGCTGGACGTCTTAAAAAGCTGTGGAGTACTGAGTGACTTTTAGTTAGAATACTCTGGTATATATACATCTGGAATCATAGGGAAAGTATAACTACAGACTCTTGCCAGATGTTCGCACCCACGGTAGATACGTTCAGATCTTTACATCAAAGATCTACTCACACTAACGCCGAAAAACCAGAACTCCACGTTCCGCTAAAATCAGGCATATACGGAATTTACTAGACCGTTTTTAATTACTTTCTTATTTGCAGACATGGTCATCGAGCGAAATATAGCGAGCCCATCTTTGATCTGGCAATACGCCGTGTTTAATTACTTCACTAGCGAACAGTTTTACAAGGGAAGTAATAAAAGTTGTCTTCCACTTAGTTCCAAAGTTATCTGCTCTTAGTACTAAAAGTAATTCATCCTTCTGATCTCTGTCTAATCTCTTACCACGATTATCCAATCGTTGCCGCAAAAATATCCAGGTAACGTAGCTAATTAAGTCTGCTGGTGATCTACATCAAAGGAATATAGCGACCAGCATTAAATGCGCGCTAAATGGGAAAGCGAGACAGATCTGGCTAAGTAATAGGAGGTTTAAGTTAACCCAACAGGCGTAGGTGAAGACAGCTAAAAAAATGAAGATAAAGAAAATAGATATATGGAATCAATTATCATAATCTGCCACAATCAGGTGTTGATTTCCAAGTTCTTTATGTCCCTGGACAGGTAACCCAATGCTACTATTCAACGAATTGCAGAGGTGGTTCTATAATCACCCACACTGCAGTCTGTGATGCTTTGGCTCGGAAGCTTTTGTTGTGACTTTCCCGGATAAGTAACCTGGAACATATGCCGGGCCACTATAGATCAGAACCCTCATTTAGACAACATAGTCCACGAGGAGGCCGTGGTCATGCCAATCAAAAAAGTTCTTCATACAATCAATACAATACATTAGTAGACTATAAACATCACTTACACATTTTTCTGAATTATGTCTTGATTACTTCTCTTTGGTGCGAAGTTAGGCCAAAAATGATTTCCCTTAAAGAGATATTACATCAACGAAATATTAAATTAAACAATGGAAGCGATGAAGCAGTGGAAGAAGAAGAAGAAGAAGAAGAAGAAGAAGAAGAAGAAGAAGAAGAAGAAGAAGAAGAAGAAGAAGAAGAAGAAGAAGAAGAAGAAGAAGAAGAAGAAGAAGAAGATGAAATAGAAGAAGAGGACAAAGAAGAAGAAGGTGAACTCTTTGGCATCCAGCATTTAAAAATCTATTCCCTGACAATGACTGTAAGCTCTTATAGCTAGTTTTGCGCAGACATTTAGCTTACGTCTTGCTGTTCAGGATTGTTCAGCTTATAACCAGTTTGGAAACCATTTTCAGTTATCAGCACGGGGATTAGAGTACCAAAATTAAGATATTAGCAGGAAATTCAATGTCAATGCTAATATTAATATTAAATATTACAGAAATTTATACAACACCATAATACTTGTAACCCAACGATTAATACATGTACACTCTTCAGACACAGTATTACGGATCTGAGGTTATCACTTATGCAAGTCTGCTCACAAGCAGGTCAGCTATGCTTTTCTTAGCTATTGGCTCTGGTTGTGTTGATCAAAAAGCGTGTATCAGTCTCCTGGACGTCTTTTCAGCTATGAAATTTTGAGAATCCAGAATTGAATATGAGCAAGCTTTTATACCCAATCTAGATCTAACCATTTCCTTCTTTGAGGTCTGCGCCTGAGTTCAGTTTTCTACTTGCAACATTCGTGGGATTTCAATGCTGTTGTGCAATTTTTCCGACAAAATGATGATTTCTTCGTCAGTTACTAAAGATAATGATTTCCCACTGCCATAATTACATGAATGTGTAGTTGCTGTTCACATCCCAAAAAATATTTATTTTCGTTCGGAGCATTAATCATAAAGTTATAGCAGAATTACTGGTGTGCGATTCATAATTTATCATAAAGACACTACTTTACGTGGCAATTCCAGAGTGTCTTGCCCGTTTCGCTACAGATGCGTGACGCATCAAATTAATTTTAAGGGGTCGTCAGGCCCTCCGAGAGGTCAGGTGAAGCCCGGGCCATTTCACAATGGTAAGTCCCCTCAGTGCCCGGGAAGAGACGTAACAAGTGCGTTAAGTATGCATCATTGTCTGCGGTGACGCCCATTTGTTAGATGAAGCGCTGGACAAATGACCCTGTTGGTCCTCCTTCTCTTTCTTCCTCTCACTTTCTCTCTCTCTCTCTCTCTCTCTCTCTCTCTCTCTCTCTCTCTCTCTCTCTCTCTCTCTCTCTCTCTCATGGGTCTAGCTGTAGTGACTGAAGAAAGTAGTCATTGTCTAATAACCAAAGGAAGAACGAACGAGAGATGGAAAAGGGGAGGAACATAAGTGAATTTAAAACAAATCAGTAGGGTCAATTTCTTTGTAAAGAAAATACGCGTAGTAATAGAAACAGAAAGAGGGTGAGTGAGAGAGAGAGAGAGAGAGAGAGAGAGAGAGAGAGAGTTTAGGCCAAGAACTCCTTATGCGCTGGTTACGTCTGTACATATCCTCTACACACGCTAACAAAGTCACAAAACACAAAAACAACTCATAAATTGACTTATAATGTCATTCTAAGGTCAGTAAGTCTGTCACAGTCACTCTCAGAATGAGAAGTCAAGAGAATTAACGAAAGTTATTACAAGACCCCGAGGCAGTGGTCGTCAACTAAGGGTAGATTACCCTGGGGGTGGTAATTTCGAGTTTCGAGTTTTCTGGGGGTTAAAGATCAATAGTAACAAGTGTGACTTCAGTCACTAGACTAGCTAGGATTAGAATTAGATTCTCTAGTGTTACCCAATTTTTCTGGTATATAAATAAATCAACCCGGATTTTCCTGTGCTCCCCTCGCCATTATTATAACAAGTAGTTGTAGTAGGTGGGGGTAACGGCGATGCACCAAGTTTTTGACACGGTGAATCGGGCAGACCTGGGAGCCGACCAGTGTTGCCAATCTGAATTTTGAAAAAAAAAAAAAACCTAGACGGGACCTTAAAAAAACACCTAGATTTTGAATTTTACGCTACTTTTGGGCGATATGGGTTACTTAAGGCGGTTTTTTGGGCTACTTTGAGCAATTTTTGGGCAACTTTAGGAGAAAAATCGAATGATCTAGGTTGCGTTCTTCAGCTAATGAAGGAAAAAGACACCTAGACGGGACCAAATACCATAGATCTAGGTGAATTCACCTTGGAGTGGTAACGCTGGAGCCGACCACTGTAGAGATGGCTACTGTGTGTATGTGTCGAAACACTGCTTCGAAACAGTATCGTACCCGAACGATTCGATACAGAGCCTTCTTGCCGTGTCGATACAGTGTCGGTTCCTGTCTGCCTCGTTGTTTTGCAGAGTAGAGATGGCTACTGTGTGTATGTGTCAAACAATGCTTCGAAACAGCACCGAGTCCGACAGTCCGACAGATTCGATACATGGACACAGTTTCAGTTCGTGTCTGCCTCGAATAAACCGTTCGGAACATTAGTATGGAATGTCAAACATGTCATATTTTTCAGGGATGTGTTATGATGACTTGATTTTACAAGTGATATTATTTTTGCTGAGAAGTTATAGACACTGGAAATTGTGTCAGTGCAGTTGTCAATGTTTTAGGCGCTATGTTAAAGTTGAAAGTGTCCGTGTGTTCGTATAAATGTAATGGACACTTTATTAGCTCTGCTGATATCTGTGTACTCGGTGTGGATTTGAATCATTGTCTACCAAAACTAGCTTACTCTAGTTTGATATCATGTGTTATTATTACTGTTATTATTATTGTTGTTTTTTATTATTTTCCCATATACTGCAGCTATCATCATATCTACGTTTTATTTCATCATAATGAAGACTTGTGTAAAAATATTGAATTGTGGTCACACGAAACGCCATAGATTTTCACACACGACAGTAAAAACAGAGGAAATTGTCTCACACAGTTCATGTATACCCGCCCCGGTACTGTCTATAAGAGACTTCTTTCTCCCCGATACGGGCAAAAGAGCCGCTGTGCCGTTGTGTCGACACAGTGCGTCGACACAGTTTGAATCACTGAGCCGACTGTCTCGAAACAACGGACTATCTCGATTTGCCCACCTCTAGACCACTGCCCTAAGATTTTGTATACTTGGACATGTGGTCTAATATAACATATAACCTGGTGTCTAAGGCGAACGAAACGAGCCTCGCCAAAACGAGGCAAAACTCCTAACAAACGATTATAGGAACATGCATATCACTGCAGTAAGACGAGGTAAGAAAAAATAGGTCATATGTGTTACTAGGACAAAGGTCAGAGAAAACTGCTTACTTTACAGCCATAAGGCCTACTCCAGAATGCAGCAGCCATCTTACGTATACAGCGGTAATCTACAAGGTGTATCATGTTTCTTTATTTTTAACGTACTAGCCGCCATTAAAAATGCATCGCATTAGTTTATGAACTACAACTCGTTGTGCTAAATTTAAAATACATGAAACCACTGATTTTACATTTGTGATCCATTTACTAACCCAAATTTGCTGTATTATTAAACATGAGACAATTCAGAACCGGCTCCTAAGCAGTTGTCAACCCTAGGTGTAAAAACAAAAGTCGCACTCACTGTCATTCAGTCACAGCCATCATTAATACCGTGTAATACCGTTGACCAAGCCTGGGACGGTCATTGGTGGTACCTTTCGCCAGAAATCGCTTGTTCAGCTTCACTATAATGGACTGGTCACAATTGAAATGTCTGGCAACTTCTCTGGTCGCCATTCCACTGCTGAGCATACCAACAGCTTGCCATCGCTCTTGTGACGACAGTCGAGGCATGACAAAAACATTAACAGACTTTCTTTCGATGAAAACAGATAATGGCTTTTTACTCGCTGAAACTTGACTAATGCGTGTGCCAAATTTCAATGTGATTCGACTTTTAATAAAGCCAGAATTTATCAAAAACCTTGTTGAAGCACGCAAAATTTGAAGTAAACATCACATCGACAGTAAAGTGGGAATACATGAACTTCATCACTTGCACACTTTCGGGGTTTGAAAATCGCTCACTTGCATAAACATTTCAACAGTGAAAACATGTCACGATTTCGATGCATTTTTAATGGCGGCTAGTATATTTCACTTAGTTATTACTTACGTTCCCTTTTGTTTTCGTTAGTCTGCTCCCGATAAAGGCCGTGTGACCGTCACGTACGAAATGTTCTTTAACCTAGTAAGACATATTACATATTTTAGTTTGCCGCGCCATTAGCAAAGAACTAAAGAATGCGTATCTGAGAGACCGAAGAAACAAAGAGCTCAGATAAAACTTCCGGTTCAGCCAAGACGTGTTACTTGTAAGAGACTGCTTTGAGAATAAATATTGAAGTCACTGAAGTAAATGTAGTAATTGCAGCATAGTTGTGATAGCAACTTTGGCAGTAGGTGTCGTAGTGGATCTATCGTTCCTATCAGAACTGAGTTTTAAATTACATACTGCAACATTATCGCACAGACACCATGCAAACACACGCACACCCACACACACACACACACACACACACACACACATATATATATATATATATATATATATATACACACACACAAACAAATTTAACATGAATACTTCTTCTTCTTCTTCGTACACTCTCAGACGTCCACTTGAATGTTCTCAAAGAAAGCAGTAGTCAGTTTGAGGCTATTTGAATCCCCGTAAAGCTTTTCCACGAAAGGAGCTGACGTCGGCCATATGCGCTTTCTCTGTCCCGCATATAAGGGGCAACTTTGAAGCAGATGTTCAGCAGTCATTTTATCAGTGCCACAGTTACACTGATCGGTAGTTCGTATCTTTAGCTTGTTGAATAGATGGTATCTCAATCTGTTGTGGCCAGTGCGGAGTTTGAAGATCACCACTTGTTCTCTTCTGATGAGCTGGTAGTAAGCATCATTCTGTGTGTGACCTGGATATTCTACATTCCATTTGTTTCTGTATCTGATTCTGATAATACTCTTTGCCTTCTCGAAAGTTATGCTTGCATCAGGCTGAGGTAGATGTGAACTTTCTTTTGCCATTCTGTCAGCCTCTTCATTGCCGGTGATGTTACAATGAGATGGGATCCATTGGATCACAACACTTTTGAATCGTTGACAAAGTTTGTGGAGCACTATTCTGAGGTCTGTATTATTTTGGCTTTTCAGCGTTGCAATTACTGACTGTACATCAGTAAAGAAAGCAACTTGTCTCTCTGTGCTTTATTCTGTCAATATAACCTCGAACATGAATACGCGATTACCAGTTTGAACTTCCGACACTTCCACACCTTTTCGTCGATTGCTACTACACTTGAGAAGCTGTGGTAAACCTAGCTTGTTATATACACTTGGAACAAAATTATTGACTTGTTATTGATTTATTGATGAACATGTAGATCATGGATTTTATCAGATCGCAGGTAGTAGTTTCTCATGTAATAATTTACATCTGTTTTTTTTTTTTTAAGCGAAATTGGTGACGTTGTGTACAGATTCATACGCTGTTCAATAGTTGGTGTTGATTACATTAAAAAGAAATGTGGATTATTAAAACTGATATATGATATAACTAAGGGGCTTACATTTTGATCTGGTAGAAGTGCACTGAATGCATTCAATCCTATCACAAGAAAGGGGCGGGAGAGCAGTTACCCTTATTATTGGTATGAGTCCCATGTAAAAAAAATAGAACCCCATAGGTAGAAACAGTCGCTGGTGCAGAAATACTTAATAAAGAAAACAATGCCATTTTGTTTGGCTTAATAATCAAACACACGATTGGTGGTCCTTGAGTTATTTGAGTCAAAAATTTCTATGCATGAAGGAATGAACGTGTCCGAAACAAAATCTATATAATCTCACTCCGGAATGGAAAGTTAAATTATGGATTTTCAATGTTATCTTGATATGTCAAGTGCATGGCTATATTATAACCAAAAATTAAATTAAATTTGGTAACTCATTTGCCGCCTGTATTAAGTGTTATTCAGCTATAGCTATCCACCTTTACCATTTTCTGTTCTCACAATGTCATCAAGGCATGTAAGGAGAGAACAAGAAAGTATTCAGAGGGGTACTGGAAGATGAGACAGGTCTGTATTTCAGAGCTGGCTGTTGCGTGTGAAATTCTCGCAACATCATATATATTTTGTAATGTAAGGGAAATAATCATGTGGAATTTATAGTCACTTTTCATTGTAAGCAGTTGTCTTCTCGCGTTGGTGTCGATGGTTGTTAAATTTGTCAAACGTTCTTGAATCGTGTCCATGTATGGACTTGCTAGGCCGCTTTTCTCAGAAAGCGGTTGGCAACCTGTTGGGTTATCCTTATAAGGTAATCATTCTTAAGCTGGTTCTTAGTAAAGGTCCTTGTGTCTTAAGTTATCTGAGCTGTGGTCGATTCGCGCTGGACTGCGCATGACTAAGTCTTGGGTCTTTGTCGATCGATTTCCGCCCAGCAGTCAGTGAGCGAAGATTTTGAATAGCAAGCAAGACGTCTTTGTGAGCGTCTATGCTTTTCTTGTTCTTCAGGAATATGAAGTCCTCTTATGGATATTTCGTTTATTCAAGATGATACCTCTAGTGTATTTCCACACGCCGGGAGGCGTATTATTTCTGTGGTTATTTCCTGAAGGCAAGGTAAATTACATTTACATTAACTTTATCGATTTCTGTTCGTGAGCGACATTTGATTCGTAGCCTGTCTTTGAAAGTCGTCATCACGAGATGTTTTCTCAGCTCACATATTGCTACATTGTACCGCATCGGGTTGATGCATGTCCCAAGGACTATTACTTGCTACTTCGCTACATGAACTAGGTTTGAAACCTTTTGTTATCTAGAGGATGTTTTGAGGACATTATTTATACTTCAGAAGACGTGTCTGTCTTGCTGAAGTCAGATTAAGGAGAGTGAACTGATCTCATACATCTGGTTATCTCCTGGCTAAGATAGAAAGGGATGGAGAATTTTCCCGACTACATTACAGCCTTATAATGTATTGACATACCTGTGAATCATCTTTATTATGATGCTGTCTACCGTCCATTACTGTACTGACGATGTTGCTGTGATAATGACTGTCTGATGTACCTACATATTTGCGTATACATTTTGTCACTGTGGCGTCCACAATAAATGATACAGAAAAACGTCACTAGCTGTTACAAGCATCATTGACTTTATACGTCGTGAGTTAACTGACGTCCTTGTGTGGATTGCCCTGTTTTTGCATGATCATTGTTTGACTGTACCTCATCTACACACTACACAAAACCAGAACACGGGCACCATCATCTATCCCATGGTGCACGCATCACTGGCATTTGCTGATGATGTTGCTCTGATTGCTAAATCAGAGGCACATCTCCAATCCAACCTGCAAGTCTGGAAGGAAGAGCTGGAGAAGAGAGGGATGGTCATAAGCAGCTCTAAAACAAAAACCATGGTGATGTCACGAGAAAAAAGAAGGCATCAGATTAAGCTGGGAGAACAGGTCCTGGAGCAGGTCGACCACTTTAAATACCTCGGAGATGTTACAGACCGGAAGGGAGGCATAAAATAAGAGTTGGCCACTCGAAAAGCAGCAGCTGGGAGACTTTTTCAAGCCATAAATCGAGGATTCCTCAGCGAGAGAGAGGTTGGTAAGAAAATGAAGATTGCTGTTTACCGCTCTACCTATGTCCCAGTCTTGACGTATGGATGCGAGTCATGGGCAATGACTACAACCCACAAAAACCAGATCCAAACCTCAGAAATGAGGTATCTGAGGAAGATGGTTGAAGTAATAAGATGAGACATGGTCCGCAACCAGACGATACCTCAAGGCCTAAAATCCCATCCCCTGCAGACCCAACTAGAACAGGCCCAACTAAGATGGTGTGGCCACGTCTGCAGAATGGAAGAAGATCGGCTACCACGACAAGCATGGGAAACAAAGAGCCAGGGATCCATACCTCCAGGACGACACAGAGTCCGCTGGGAGGACAACATTAGACAATCTTTGAAGGACCGAGGACTAGAATGGAACCAGGCCAGGAGGAAGACAGCCGATACGATAGTCTGGCGCCTTCTCTTCCAAACCTCTACACCTCACGGTAGAAGGGGAACGACTAAGTAGTAAGTAAGTAAGTATTTATCGCATCCTGATATTTATGTTATGAACTGTCTCCGTTAAATCTGAAATGTATTATTTAAAAATCCAAAACAAATCTTATTCTCTTATTTATCTTATTTGTTCCTTCTGGTATTTTATTCGACTAATGGCTACATCCCACAAAAGCCAGCTCCAAACTTCAGAATATGAAGTATCTGAGAAAGGTGGATCAAGTAACAAGAAAAGACACAGTCGGCAACCAGATGTTACGTCATAGCTTCAAAACCCAGCCCCTGCAGACCCAAGAGTAACAGTCCCAATTACGATGGTTTGGCCATGTCTGCAGAATGGAAGAAGATCGGCTTCCATCACAAATATGGGAAACCAAGAGCAAGGGACCCAGTCCTCCAGGACGACCCAGAGTTTGATGGGAGGACAATAGTAGACAATTACTGAAGGACCGAGGATTTGATTGGAACCAAGCCAGGAGGAATACAAGGTAGAAGAGAGTCTAAGTAAGTATTTTCTACGATTATTTGAACATCGTTTAAAGGTATGATTAACATTTACATGCATGAATATGTGGTTATAGGCGAAGTCCTTGTTGCAGTGCTGCTTTCGGAAGTTGCTTTTTTCGATTTATTCATTTTCGATTTTTTCATGGCACCTTCATTTCAACACCCAGGCCATATAAAAACTGATGCCTATCATCAGCTATCTAGGCGAGACCAGGTCATCATTGTCCGGCTACGCTCTGGTCATAACATATTAAGGTACCATTTATACCACAAGTTTTAGATTGGTAAAAAAGATCTCTGCACCTGTGGCATCAACCGCATGACAACCGAACAACTGCTGCAGTCCTGCCCTATATACAACAGTGAACGGAGTAGCATATGGCTACAACCTACTTCTCTTCACGAAAAACTGTTTGGAGATGTCAGGAACCTTGAGCCGACTACTACCTTTATTGGAATCTTTAATTTAGGGCGAACGAGGTGGAAGAAGAGGATTTCAACCTAGATCGAAGTCAGCTGGTTATATCAGAGTAGTGCAATTGGCATTAACAAATAAGTGAACTCTGTCAGTGCAGTGTTGATAAATACTAAGCTCCGAGTTAGCATGATAAAGCTCTGATATGACGTCCCGCGCCAAGTTGCTAACGTTGTTCCAAACCATAATTACTGATCACGAGGCACGAAGAATAAGAAACGGCTCTGTCCAACATACAGCATCATGTGACGTCAATCATGCTTTCTACCCCAGGAGGACATTTTCCTTATTTAACGTATTTGCATTTTTTTAAACGTCTCCATTTCCCCCTAATATCGATGCTTATCTAAACGAAGTTCTCTCACCAGGTATGTCCACATTTTTGGAGTAGTTCTGCGGTTCAGCTTCAACTAATTAGTTTGTATCTCAGCAGGCACTTACAAGTTTTCAGAGTGCATTAGTGCTGGGACACTTATCAACTTCCTCTGTTTCCACATTTTCTTCTGCCTCTGCCACTTCTATTTGATTTTTTTAGATTACAGAGAAATCAATAGCGTGAAAGAAGGATGGAAACAGAGAAAGGATAAAATAACACTTAGAGCAGGGGTTCTTAGCTTTCCCTGTGATTGCCCGGAGAAAGGAATACAATTTGTCTGTGATTGCCCGCTGAAGGTTACGGACCCTTTTGATTGTCCGGTGAAGGTTACGCACCCTTTTGATTGTCCGGTGAAGTTTACGGACCCTTTTGATTGTCCGGTGAAGGTTACGGACCCTTTCGATTGTCCGGTGAAGGTTACGGACCCTTTTGATTGTCCGGTGAAGGTTACGGACCCTTTTGATTGTCCGGTGAAGGTTACGGACCCTTTTGATTGTCAAGTGAAAGCTATAGTCCCCTGCTTAGAAATAAAATGTACATAGATCCAAAATGAAAGTTTTTGTATACAAATAATACTTGTTATTACCACACACAAACAAAATCGTTATGCTTACATATAGCCAGGGCCGGATTAAGCTAGTGCGGGGCCTGTAGCATATGTTAAGAAAGGGGCCCTATATTTAAAAAAAACCCAATAAAACAACACAAACATATTTGAACACATACATTTTTAATTTGCATAGTAATTATCATTATCAATTAATTCGTGCTTTTAATCCTATAAACTTGCCACTCATGTTGCTGGCGTTGTCATAACTTTGACCACGGCAGTCTTTAATATCAATGTCATTTGCCTTTAAAATATTAAGTAGACTTTTAGTAAGCTGTTCAGCACTTTGACCTTCCATATCCAAAAATGTCACAAATTTTTCAACTGGTCCAGATGGCAAAACATAGCGCAGAGTCAAAGTCAGCTGGTCCATATTAGATATATCTGGAGTAGAATCCAATGAAACGGAATAATACTTGTATTTCTTCGCTTCACAGAGAATGTGATCCAGTATGCTGGATCCAATCAGATTGATGAATTCCTCACACGTTGTTTTAGATAGATAGGATGTATGTCCAAATCCTTTGTTTGCATGAGTACTTATATGCTCTGCCAGAAAAGGGTCAAACTTGGCCATTAATTCTAATCGAGGAAGTGGAGGGGAACTGCGGTAAGACGTGGAATACGATGGATGGGTTTGAAAAAAAATCGAAAAAAGGTGATTCGTCTTACGAGGACAAAAGACAAAGAAAATAGTCTACGTTACGGCCACAAGGCCTTCGTCAGGAAAGGAAAGAAAGTGAAGGCTAGATAGGACACATAAAAACTAAATAAAATAAAAACTGGGTACTTCCCTGAAGGCAAGAACCGAAATTCTATCAAAATCGCTGTCTGTTTGTAAGCGCGTGGCTGAACAGAAAAATGACTTCCGCCGCCGGATGTACACAATGCATACTAAGAAACTAAAAAACGAAACCGGAAAATAAACTACCCAACGTGATAAAAGTGGGGACTGGAAATAGAAGGGGACAGAATGAGTGGGAGATAAATAAATATGAAATAAAAAAATGTATATGGCATACAAATAGAAGAATAGGATAAGAGTGGAAAGAGTAAAATAGAGCAAGAGAGGAGAGGGTGCTGTTTCAGCGTTTTATATTTTATTTATTTCACTTTTTACGTTTTTTATTTTCTGGACGTTTTACTTTTCCCCACTATGCCCTCTCTGAAATATTTTATCAACTCGCTCCGTGTGTCGGTTACCACCAGCTTTAGCTCCCTACCTCCTGATATATCCCGTGTCGCTATTGACTTTGCGTTCGTTACTTTCAAGAAAACTAGATTCACCTCTCATCTCCACTTTATTCACACCTGCCTCCACCACAAAATTCTTCCTAATGGATTTTCTTCCAATTTTCATCCATCTGCTGGTACACTCAATCCTAGGGAACAACGTCTCCTACAACGAATTGAGACCAGATGTAGCTTTCAACGTATGCGCGTAGTGGCCGCCAGTCACTCCCGCCTTTTATCAGACCTCAGTGCCCTACAGACCAACTTCTGCTTCGCTTACGTTGTCTCACCTCCAACAACTTCCCTTTCTATTCTATGGTACGCACCACTATCCACACACTGAACCGGCAGCTGCATGAGTTCCTTTCCACGTCTAAACACCATAAACTATCCCGTCTCATCCCTACCCCCATAGCTACCCCTCCATCCTCCACTCCATCATGCACTCAGGTAGTCTGCATCCCACCAGATCTACCCCTCTCTGAGGGAGAGCGCTCTGTTCTCAGTAAGGGCCTAAAATTTGTTCCTCTTCGTCCGACCCTAGACCAATACAATCTCCTCCAGGATGTTCATCGGTTTCACCGTCGCATGAGGCTGAAGCTCCATTTTAGAGAGAAAGACAGCACTCCGCAGTCTCAGGCTGAATCCGACATCTTCGCACGCTTTTCTGACTCTACTAAACCTCCCTTTACACCTAAACCTGGAGCCTCTCATGCCCTGGACCTGTATATCAAGAACACCATCCATGACATTCAGCAGCTCCGCCCTCGTAGATTGCATTATTCCAATCTCACTTCGGCGGAGTCTGGTGCTCTCTCCCTTCTTCGCCGTAGAGACGACATTGTCATCAAACCGGCTGACAAGGGAGGAGCCATTGTCGTCTGGCAGAAGGACTTGTACCTAAGTGAAGGTAAAAACCAGTTGACCAATGGCACTTTTTACAGGTCCAGGACCAGCGATGCGACTGTCTCTAACAATCGCATTGTACACAACACGATTAAACAGCTTATCACTAGTAATGATCTTCCTCCCGAAGCATCTCATCTTAGGATTCATGACAGCTCTTTGGGCAAGCCTGTATTCTACATGCTCCCCAAAATTCACAAGATCGAAAACCCTGGAAGACCTATTGTCTCAGCCTGTTCTTGTCCTACTGAACACATTTCTGACTTCCTCGATAGCATTTTCCAGCCTATCGTTGAGAATCTTCCCTCCTTCATCAAAGACACCAATCACGCTCTTACAACTTTCTCCTCTATCCGACTCCCAGCAGACCGCTCCTACCGTCTTTTCTTGCTGGACGTCTGCTCTCTGTATACCTCTATTCCCCACTCTGATGGTCTCCGAGCTCTTCAGTTTTTTCTGGACCAACGCACTTGCCCTTCTATATCCACTGTCACTCTTCTCCGTCTTGCTGAACTGGTCCTTCAACTGAATTCCTTTGAATTCAATGGTCAGTTTTTTGACCAAATTAGTGGTGTTGCCATGGGAACGAAGATGGGTCCCAGCTATGCCTGTCTATTCATGGGCCACTTGGAGCATCAGATATGGCAACAATACTCCGGTCCTTTCCCTGGGTTTTACCGCAGATATATCGATGATGGCATAGGTCTCACGGATATGTCTGAGACTGATTTACACCGCTTCATCGACTTTGTGAACCACTTTCACCCCACCATCAAGTTCACCTCCCTCGTCTCCACAGTATCTGTCAACTTCCTTGACATTACTATTTCTATCACGCCCTCCGGCCTTAATACCTCAGTATACTACAAGCCGACAGATGCCCACAGCTACCTCCTGTATACCTCTTCTCATCCTCGGGCCTGTCGTGACTCCCTTCCTTTTTCACAACTTCTCCGCCTCCGCCGTTTATGCCAAGACGACGATGACTTCCACTTACGAGCAAATGAGATGTTGGATTTCTTCCGTAACAGACTTTATCCAGAACATGTTCTCACCTCTGCTCTCCAACGTGTGCTCCCCATCTCTCGTCTGGAGGCCCTCAAACCTCACCATAAATCCACTTCGGATAGAGTCAAATTAATCTTGACCCATCACCCTCACAGTACTACTGTCAAACAGATCCTTTTCCGCCACCTCCCTATCCTCCAAGCTGAGCCTCTGACCCAAAAAGTATTCAGTGAAGCACCTTTGGTGGCATATAGACGTGACAAGAACTTGAAGGATCTTCTTGTTCACAGCCGTCTCCCAAAGGAGAATGCCACTCACTTTGGCACACTACCCTGTGGTCGGACACGATGCAACACGTGCAAGTATGTCATATCAACCCAGAAGGTGTCCTTTCCTAAGGCTACGTACACCATCACTAGTAGCTTCACGTGTGAATCGCGCAATGTCATTTATACGATCATATGTAAACGTTGCTGCAAAACTTATATTGGCCAAACAGGCAAACGACTTGGGGACAGATTCAGCCAGCACTTAAATGACATCGCTCAGCAAAAGTCCACACCAGTTGCTATACACTTCAATGGTCCTGACCACCATGGTCCCATCGACATCCAGGTCACAGCGATCCGATCCTGCTCCTCTGACACTGCCAGCCGAGAACAGCTTGAGAACCGTCTTATCCACCGCATGGGGTGTCTAAAACCAGCCGGTCTCAACACTTTTCACACCTTTGTCTGAGGTCACCCTCTCCTCTCTTGCTCTATTTTACTCTTTCCACTCTTATCCTATTCTTCTATTTGTATGCCATATACATTTTTTTTTTATTTCATATTTATTTATCTCCCACTCATTCTGTCCCCTTCTATTTCCAGTCCCCACTTTTATCACGTTGGGTAGTTTATTTTCCGGTTTCGTTTTTTAGTTTCTTAGTATGCATTGTGTACATCCGGCGGCGGAAGTCATTTTTCTGTTCAGCCACGCGCTTACAAACAGACAGCGATTTTGATAGAATTTCGGTTCTTGCCTTCAGGGAAGTACCCAGTTTTTATTTTATTTAGTTTTTATGTGTCCTATCTAGCCTTCACTTTCTTTCCTTTCCTGACGAAGGCCTTGTGGCCGTAACGTAGACTATTTTCTTTGTCTTTTGTCCTCGTAAGACGAATCACCTTTTTTTCGATTTTTTTTCAAACCCATCCATTAATTCTAACAACCCTAAGTAATTCCCGTTATTATGCAATATTCACGCTCACAGTCATCTATATTGTTCGGCCAGTCACCAATATCATTAGAGTACTTCTTCGTTTCACTTATTCTTTCACATTCACACTCATTGTATACTGGGTTTTGCTGTATGTTTTCTGCTGCACAGCCGGCACTAGTACTAGTTATTCCTGTACTTTCAGCTTCAGCGGTAAGAGTACCACCACCATGAACATCAAAATATTCTGTCAGCTTACGTGTTTTTGATATCACACGTTGATCTCTTCTTTCTTTTTCTTCCTTCGCTTTACGTTTTTCACTTCCAGAAGCATAATTACGTCCAATATCTCTGTGTCTACTGCTCATTTTTTGAGTTTTCTAACCTTACAAATCAAGAAATTTTAATCAAGATCGAAAGAGAGTGCGAGCACGCCGTATACCTCAATTAAAACAGGAAGTTTCCGTTTCCTAAATTCTAGTTTTTATTGTTAATGCAAATTCATTTCACAAAGAACGAAACAAAATTAGAGGGGCAGTCGCCTAGAGCCAAAAAAAGTGGCTTCCGTCCAAACGTGACCAAATTTTCAACGCCACTTAAATGGCTTTCGTCCGCAAACAGTTAAGATTAACATAATGAAGAGTCACACTAAGTCACCCTCTTATGCTCTTTCTCTCACAATTTCGTGACACCAAATGAAAAGGCGCTAAAGATGGCATAAATCACAAGATCGTTGGTTTAATGCTCGTATTTTTTTTTTCTTCTCTCTAACGAGCGGCACTCGAGCTTTCCAGCTCTTTTGGCCCAATGACATGTCATTGCGAGGCTGGGGGGTCAGTGGACTTTCCTTCCAACCCGGTCAGGAGCTTCGCTGCTTTCCATCAACGCTGGTATTAGAAGATGACCAAAAAATTATGTACATATTTATTGGCGCGGGGCCCCTAAAAGCGCTGGGCCCGTAGCATATGCTACTTGTGCTACTACGTTAATCCGGCTCTGCATATAGCCATACTGAAATTTAAGAAAGAATGTAAAAAGAATGCATTTCTTTAAGTCCAAAAATCTATGATAATATTCTGATTAAAACTTTTGGTGAAAATTAAATTCAAATTTTTAATTTATGTACGTGAACCTATTAGAATCCATTCAAAGGCCCCCCCCCCTACCCCCCTTCCCCACCCCAAGGAGTCCGTGAACCACATGTTAAAAAACCCTGACGCAGAGAGAGAGAGAGAGAGAGAGAGAGAGAGAGTGAAACTGAAACAACAGAGTGAGAGATTAAAACAACAGAATGAGATAGAGAGAAAAACAACAGAAAGAGAGAGAGAGAGAGTAAAGAATGAGAGAGAGAGAGAAAAACAACAGAAAGAGAGAGAGAGTGGAGAATGAGAGAGAAAGAGAAAAACAACAGAAAGAGAGAGAGATTGGAGAATGAGAGAGAGAGAGAGAAAAAACAACAGAAAGAGAGAGAGAGAGTGGAGAATGAGAGAGAGAGAGAGAAAAACAACAGAAAGAGAGAGAGATGTAAAAATAAAATAAATAAAAATAAAAATAAACATTAATACATAGATAAGATAGATAGATAGATAGATAGATAGATAGATAGATAGATAGATAGATAGATAGATAGATAGATAGATAGATAGATAGATAGATAGATAGATAGATAGATAGATAGATAGATAGATAGATAGATAGATAGATAGATAGATAGATAGATAGATAGTTTATGGTGGTATATAATAAGAACTCGTGACATTTTGAGAATCCGCTGCTGAATGACCTGGGACTTAGTGTGTTGTCAGCACATGCGGAAAATGTTCCCACAGGTGAGCAGCTTTGAGTCCCAAACAGATACTGCCACAGGGAGTGAATTGTTTACGCCTCCACTATACGAGATCAAGCGTTATGACCTATGCTCCTTAGGGAGGTAAAGGGTATTGACTGATAGATAAGAATCGTGCATATAGGCCCGTCTTACATTTTGCCCTTCCTCTTATTCATCTTTTATTGCTAGTTATTCAGACATTCTCCATACTTAAGGTGTTAGTTTAATGGCGATGCAACATTATAAGTAGTATAAAAGCATACATTTACAGTATTTGATTACAATTAAGAAGTAAGATATATTAAAAAATGAAAAACTAGATCATTAGACCCTCCATACAGTATATTAGATAATAATTCGAAATATAATCCCTTAGGGCGGCATATAATTGGCACTCATAATGTATTTGAACAGTCTACGATTATATGAGTAGGGACTGTGCATGTTTTTAAGATCATGTGGAAGATTGTTCCAAAGATGAGCAGCTGAGTAAGCCAAGCTCTTCTTGAACAAATCTAGCATGGGCTTGGGTACCTGTAACTGGTTTAAGCGGTTACTACGTTTTTCATTGAATTTTAAAAGAGGCCACAGATACGTTGGAGCATTCTGTGACAAGATTTTGTGAGCGAATTTAGCTTTGTTAAATAGGAAGCGCCTTCTAAGTGGTAATATTTTAAGATAGTTATATAAATCTGTACAATGTGTTTGGTGTTTATCAGCAACTAGGCGCACTGCACGTTTTTGAAGTGAATGAAGCCTTTTTTGTGTTGGATATGGAACAACCATCCCAGATTGTGGAACAATAGTCTAGGTATGTTTGTATGTGAGATGTGTAGAACATTTTCCGTGCCCCCCTCATCCAGGAAGTGTTGATTTTGGCTAATTGGTAAACTTTTTGTGCCGTTAGCTTTGTGAGTGCATTTACATGTGAGTTCCAACTTAGGTGCTGGTCAACAGTTAGACCTAGAGTTTTATGTTCATTTACGTTTTCAATTAGTGATGTTCCAATGTAGAGCTGAAGTGTTGTTTTCTGCGAGTTTTGTAGTTTTTGTCTGGTTGATATTAACATACATTTCGTTTTACTAATATTTATTTGCATTCGATTCTCGTTGCTCCACTTAATAATATTATGTGTATCAGTTTGTAAAGATAGTTCTAGTGTGGCGCAACTTTTGTCACTGGTGTAAACAGTACAGTCATCGGCAAACAGGTCACAGGATGAGTGTTTGATGTACAGAGAAAGATCATTAATGTATACGGCAAAGAGAAGAGGGCCGAGGATAGAACCCTGAGGAACACCGATATCGACAACAGTTGGGTTGGACAAAGAATTATTGTAAGACACCACTTGTTGTCTGTCTGTCAGGAATGATTTAATTAACTTCACCAGTTTAAGATTTACTTTCATTGTTTCTAATTTTCTGATTAAAATAGAGTGATCTATCATATCGAATGCTTTTTTAAAGTCTACAAAGATTGCTCCACATAAGTTATCGTTATTGATGTTTAGATGCCAGTTCTCTATCATTTTTGTTAAGGCTGTGTCGCATGAATGCTTTGGTCTAAACCCCGACTGACTATCAACAAGCAGGTCATTATTAGCTAGGTGTTCCATTGCTGTTTTGTGTATGTGTTTTTCCAGTGGTTTGGACAGCGATGATATAAGCGAAATGAGCCTATAGTTACCAAGGTTGTTATTATCTGATGAACCAGGTTTAACAAGAGGGTATACTTTAGCGATTTTAAAGGCAGATGGAAAGTAACTCCTTGCGAGACATTGATTATATATGTATGTTAGTGTATCAGTAATAGCTGGTGCAGCATAACGCAGTATTCGATTACTGATTCCATCAAGTCCCGATGAGTTATTATCTTTAAGATCAATAAGATAGTTATAAACTTCGTTAACTGTTATGAAAGGAATGTCGCATGGAATGGTGTTAGTACACTTGTTCTCGCAGAACGTAGATAATTCGCTGAAGTCACAAGGGGAAGAAGGTATTGCGGATTTTATATTGTGGATGTCTGCCTGAAAATGATTGCTGAAATCTGTACAAGTAAATGAAGTATTGGGTTTTTGTGAGTCTGGCGAATTTCTTTTGTTCACTAAGGTATTGATTGCCTTCCATATATTTCTACTGTTGCTTTTGCTTTGAACTAAATGACTAAAGTAGTTTTTCTTTTCTCTGCGAATTAAATATTGTACTTTGTTCCTTGCCGCCCGATATGTAATGATGTCCTTATTTTTGTGCGCTCGATCCCTCTGCCTCATAGTGGCAAGTACTTCTTGTGTGATAAATGGAGATTTTATTTGTCTTTTTACGCGAATTTCTTTAGTAGGCGCATGCTTATTAAAAATGCTATAAAATGTCAGTGTCAAATATGCAATGGCATCATCAGGATCAGGAAGTTGGTAAACATCGGCGAAAGGCGCATTTCGCAAATCATTTAAAAATAATTCTTGGTTGAAATTTTTTAGACTTCTATATTCGATACTGATGTGTTTATTTTTTTGAGATTTGTACCCATTTTTTGCCCAAGTGCAACATATGGGATAGTGGTCACTCATAGCAATAGTAGGGATGGAACATTCTATAACGTTTTCTGGACAGGTTACATATATGTGATCGATCAGTGTGGATGATGTTTTTGTTACTCTGGTAGGTTTGTTGACTATTTGTTTCATGTTGTACGATGCTATGATGTTGGTCCATGTTTGATTTGGCTTATGCATATCAATATTGAAATCACCAAGAAGAATAATTTCGTTAACTGTAGTAATAACTTTATCCATCATGTTGGTAAAATCTTCAAACCATGTTGTTCCTACACTGGGGTTACGATAAAGATATCCTATTAAAATGGGTCTTTGCTTATGTGGCTTTACCTCTAACCATATGCATTCTATATCTATGGTCTCTAGATCGTTTCTGCGGCGATAACTGAGAGAAGTGGAAATATAGACTGCTAAACCTGTCTCTAATTGTCTACTAGAATCTCGCCGAATAGTGTTAAAACCAGTACGTGCAATGTCACCATCTGTTATTTTCTCATTCATACGACTTTCTGAAAGCCCAAAAACATGGAAATTTTGATTCAGAACTTGTGTGAGTTCTGGAAGTTTACCTAGAAGATGGTTTACGTTCAGATGGCCAAGTCGTAAACCATTCATGGTTAGTAACTAACTGTTCATAAGTACCTGTCATTTATGTTATGTAAAAAAAGCTCGCGCTCAAATACTAAATTTAACAAATTTTACCAATGAAGGGGAATTAATGGTGGTATTAATAAGTGGGGCACATTGAAAACTAATTACAAACAATTCAGCCAATTGAATTACGTCAAAAATAGGTGAAAAATGTAACAAATCAAGCGCTCATATCAGACAGTCAAACAGTGTGGAGAAGAAAAAAATTATAATAATAATATAATAAAATTATATATATATATATATATATATATATATATATATATATATATATATATATATATATATATATATATATATATATATAAAACAACAATCGACAGTTGCTGGTGTTACAGAGACAACAAGTGAGGCCAACTGTAAAAGTGTCTTTCTTCTTTTTTTGTTTATTTCCCACTCTGTAAAGTGTCAGTCTGTATGCTCTGTAAGGAAGAGTGGTGTTTTGTTGAGATCAGGCATGCTCCAGTCTACCCAGCTGTAAATGGGTAACTCACCCTAGTCCTGAGTTAGGGAAGGCAAAGGCTCCAGGGAAAGCAGGCCCTAAACTTGGTCACTTCAACCGACGCAGGATGGTGTATGTATGGAGTAGAAGTGTAGAGTGTGATTACCGCGAATGGTGTACTGTTCGTGTGCTGACCAATATAACCACTCATACACTTGTGTCTACAAGGCACCAATGCAGACTGCTGGAATCTTTGTTTACTCAATTTATTCAGACGTACACACTGGGACATACGAGTACATCATGGTATGTTGACATATCAATTTGTAGGTATACATAGCAGATCTGAAGTCATGACACATTCAGAAATAATGGGCAGTACATCAAAAGTTCAATGTCATGATACATTATGGCCGCATCCCCTATCTGACTAAACGCGTCAGTGAAGGCAGATCGGTAAATAACTAAAGTTACTTGACGTCCATAGTTTTGTAGTATATATCATGAAACCACGAAAGGGGGGGGTTTCTAGCAAGATTGAGATCTCCCTGTCACTGTCCGATAATAGGATAAATAATCTGTTCTCTTGGCAGTGATCAAAACATATGATGACCGAAATCTAACATGGCCGCCTCCCTGAGTTGTCGTTCACTCATTCATAGGAAGGAGAATATAAGCCAGAGTTAATTTATAATGGGTATATAAATGATTTCATAAATGTTTCCATACAGCTCTACGGTGATCAGGTTAATTCACGTAGCCATAACCGCTGTAGGAAAGTCTGTCATCTTCGTCGATACAAAACACGACCCTAGCGATACGAAGCACAATGTTCCATCTAGGTCGAATCGACATGAGATCATCAACATAGGGTCTGGCAATACATGGAGTCCGAATTATACATTGTACCGTACCTTAGGAGAGTCTCTAACATAAACTCTAGTAGAGATACCATCTCCTTTAGAAGAAAACCACTTCATAAATCATATTTCCTTAAGAATCTACCAGCCCTTTGAAAAGTGCGTACCCGCCATTATCACGGTACATCGGAACTCATCACGACTTGTCAAGACAACTCATACTTCCGCTAGACCGGAATAATAAGAATCTAGTCCCGCCTACCCATCCAAAATATACAATATAGGACTGATTCTACTTGTACTAATAATATGTAATACATATGAATTCAGGCCATAAACATAATAAGCAAATTAATCTATTTTCTGGCCCTAAAAATAAGTACAAATATAAGAGCAATATCCGTACGCCGGATCAATATCAAGAATGATTACTCCTATAATCAAAAGTGTGAATCAAACATGGATTATCTCGCTTTCCCCATAGACAGCATTTTCATACACAAATGAATGAATGTCTATATTTTTCCCATATTAAATAGCCATATCGATTTTTGTAATATGTGCGTCAAAATATGCACGCAACAGATTACCACACCCCTCGGGAAAAAAAAATGGTACATTTTTTTTTTGAAACACATCTAGGAGCAACATACAATAGGCTCACAACGCACCAATAACAATGCGCAGATGATAAGCATAAGTTTTGTGACCTTAGAGAAGGTACTTCTCTAAGTATTAATATTTCCAGAGAGGTGTCACCAACGCATACTACAATATTAGCAATGACACAATTTCCACATTAGTTTATACATCAATTTCATCTAAGATATCTTAACATCATGATCATCAAAGACGAAAAACATTGAAAGATCAGCGGTGAATAAATATCAATGAACCGCTAAGTAGTGTTACAATCAATATATGATATATTACATATGTGTACACATTTCAACATAGAAACAACTGTATCAAAGTTGTATAACAGTTATGAATCATGTGGGCATCTAGACAAAATATCTGCCATCACATTTTCTGACCCACGGATAGCTCGCACCGAAAAATGAAATGGCTGTAGAGCAATCGCGTATCGCGTTGATCTCGCGCTCTTCAGATTTTTACTCTGAATAGCCATAAGAGCTTTCTGGTCAGTTTCCACAATGAAATGCGCGCCCAGAAGAAATCTTTGCAGTTTAAGGATTGACCAAACCATAGCCAATAATTCACGGTCTAGGACCGAGTAATTCTTCTCTGCGGCATTTAATTTCCGAGAAATATACATCACAGGATGCAGAGTTCCAGAGTACTCTTGCATTAGTGCCGCTCCAATCCCGGTGGATGAAGCGTCACTACGAAGAATAAATGTCTTATCCTTAGAAGGCAATACTAGGATAGGTGAAGTAGAAAACATAGTTTTAACCTTATCCAAAGAGGATTGACATTCTTGAGTCCAATGGACTACATTAGGAGACCCTTTCTTTAGCAAGGAAGAAAGAGGTGACATAATGGAGGACAGATTCGGGATGAATCGTCCATAAAATTGTATTAGACCTAAGAGACTTCGTACTTGCTTTTTAGTCTTAGGAATAGAAATGTTAAGTATCTTACTTGTATTATGGTCTTCTGTTTTTAGGAACCCATGACCAACACGGTGTCCTAAGAAAGATATTTCACTAAAACCAATACATGCTTTCGATGGTTTCGCTGTCAGGTTATGCTCGCGTAAGATAGACAATAGTTCATTTATACCATTATAGTGATCGTTCCAAGTATCACTGAAAAGACAGATGTCATCAAGATACGCAATGACATCTGAGCGATGAGATAGGATTCGACGCATCATGCGTACAAATGTTGCAGGGGCGTTCATAAGACCGAAAGGCATGAAATTCCATTGGAATAGACCCCTAGGCGTCGAAAAAGCAGTAAACGGTTTTGGCGTGTTCGGATAGTGGAACTTGCCAATNTCCTTTAGACAAATCGAGTTTAGTAAAGAAGTGAGAATTCGATAGTCTCGTAAGTAGCTCTTCTAGTAAAGGCATAGGTTCCGCATCAAATTTAGTCACTTGATTCAATTTGCGATAATCCACGCAAAGACGTATGTTATTGTCTTTTTTTCGTACTATAACCATCGGCGAAGAATATGCTGATGTGGATGGTTCAATAATTTTTAACTCTATCATCTCATCTAACTCTTTCTCTACCTGTGCTTGAAAATGTATCGGGATAGGATACGGTCTGACTCTTATAGGACTATGGTCAGTAAGAATAATGTCATGTTGAATGACATCAGTTTGACCAGGAATGTCAGTAAGGACATCCTGAAATTGTTCTAACATAGTAGAAACTTGTTTCTGCTCTCCTGGAGATAATTCTGGAGAAATTGCAACATCTTCCCATGATTCATTAGAGTGAAGAGGAATCAGTGGAAAAGGTAAATTTACATCCGAGAAACTCGTTTCCTCATCCTGTATTACTGACAGAGATGAGTAATGTCCATGTTGGACTGGAAAATCGTCCGTTGCCTGGAAAACAGGTTGTAAATAATCAGGACGTTCATGGAATTCCGTGAGCATGTTGATGTGGAAGGTTTTACGCTTCCCGTCAATATCGACGATATAGTCAACATCGAAAACTTTTGATATTATATCGTACGGACCTTTCCAAGAAATAAGAAGTCTATTTTCCCTACAAGGTAGCAAGACAAATGCTTTGTCACCTGGACAAAGTTGTCGCAAACATCTCTTTTTATTGGCAAATTCCCTTGCCTTCTGTTTCGCAAATTCAGAAGAAGCAGTTGCCAATTTGCATGCTTCAATAATCTTGTGTCTAAGTGCGATGACATATTCATAAGAGGATTTTGTGTCATCGACAATATTATCAGCAGTTATAAGATCATGAAGTAAGGACATAGGACCTCGCGGTTTCGCGCCAAAGACAAGTTCAAAGGGAGAAAATCCTGTATGTTCGTTGGCGACCTCTCTATATGCAAAGAGAGCCGCGGGTAAAACCCTATCCCAATCCTCAGGATGATCTTCTGTTATCTTACCTAGTAGTTTTTCAGAGTTCTATTCAAACGTTCCACCATCCCATTGGACATAGGATGATAAATACTACTCAGCGATCTCTCTATCTTCAGAGTCGACATTACTTGAGACATGGTATCCGATATGAGTTGGGTACCATGGTCGGATAATATTTCTGCTGGAAACCCCAGACGAGAAAATATTAACCAAAGAGCATCTGCGACATCAGCAGTAGTTATGCTCTTTAGAGGAACAGCCTCCGGCCAACGTGTGCACATATCAACACACGTCAAAATAAATTGGTGTCCTCTAGCAGACTTTATCTTAAATGGACCAATGATGTCTATCGCCATTTTTTGAAATGGCCGAATGGGAATGTCTGCAGCCTGAATAGGTGCATCATGGCGTGGACCTCTGGATTTAATCTCTTGACATACTTTACAAGATCGACAATAGATTCGTATGTCCTTATTCACAGCAGGCCAAAAGAAAGATTGAAGAACTCTAGCTTTAGTACGGGGAAAAACCCATATGTCCAGCACACTGCGAATCATGAGCGTGCTGTAAGATTTTAACTCTCATATTTTTAGGCACAAGGATTTGAGAATGAATGGACTTAGCGGAGTCTTGTACCATACGTACAAGTACGCCATTCTTCATCGTAATCCAAGATTTACGATTTGTATCCTTATTCGGATCACCTTTTGTTGCCAGAGTAAAGAATTTCTTTAGAGTAGGATCATCTTCCTGCTGTTTGATAAAGGAATCGTGGGAAATCTTCAAGGGATCATCTTGGATCTGCGCATCATTATCTTCAGAATGTGAAGATTGTGGCATATTAAGAGCTTGAGCCCTAGTGATTACTGCATTAGCAGATTGCATATTAACATTTTCCCAATTAGAAATTTGCTGTGGAGTGCATTCTTTCACTCCATGAATGCGACCGATGATAAGATCAGCGATCGGATTCGGCAAGAGACATGCTTGCACCTCTCCTGTAAAGAAAGGCGTAGCAATATTGATAATGGCAGTGGGTACTTCTCCAATGTGCCACCAAATGTTACACATTTGACTATATTGCCTGTAGCTCGAGAAGGATTTACGAGTGATTGCCTCACTCCAATGGTAGTGCACCCCGAGTCGAAAAGAATTGATACCGGAGTACCATCTATTAGGCCCCTATTAAGCATGGAGAGCGGGAAGCGGGTGACCGCAGCTTAAAGTAGAAACTGTGGTTGGATCGAATAATGTTTTGCATTGCGAACACTGAGATGCTCTAGCAAAATCAAAAGCGGAATTTGCTACACTATTGGAGTCTTTTTTTATCATTATTCTGATTATCGGTGTCGTGGAACTCCTGTTGTGCAGAGTTAGCCTGGTAATACGATTTACCATGTCTTTTGTGTTGTGATCTACCTCGGTTATAATTGTCTCTATAATTATTATTGCCTCTGTTATAACCCCTATTTGGGTTTGAATCATAATATTCATGATCATAATCATCATGCTCGTTATATTGAGTATCCCTGTAATATTGTTTTTTTTGTCTCCATGAAGCACTTGGGTAGTTCCTATAGCTACTCCCTTTCCGAGAATTTCTAACATTATGGGTACCCCTCGCGTGTCGAGGACTATCAGCCCGATTCCAGTTCTTCAAAGAAGAACTCTGATTTGAGCGGTTATCTTGGTTTTGATACTTATTCCAATTAACCTTTTTATCAAATTTATTTTTAGCTCCTTGGAATTTGTGTGAGTAATTCTGATTATATTCTGTTGCCGAAGCAACTGGCATACTCTCTTTAATGTTAGAGTTACTAAGAATCATGTCGGGGTGTGCCGTGGCATACTGGTCACAATATTCTTCCATTTGCTTTATTGTAATAGGTTTACGCTCATGTAAGAACTCTAGGAATGATTTATTTACAGAAGACATGACCTTGTCTCTTAGCAATAAATCTGTAAGACCATCAAATGTTTTCTCTGTTTTGGATAATTCAATCCATCGTGAAAGTGTAATTCGTGCTTTTGAGATGAATTCTGAGAATTCTACACCTACCTCAGGTCTCATTGTTTTAAACAAAAGACGATAACCTTCCTCAGACAGCTGATATCTCTTTATCAAAGCTGCCCTAACAGCATCATAATTATCTTTGTCGGCCTCTTCAACAAAATATAACTTACTCAGAGACTCCCCTTTTAGGTTTTCAGACAACTGATTCACATACTGTGATTTGTCATAAATAACACATAAGGAAGGGAAACCCGAGGCCTGATTTATGTTTATACAATACCAGAAACCTACCCTCTGTTCTATACTAATGTCCTTAAGTCTTCTACTATTTACTGGACCCAGTATCAAGGTCTTTGTCTTGTTTGGACTGACACATACTGTTAATAGGAGAACAACAGAAGTGATTGCGTCATTTAAGGGCTGAGTTGCCCACTGTATACTTCCGGTGTTATCTTGTGTGTTTCGTACTGATAAATAGCCAGCAAAGCATCTTTTTTTGGGGATGCCTAGCTGGCCGTGGGGTCAGCGTGATTCGCTTGATAGCTAGGCGGAGTTGTCGTACGGAAGGTACGGGGTTCGAACCCTAGGTAAGCCACTCACGTCTGTTGTTTTTCTGTTGTCCAAGTGTTCTACTTCTTTATTTCTTACGAGTGCCTGAAAACATACCTTTATGTTTGTCTAATATTAATTTACTGTGATTTGTCAACATTATGAGATCGACAAGCCCGTTCAAATCTAGAAAGCCAAAATGTTATGTCATCTCTGGTAGGGTTGAACGCTGGTACCTTGACCTTGTACACAAAGGGTTTACCATTACTACCAGATGCCTGATTAACATTACTCATACATGTCAATTTTAATTTCTCTAATTCAAACTCATGTTCTCTTATTGCTTTTCTCTCTTCAGCTTCTCTATCTAATCTTTTCTGTTCTGCAGCCGCTTCTAATTTTTTCTGTTCTGCAGCAGCAGCAACTTCTAGTTTTTTCTGTTCTGCAGCAGCTGCAACTTCTAGTTTTTTCTGTTCTGCAGCAGCTTCTAATTTCTTCTGTTCTGCATCAAATCTCCTTTCCTCCACTTGCATCTGCAATTTCTTAAGTTCAGCAGCAGTATCAGCTTCTTTTTCTAATCTTTTTTTCTTCAGCTAGAGCTTTCCTTTCTTCTGCAGCAGCTTTTTTTTCTTCTATTTGAAGTTTTCTCTCCTCAGCCGCAGCTTTTTTTTTCCTCAGCAGCAGCTTTTCTCTCTTCAGCAGCAGCAGCAGTTTTTTTCTCTTCTGCAGCTAATGCTTTGTCATATTGAGCAACAGCCCATTGTTCTAAGTCTTTTCCAGTCTTATCAAGAGATTTTCCTTGTGCAATAAAATAATCTAATGCAGACATATTGTCTTCTTAAATCAGAAACCTGAAAAAGTAAATAAATTACCCTATTTCACTTTAATGGGAGACAAGTCTATACCATAGACTTAGTCTTAGTCCAAACTTGTATGGTTTATAATAACCAATGATAACTTGAGTACCTGTGGACAATAATAACTGTATCTCAAATACTGTGGGAGACAAGCCTTACAAAGGTCTTGTATATCTCAATGTAATCAAAGATCACTTAGGTACCTGTGGAAAATAATCATAAAGTACTGATCTGTACTATACTATCAGTGTATGCCACTATAACTCCTATGTCATATGTCAACTAAAGACATTACAAAGGACAAACAAGAAAAGACAATATGAACACATTTGCAGAGATCAAATTAAATTAAATAGGAGAAATGAAAAAAATGATCACAGAAACCGTGATGATAACTGCCATAGTATAACAAGACAAATAACGCCACAGTGTATAAACATAAGGGTGTAAAAAACTCAAAAATAGAAAAGATTAGACCAACAAATGCAAACAAATCAAACAAAACTAAGGAACACAAAATTATTAACAAAAACAACGAAGAAAAGAACACCTCATCATAACTAACAGAAATAGCATTATTGTTGCTAACAAATTTCCAATTAAGAAAATGTGTACCTATAGAATACTAGTACCAGACCAATGTCACTCGGCATACCTTGTACTAGTCACACAGAACATAAACTAATTTAATACATAACAAATAAAATGTAAACATAAATACATGAGAAACATAAATGCATATATAATATAATATATATCATGAATGGAATGTGTTGCAGGTATAGTGTTGTAAAGCAGGCACAGTTTATTTTAATACTAATAACTTGATTTAATTTTAAACTATTACACTGTCAATTTTTTTTTCGTTGAGCATATGAAGATCCAACGATGAAATATGCACTTTATGTTCACCAACACTGTGATTCTTCTGTACGTTGAGAAATGTCAACAATACTGCTCCAGATATTTTCTACACTTGATACCACTGTCCTGTGTAATACTGTCTGTACAGCGAAAAACTGTCAACAAGCGCTGACCTAGATACAGCATCCTATCGGTAATACAGGTCAAGCTGACATCGACTGTATAGCTGTCCTACTGGTGTTGATGTGGTCAAACAAATGTTCTTTCAGCTGTAAACTGTGATTCTCAACACAAAACTGCGTAAGCTGGACCCAGGAATCTGGCTCGCCACTGTAAAAGTGTCTTTCTTCTTTTTTTGTTTATTTCCCACTCTGTAAAGTGTCAGTCTGTATGCTCTGTAAGGAAGAGTGGTGTGTTGTTGAGATCAGGCAAGCTCCAGTCTACCCAGCTGTAAATGGGTAACTCACCCTAGTCCTGAGTTAGGGAAGGCAAAGGCTCCAGGGAAAGCAGGCCCTAAACTTGGTCACTTCAACCGACGCAGGATGGTGTATGTATGGAGTAGAAGTGCAGAGTGTGATTACCGCGAATGGTGTACTGTTCGTGTGCTGACCAATATAACCACTCATACACTTGTGTCTACAAGGCACCAATGCAGACTGCTGGAATCTTTGTTTACTCAATTTATTCAGACGTACACACTGGGACATACGAGTACATCATGGTATGTTGACATATCAATTTGTAGGTATACATAGCAGATCTGAAGTCATGACACATTCAGAAATAATGGGCAGTACATCAAAAGTTCAATGTCATGATACATTATGGCCGCATCCCCTATCTGACTAAACGCGTCAGTGAAGGCAGATCGGTAAATAACTAAAGTTACTTGACGTCCATAGTTTTGTAGTATATATATCATGAAACCACGAAAGGGGGGGTTTCTAGCAAGATTGAGATCTCCCTGTCACTGTCCGATAATAGGATAAATAATCTGTTCTCTTGGCAGTGATCAAAACATATGATGACCGAAATCTAACATGGCCGCCTCCCTGAGTTGTCGTTCACTCATTCATAGGAAGGAGAATATAAGCCAGAGTTAATTTATAATGGGTATATAAATGATTTCATAAATGTTTCCATACAGCTCTACGGTGATCAGGTTAATTCACGTAGCCATAACCGCTGTAGGAAAGTCTGTCATCTTCGTCGATACAAAACACGACCCTAGCGATACGAAGCACAATGTTCCATCTAGGTCGAATCGACATGAGATCATCAACATAGGGTCTGGCAATACATAGGAGTCCGAATTATACATTGTACCGTACCTTAGGAGAGTCTCTAACATAAATCTAGTAGAGATACCATCTCCTTTAGAAGAAAACCACTTCATAAATCATATTTCCTTAAGAATCTACCAGCCCTTTGAAAAGTGCGTACCCGCCATTATCACGGTACATCGGAACTCATCACGACTTGTCAAGACAACTCATACTTCCGCTAGACCGGAATAATAAGAATCTAGTCCCGCCTACCCATCCAAAATATACAATATAGGACTGATTCTACTTGTACTAATAATATGTAATACATATGAATTCAGGCCATAAACATAATAAGCAAATTAATCTATTTTCTGGCCCTAAAAATAAGTACAAATATAAGAGCAATATCCGTACGCCGGATCAATATCAAGAACGATTACTCCAATAATCAAAAGTGTGAATCAAACATGGATTATCTCGCTTTCCCCATAGACAGCATTTTCATACACAAATGAATGAATGTCTATATTTTTCCCATATTAAATAGCCATATCGATTTTTGTAATATGTGCGTCAAGAGAGAGACTGAAACAACAGAGCTGGGATTAATTTTTAAAATCGTAATCGATTAATCAAATTTCTTTAATCGAAGATAAAAAATGATCAATTTTAAACAAATTTTAAAATTATTTTAAAAAATCACAAATAACATTGTTTTCGGAAATCATTAAGAACTTTGTTTGTTATATTTTATAAGGCAACATTGCCCTGTACATATAATGAAAATAATGATAAGTTACTACCAAACAATTTATTATTATTGACCATAGTAGCAACTCCAATTAGGCCGGTCCCAAGCCCAGCTGAAAAAGGAGGAGGGTGGTCTACATGGAGGCCGTAAGGAGGCAGCCCCTCCACCATGCAAAGGCACAACAGGCCAATCATCTGTTTGCTTTAAATCACGATTATGCGAACTACAAGAGAGAAAACCGGACTGATTATAAAGTCGAGGAACTGGAAAGGACTACGGACTACGACTTATGGAACATGGAACACAAGAAGTATAAATGGGAAAGAAGAGGAGCTGGTGGAAGAGATGAGGAAAGCAAAACTAGAAATCCTTGCTATAACGGAAACGAAGAAAAAGGGACAAGGAGCCATGGATCTCGATGGCGACACGCTGCTCTACAGTGGTGTATCCACATCTGAAAGATCTAAAGAGGGCGTGGGTTACATTGTGGTCAAAAACCAGAAAGATAATATCCAGGGATGGAAATTGTCTCGGAGCGCATTATGGTTGTACCGCTAAAAGAAGGAGAAACCATAGTCAACCTGGTCATAGTGTATGGGCCAAATGAGGATGAGAGAGCAGAGGTCAAGGAGGAATTCTTCGAGCTGCTTCAAAAGACAGTGGATGACTGCCTAGATGAAATTATCATGCTCGGAGATTTCAATGCCAGAGTTGGAAATGACCATGCTAGATGGGGTGGAGTAATCGGAAGATATGGAGAAGATACTCTCAATGACAATGGAAAGCGACTCCTTAGATTCTGCAGTGAGCAGAATCTGATCATTACAAACACAAAGTTCCCCCATAAGCGCATACATGCATACACTAGATGTGAACCAACAAAGAATGAAAAGTCAGTGATCGACTATGCCGTAGTTAGGAGGAACTCATTCAAATATGTCCGGAATGCTAGAGTCTGGAGAGGGCCAGATATTGGTGTAGTAAAACTAACTCCGTGTAACCCCCCCCCCCGCTCAAATTCCCCCATGCAAAAGCTGGTAACGTAAATTCAACACTAATAAACCCCACTACTATATTTGAAAATTGCCAAGGGCAAAAGGCAACACGTCTGCTAAGATTTGGACACAGTATTTGAATTTTCTCTACTATTATCGTTTGAAAAATATTACCCTTCCCCTAATCGTATACACACCCGCCCTATTATTTAGTGGAGGTTGTAACTATAAATAACTCCAAATGTTTGAAATTATGCACCATTTACTAGCCTAACAGTCCACGATTGGCCCAAGATTTGAATCTTCAAAGACAAGCGTATTGAGTCCCATCCCCCAACAACACGCAGCTCGCGTTTCCCTTCCCAATATTTTATGACAAAAGCCGGAAAAGTTGGCAGAAGAAAGAAAAAAAAAAACAACTTGTTACCTCGTCTTGAAACGGGAGAGAGGAAAAAGTGTGTGGGGGGGGGGGTAAAATGGAAAGAATCAAGGCTAACTTATGCTTTTGAAACTGAAACTGAAACCTAATTTGTGCAGAAAAGAGGGGAGAGAGAGAAACTTAGATAACTTATATAGAGGGTAAATAAAGTGGATGGATGAATTATAGCGATAATATTGTTTATTAAAAGACCATACTATTCCCCTATAATATATTATCTTGCCGTATAGAAAAGTATTCTGTTCAGAATAAATATAGAGAAAAAAATACATAGATGAAAACGATGAATACGAGATAGATGAAAACTAAATAGGATGATAGAGGCCAAAGGGCAGTTTAAGAATCACTTTTAAAAATTGAAATCAACCCAATAATAACCGAGATATTGTAGAAATTAAAAATTGAGAACAGACAGACCAACACACTGAGGAATGCTCAATTTTGAAAGTCTTCGAAAAGTTACATTTTAGGGGACGCGTTTTTGAACAGTCAAATTTGCTTGACTCGTTTGATTGGTTAACGATAGTTAGGAGAGTGGGAATAAAACTAACGCGTTACCAGAATACGCTGCCACTTGAGAAAAATATTTCAACATAGTAGTTTAAGATCAGACGCATAGCAGTTGTGACTTTAATGCCTTTGCAGTCTTGGCGACAGCGATCTACACCTGTGCCATTGATTGCCAGTAAATCTTACTTTTGTGTGAAATATTTCATCGATTGCGGTAAGATAAATAATTTTATTGATATATTTTGTTAATATGTAGAGGCAAACCCAGATAGGGGGTCAAAATTTGTGGTGTACGACATAACCATGGGAAAAGAATTACGACATCCCAGCAAGCATGCCTAAGCAGAATTATTGAGAAACGAAAGTAAATTATGTTTGAATATTGCCATACAAAAACCATTACGACTGTAAGTCCAGAAAGCTATTGGCAGTCTTCTGCAGTATCACAGTGTTAAATTGAAGCCTGAAAACATATTTCCAACAAAGCTTTATCACATACTTAGAATGATTTCACAAAAAAAGAATTAACAGGTTACAAGAAGACAACTGTATACCTATATGATTGTATGGAAGAAAATCATTGTTTTTGTGACA
>JAMPIV010017572.1:0-358261 GCA_024509875.1 Oreohelix idahoensis
TCTTATGCTCGTACAGCCTAATTTTATTCAGTTTTCTTCCGCCATCTTGCGTGAACAAGATGGCCGCGACCCACATCCAAAAAAACAGGGCTTAAGTTTTTTCCTGGCGTAACTCCTTGTAATTTATTCCGGCTCAGCAACTGTGCGTTGATTGGCTGGGGCAAATTTGTATCCCGACATAATGATTTAACAAAGTAGTGGGGTTACACACACTCGTTTCACGACATCCATAACAACGGTTGCATAAACAACCACAGCAAATCATGGGCATTAAGAAAAATATCCATCAGGACACATGAATCAGCAAATAAGTGAATAGCCTGCAGGACATAGCAGCACATATTTCATCTCATAATAGTACAGCAAAAATATCATTCCAGTTCTCAATATGAATACAATGCATTAACAAGCCAACGAGATCTGTGGCTTTGAATAACAAGTTCCCTGGGAGAAAACAACGTTCTCTTCAACACACTATCTAACTGCAAAAACAATCCATCACAGAATATGGATATGGAATAATGGCCTCTACAATCCGTGGCCTCATAATATCCTCAATAAAGTACATTCTACAATTATCAAATATTCCTTTCACCAAAAGAATATATGCTGGGACACACTAGCAAAAATGGTAAGGCGTCCATTTTCAAGCTCTGCCAGCCAAATACTGTCAGGAAAAATCCGCTGCTTAAAACAGCTCAGTACCCAATTCATTCAAGCGCAAACTCGCAGCTTGAGATGTGAGCAGAATTCATCCGCCTTTCCCCCCAAAACTAATTCATAGTACGTTCGACAGTTTCTTTATCCTATTTTTAAAAAGCAAACTAACAGCTAGTCAAAAGAGCTGTGTTCAAAAAGTGTGTGTATAAAAATCCGACCCGTAAATACGAGTCTTAAACACTTAACTCCCCTTAATTAAAATATGACTTAACAGACTACACTGACCCCCGGGGAAAAAAATGATATGATCATTTTTTGGGGGGAAAAATTACATCGAAAAAAAAATTGAGGTCTATGCAATCATAATATCTACACATAAGGATTACCCTATGTTAAGTCGTGTTACCAAAAAAGAACAAAAGAGGGATAGTAGTAAGTGTAAAGTAAAAGGAAATGAAGTATAGAAAGATAATGAGATAAGGATACGAAAATCAACAAATTCAAAGAAATATGAAGTATACCAAGTATAGACTAGCTATGCCATCATAAATGAAAAGTGAAAAGAGCATATGAAGTACAAGAAGAATGAGCAGACAATGATATATCATGGTAAACAATAAGTTACACAACGCATATTTATACCAAAAGACACATAACTAGTTACCCTTTAAAAAAATAACATAATGTGCATGATAACCAAGTTAATAAACTTATAAAGTACCAATGATGAACTCATTATAGACATATTTTAACAATATCGCTATGCATAGTTACCCCTAGCGTACAATCAAGCGCTGGGCAAAGAAAAAATACATACAATGTCAGAAAAAACACCTTTTCTAGCGCACAATCAAGCGCTGGGTAAAAAAAAATACGTCACAATGTCAGAAAAAATACTTTTTTTCTTGTCCTCATTTTTTCCCCCCAAAAATGTACAATACCGAAATGTAATGATAAGTTAAATAGAAATAGTATCATCATTACAATTGTCATATGCTCAACGTTTATCAAAACACAGTAGTATAAGAACAATATGGTAATGAAATGGCGCATTATCAAAACACAGTCATATAAAAATAATATGGTAATGAAATGGTGCAGAAAGATGAACCAACACATTATCTCAAAGGAGTTAACCAATCCTAATACAATACTATATACTATACTATACTATACTATACTATACTATACTATACTATACTATACAAATATACAATTCTATCTACTATCTCCAGGTCTTGAAAGAATCTATGAACATGAAGATACCAAAAACATCTAGTGTGGCGTCAAACTGCGGACTGGTTTCACTGGAACAGCAAATCTAGCGATCAATACCACAGCCTACTCAATCAATATAGCAGCTCTGACTCTCATCGCAAAGCCGTCGCTGTGAAAAAAACACAAATGAAAATCTCTGTTTGGTAAAGGTAGGATTTTATGAAATACAACAGTCAATTTTAATTTTAATCTATCAAATGTGGCCGTGTAAACTTCCGACCCCTGTACAATGTTAATCAAACCTTCCTCTGCTACATGAGAAAGGATAGCAGAGAAAGTAGCACAGTCTAACTTGGAATAATAATCATATAGAGTTATAAAAGTATCCGAGACAAATAGCAGTGTGCAATAATGTATGGTAAAGTTATGAATATACAAGATACCGACATCAATAGGCAAATCCATAAAATGGTAATAATGACCAAGAGTGTAATGGTGGCTGACAATCTGAGATTTTGCGCAAGACAAAGGAAATGCAGTAGACAAAGACGTACATCTTAAAGGCTGAACTGAAGTCATAGCCTGTGTACTGGGCAAAGAAAAAAGTAAGAAATATACCATAAAGGTGTAAAAGCAGCCAGTAGTAAACTTGGACCTATGTCGAAGTTTAAAAGAAAAGCAGTAAGTACGACAAAAAGTCGAAAAAGACGAAGATACTGAAAAGATACTGTTAATAAGAAAAGTAAAGAAACTCATAAGGTATAGATATGTACTAACAACTAAGTTCGTACATGTAGCAAAGAAAACACTAGTCATTGCAGCAAAGGAGTTGCAATCAATGTGACTGGATATAGATTTAGTCGTAGCTATAAAGTTAGTGTGTATATCAGACAAAATTGAAGGATCTTCTTCTTTTTTTTTTTTTTTTTTTTTTTTTTTTTTGTACGCCCCGCTAATACTCGAGGCGAAATCTCAGGTTATTACTATGTCTAACCTGACATTGATTTTACGTGAGTATCCCTTTTTACTTGTACAGAGACAGGTGTCCCTCGCCATTCAGGCAAATACTCTCCGATTTCGGAGGTACCCATTGCAGCTGGGTCGGCTCAGGAGCCGCCAATCCCTGGTCGACGACACTCCTTCAAATGTCCTCGCCAGGTCTCGAGTTAATCCAGTCCAATTCCCGGTCGACGAAAAATCCTCAAATGCCGTCGCCCGGGTTTGATCCTGAATCACCCGGTCGCCAGAGCGGTGTTGTAACCTTCTTCTATAATAGTAGTTAAAGAAGAGTCAAAGTTAGAGTAACGACGTACTGAAGTATGTCGCACTGGGCTAAAAGAAGCACCAACATTAGCATGATGTACAATAGTATCATCAATACTGCAAGATTTTACTAAATTAGCAGAATGTATTGCGTTAGCAGAATGTACTTCGTGATAAGATTTTGGCATAGTGGCAGCAGTAAGATTATATTGCCGTTCCCAAGCAGCAATTTGTACCGGCGTACAAACCTTTATACCATGTATCTGTCCGACAGTAAGGTCGGCGATAGGCGCTCTGAGCAAACATGCGTGTATATAACCAGTGAAGAACGGTGTGGCAATGTGGACTATGGCAGTTGGAAAAGTCTCAACTGTCCCACCAAATGTCACACATTTCACCATATTACCTGTAGCGCAAGATGGATGGACTAGAGACTGTCTAATCCCAACAGTCGTGCATCCAGAATCAAAGAGAACTGAGACTGGATTATTATTTACAAATCTTTTATGTAGGGTAAGAGACCCTCTTCCGTCATGCGCAGCTAAGGCAGGAAGAGTGGGTAGAGGATGACCGCAACTCAAGGTAGTTATAGCTGTAGGTTGAAACAAAGTTGTGCACTCCAAGCACTGAGATGCTCTCTCGAAATCGAAAGCAGAGCAAGCAGTAGCATTAAAGACACTATTATCATTGTTACCGTGATCATTAATAAACTGGGGCTCTTGTTGTGCAGAATTAGCATGGCGATGCGATCTATTATTTGGAGATCTACTGTCATATCGCGATCTATCGCGACTATTATCTCTATTGGAACCATTGCTATTTCCTCTGTATAAACTATTGTTCTGATTTGAACCCCAGTTAGCATTACTTTTTTCCCCTTTGATCAAAATATCCATTCGATGGATTTTGTTGTCTTCGAGAAAAATTATTGTGGAGTTGATAATCTCTATTGTAGTTACCCCTTCCAAAATTTCCATAATTGTTGGAACCAAAATGTTGAGGACCATTAAATTGTCTCCAGTTCCTTGAAGAATGAGAATTACTACGTGATGGACCCCCTTGGTACTGTCCAAAATCACGATTATCTCTCCTACCAAAATTGCGATCCGCACTTAGAGATCTACTGCGCAAATTAGGACCATATGGTATTGCTGAAGCCACGGGTAAACCTTCTCTGACCTCAGAGTGGCTAACAGTCACATTTGGGTATGCAGTGACGTATTGGCGACAGTATTGTTCCATATCTTTCAAGTTTGTAGGTTTTCGCTCATGTAAAAAAGAAAGAAAAGAAGCGTTTACAGACGACATGACTTTGTCACGAAGCAATAAGTCCATGAAGGCTTCGTATGTATGTTCAGTTTTTGAAAGTTCCACTCAACGTGAAAACGTAAGGCGAATATTTGCTATAAAGTCTGAAAAATCTTTCCCAGTCTCTGGCAATAAAGACTTAAAGCGTAGGCGATAACCATCTTCATCCAGTTGGTATTTTTTTAACAAGACCGCTCTGACAACATCATAGTTATTCTTGTCAGGGCCCTCCAACATACTTATAGTGTTCATAGCTTCACCCTTGAGTATTTCCATAAGACGTGCACAATATTCCGACTTGTCTATCTTATGAGATTCGCATGAAAGTTCAAATCTATTCAGATAGATTGAAATATCGTCATAGGCAGAGTTGAAAGCAGGCAATCTGATTTTATAAGAATTAGTATTTGCCTTATTAGAAGTTGTTTGATTGTTTGTCTCATTTTGTGTATTACCAATATTCACTATCTTTATTTTCTCCAGTTCCATAGATAAGATCCTTTCCTCGTGTAGTCTTTGGTTTTCTTCAGCTTGCATCTGAAGCTTTTTTTCCTCCATTTGCATTTGCATTTGCATTTTTTTCTCTTTCATTTGCTGTTGAATTTTTCTATCTTCAGCCTCTAATTTCTGTTTTTTAGCCTCTAATTTCTGTTTTTCCATTTCCATTTACTGTTGAATTTTTCTATCTTCAGCCTCTATTTTCTGTTTCTTTTCTTCTGACTTCTGCGCCTTGGCATATTCGGCAAATGCGAATTCTTTTACTTGCTCAGTCGTCATACCAAGGGATTTCCCTTGTGTAATGAAATAATCTATACTAGACATTCTACTGTATTTTACAAGATATGTAAGTAATGTAAATATCCAGGAGACACTCACTATATCCCAACTTCGTGGGATCAAGTCCTTGCTTAAGACTTGTACAATTACCTTTTTAACTACTAATAATGTTATTAATTACCTATATATATATTATGCATTATAATATTGACAGTGCATGACAAAATAGATAGTACAAACAAAATTGACAAAGACAAAATATAAAGCACAAATGACCACGTTCGCAGAATCAACTAAACCTGAAAGCAAAACCAAAGAAAAAATATTAGAAAGAATGCAATGACACTGCGAAAAGTAAGACAATACAAGTGACAATACAGTGTATAAACGAAAAAGTTGTATATAAATCAAAGATAGTAAGAGGAGGAAGACACTCACAAACAAATTAATAAAAAAACTAAGGTACAGAGAAAAATATAATGCCAACAACACTGAGACGTTTCGCCACACCTAAACAATTACTGTCGTGATGGACAAGTAACGGTCTGAACCTCGGCAAGGTTTTTAGCCTTGAACCGGAATTACCGCTCAATTGAAACTCACAATCTCGACCCTATAGAACGCTCATGAAGGCCCTGTGTGAACTGGGATATTCCCTTCATAAGTCACTGCTCCAACCGCCCACATAAACATGAAACATATAATATAGAACACGTGAAAGAATAAATAGATTATGCTCTGAGGAAGGCTCAATGTTACACCGAACAGTGGTACAGTTTACAAACAAACAAACCACTTATCTTCAAAAGGAAAAAATCCCAGCCTCCGTAGCAACAACAATGATGTAAATCAGGTATCACACAGTCTGAATAAATCCAATGGTGATCGGTACTGGAACTCCAAAGTGATAGCTGCTTTCGAACGAAATTCCTGACATCGGGTGCCGAAATCCTAAGTTGGCGCACGAGAAGGAAGACTGGAACACTGCCACTCTTGACTTGAATAACTTGTGCATAAAAGTCAGTACTGACAACACTGTAAATCCAGCTGAATTGACATCACAGTAAACTTCTGGACTGTTTATACCCCGAATCACTGGCGACCACTTCTGTTAAAGGTTTATTTGATGGAAGATACTGGTGGGGTCATCAATAAGATACATGTTATTATTACTTTCGCTGATAAATGGCGATAGGCATAAGTCGGGCTTACGGATGGCCGACAGGTGTGTGACTATAGAAATATACATACGCGAATGTGTATAGGTTCTTTAAGTGTGTCTATGATAAGTCCCTCACACCACAGCAACGTAGAAGTCAGGAAATGTAGACCTGGCAACGTTATAAAGTTTATTGACGAGACGGTCACGTAGACATCATAGCAAGACAATTCACAGCATACTCATGAAGCAACATGTAAGTAAATCCATAACAACGGTTGCTGTCGTGAAATATTCTAATCCACATATATAAATTAAAAGGTAGATGCAAAGCCTAACAAATAAATTCTAATAAAGAAAAGAGCAATGGTAAAATAACAGTGCTGTCACAAGGAATGTACTCGAAATCCCCCTTTGTTTTATGCTTCGTCTGCAAATCGTAACGTTTCCACGTTAAATATAAGCCACTGCATAAATACAAGCGTTTCCACAACACATTAAAACGGGTATTGCATTTCTAAGAAAAACATTGAGAGGCACAATGCGTAATGACCTAAATTAATCCTAACATTAATTATATTACGTTACCAAAACGAACGAACAGATGGACTAAAGGATAGAGAGAGGGGAGAGGCAGAAAGCCGAACGCATGCAAAATTAAACACGCGTCTCGCTATTAATGCCACCCCAACAAGCGTAACGCGATACACAATTACTACTATCACGCGTGTAAGGCCACATGCACTAACTTTTTCGGACGGACAGTGATAAAAACACTAACCTTCCCAGAGTTAGGTTTTAAAAAAACCTGGAAAACGCTTATTAGAAAAGATAACATTAGATGGGTTTACGTTTGAAAACATTACAGTACCCAGACAGCACATCTTCGAAACAGGAGGTAGAAGAAATTGCATATTTTGAACGCAGCCACGTAGCTCTTTTAAATTTGTATATTTGGGTTCCTTAGGGCTTGCTGACAAAGAATATGTAAAAACGTTACGCAAATAGTCTAGGAATTACCAAATTATAACCAAAATAAAATAGTGGGGATGCCTGACAGCATGAAATCATTTCTGCTCATAAAATTTTTTTTATAACGTGTTTGAAAAAACCTTACGTACGGAAATAGCCTACCATGTAAACTCCAAATTGATTGGAGCGCAACAAATATAAGACTAAACACGATTGGTCGGACTATAAATACTATCTTTGGTTGTTAGGGGAGACGTAGGAAGGTAAAATTTTTTCAAACACTTGTCGAAACGTGGCTCCATTGGCCAGACTCGCTGATATACTCACTTAGGAGCGTTAGTTCGAGACCACTAGTTCAAATAAGCTTGATAATGCAACAGTGCGTTGAAGCCAGCTCATATTTTTGCTAAATAAAAGCCTGGAACATAAGCAGATGGGAATTTGTGCCAGTATTTGTGCCAGAATTCATTGCTAGTCAACGTATGTGTGTTTATTCTATGAATTGTGGTAAGCTTGAAACATTCAGTATCTTTTAATGAAAATTGAATGTGAATTGTTAATTTATGCCTGTATATATGTGTAGTTCAGTAGCAAACATGATGTAAAGCCTATAATGCTCCAGCCTGAACAGAAGGTGTCGGAGGAAAGTAAAACGGCATGGAATGGCCAAACAGTACACTGACACCTAGATGATTGACTAGAAAGAAATAATGCTGGAAGTGCAGAGGCGTAGTAACCATTAAGGAGGTTAATACTGGTATAAAGTATTTCAGATGAAGCTGACAGTTGGCCTAACGCTCTGAACTCAATGTTTGTGGTGTATTGTGCTCAGTGTAGAACTAGAGTATCAATTAGTTATGAAGTAGAAGGTACATCCTTCTTGTTTTCAGGGACCGTGGTCTTGACGTTATTGAGCAGCACCTGGTCAGAGCCTTGCTGAATCCAGAGTCGGACAGCATACTCCTTGGTCCATTTAGCTATCAGTGAGGTGTCTCCAGAGCACAGGGGAGAAATCGAGCAGAGGAGTCTTTTCCTGCCGCCATCACGCAAGATAAGCTGATGTGGCCAGCTGAGCTCAAAATTATGTACCCTCATCTTAAAATAACATTGTAACATAAACTTAAGAGGGGAAGTAAATTGTTTTAATATCAGGAACTGAGAACATCTCCAATACTAGTTCCAATAAAGACAAACTATTGAAGTCGTGATGACAAATACCAACAGAGCTTGAACAAAACAAAACCAGTATTACCTCATATTACTACTACACAACTGACACACATAGGATACTTTTAATAATATATGTCACTACAATATTCATATTGAGAAATTCTGTACATTTAACTTGTAATTAAAATTGATTGTGATTCCTGGTTCCCTTTGTATTTGAATCAGGACACATATTCATTCATGACAGCAATGAATACATATTGTTATTTGAAAAGTTATCAGTGACTCCTTTAAGATATCCTTGTAGAGTGTTTTATGTATGTGAGTGTCACAGTGTTGTCAAGTGTGGTGGAATAAATTAAATTGTTTATCTGTCTGTTGTTGTTATGACTTACACTTCATCATACACATACCCTAGACATACAACGTAGTCATCACACTATTCCAGAATAATTCTGACTGAGATATATATATATGTGGCAGCAAGTAAGGTTATATATAATACACTACTCTTATTAGATATATATACCTTCACAGCTGATCTCAGTCAGTACATTAAGTCCCCTATAAATATTTAAAACATCCCACTTCACCACAGTTGCATAAACCACCACAGCAAATCATGGGCATTAAGCACAAAATATCCATCAGGAAACATGAATCAGCAAATAGGTGAATAGCCTGCAGGACATAGCAGCACATATTTCATCTCATAATAGTACAGCAAAAATATCATTCCAGTTCTCAATATGAATACAATGCATTAACAAGCCAACGAGATCCGTGGCTTTGAATAACAAGTTCCCTGGGAGAAAACAACATTCTCTTCAACACACTATCTAACTGCAAAAACAATCCATCACAGAATATGGATATGGAATAATGGCCTGTACAATCCGTGGCCTCATAATATCCTCAATAAAGTACATTCTACAATTATCAAATATTCCTTTCACCAAAAGAATATATGCTGGGACACACTAGCAAAAATGGTAAAGCGTCCATTTTCAAGCTCTGCCAGCCAAATACTGTCACGAAAAATCCGCTGCTTAAAACAGCTCAGTACCCAATTCATTCAAGCGCAAACTCGCAGCTTGAGATGTGAGCAGAATTCATCCGCCTTTCCCCCCAAAAACTAATTCATAGTACGTTCGACAGTTTCTTTATCCTATTTTTAAAAAGCAAACTAACAGCTAGTCAAAAGAGCTGTGTTCAAAAAGTGTGTGTATAAAAATCCGACCCGTACATAAGAGTCTTAAACACTTAACTCCCCTTAATTAAAATATGACTTAACACTCATGTATGACGAGAAGTGTCTGCAGTGAATGGACCTGTGTTAGAGAAATACTCATTAATTTGAAGAAACAAGATCCAGAAGTCACCAATTGCCATGAAATGATGAACAAACACATTGACACCTTATAGTTCCAACTTATGATTTGTAATACACATCTGCAATCTTTACCAAACTTCTATTTTAATTAATAAATGTATAAATATATTTTATTACTCGCAGTTGATTGATTTTGTTTAAATTCCAGTTCTGTTCGAAATTGCGCTATTGTATGAAAATTAAGATACCAGCAGAATGGAAGGAATGATGTCTGGTTAAGTTGCCTACGAAGGGAAATTTACAAGAGTGCACAATTATAGAAGAATAGTTACTATCAGTGCCAGGAAAAGTATTAAACAGGATTATCCTCGAGAGATTAAAAGAGTCCATATACAAGAAACTGAGATGTGAACAAGCAGGTTTTCGACAAAACAGATCCTGTACAGACCAAATAGCCACTTTGAGAATAATAGTTGAACAAAATCTGGAATGGAATTCACCACTATACATTGGATTTGTGGACTACGAAAAAGGCATTTGACAGTGTAGACAGAGAATCGCTATAACAGGGTTATAGACAAAGTTGGAGGGACAGACAGTGATATCAAATAAGAATACAAAAAGCAAGAGGAGCTTTCATTGCATGGAGATCAAAAGAAATCGGATCCAACATGAAAATAAGAATCTTCAACTCAAATGTCAAGTCAGTACTATTATATGGCTCTGAAACATGGAGAACAACAAAGACAACAACCAAAAAGCTAGAGACTTTCATAAATGGGTGTTTGCGTAGAATAGAAGGATTAAAATGGTATGACAAGGTTACCAACGTTGAACTGATGACAAGAACCAGATAAGTGCCAGTAGAACAAGAGATGAGAAGAAGACGATGGCGATGGATAGGACACACACTGAGGAAACCTGTTGATAGCATTACAAGGCAGTCCTTGTTCTGGAACCCCCAGGGCAAGAGAGGCAAAGGTAGACCAAGAAGCACATGGAGAAGAGAGCTGGAAACAGAGGTGAAAATGATGAGGAGAACGGGGAAAGAACTTGAGATGATGGCACGTGACAAGAGGACTTGGCATGTGTTTGTTGAAGGCCAATACTCCTTTGGGAGTGGGTGGTTATGAATGAATGAAAATTAAGAGCATTATTTAATATTTTGAATTGGCAGGGATAATTAACGTTCTATATTTCACATAAACTAATAATAGAGACACCCTTGGAGCATAGGATATGTCTAACGAGAAGGTGACAGTTCTCTTCTACAGCTACCATCTAGGACTGTGCAGTTAAATACTTGACTTGTCCTGTGCCATCCCTACCACTAGTTCACCAGCTCTCTTCTGCATTTCTAGGAACTTTATCTTTTTTTCTATCTAAAATCCATCTTGCCACAAGAATCTCTACAAGAGAGAGCGCTACGTATTGTTTGTGTATCTCTTTTTATAGCTTAATATTCTTTCTCTTAAACGTTGCCTTTGTTCCGTTACTTCATTTTTGTACATCAAGTTTGACATAGTAGGACACCTTAATACTTGCAAAAATTCTTTCCATACAAACACTGTTCATGTTTCATACTTTGCAAAACTTTGTACTGACTTTTTTCCTACTTGCTTTAGTTTGCCAGTGCTGTTTCCTAGGATGCTTTACCCAAATACGTAAAAACTAACAGCCACACACCACCTTCAAAGAAACCTGGATTCAACATATCTAGCTGGTATAAGGTTAAAACTGCGTCCAACTGTTGCACTTCTGTGTTTAGTTAGAGTAATGCCCGCACTGAGCAGTGACTACTAAATGTTATCTCTTACATTTTAAATGTATAAATGCTTATTTCAGGTCCCAGTGCTTCCTCTCCCTCCGTCTCTCTCTTCTCTCCCTCCCTCCCTCCCTCCCTCTCTCTCTCTCTCTCTCTCTCTCTCTCTCTCTCTCTCTCATATCTCTCTCTCTATCTCTCTCCCTTCAGTTTCGTCATCGAAGGTCCAGTTCTTCGTTATCAATTTCAATTTCTGGTTTGGTCTTTACTTTGTCTGTTGTCAATACTTTGGTCTTCTTGGTGTTTAGGTATAGATTCTGGGCCTCGCTGTGTTTTTTGGTGGACAGAAGTAATTGTTCAAGTCCTTTTGGGTTGGTCGATAGGAGGACTGTGTCGTCAGCATATCTGATTTCCGGGATCTGGTACCCGCCGATGTTAAATGAGTCAAACTCTGTGTGTTCTTGGTCATCTCTTACGTTTCTCATGATATTCTCGGCATAAATGTTTAGACAGGTAAGGGGAAAGGGTACAGCCTTGTCTTACTCCTTTCTGTACTTCAAACCATTCTGATGTTTCCCCCTCTATTCTTACGGCTGCCTGTTGTTCTTGGTACAGCAGTGCGATGAGTTGTATAAGGTGGTTTGGAAATCCCATATTTTTCATAATAGCCCATAACTGCTGATGTTGTACACAATCGAAAGCTTTGGTGTAATCAATGAAACAAGTATGTAGGTCAACGTTGAATTCTCTACACTTTTCTATGATGATCCTCATGTTGAATATATGATCTCTAGTGCCTCTACCTGGTCGAAAACCCGCCTGTACTTCATTTATTTCTGTTTCTAGCTTTTGTTGCATCCTTTTCATTATGATTTGTAAAAGTATTTTGCTGGCATGGCTTATAAGAGCTATAGTTCTGTAGTTTGTGCACAGTTTCAGGTTGCCCTTTTTTGGCAAGGGTATGTAAATTGATCGTTTCCATTCCTTGGGCCAAATTCCGCTTTGCCAGATCTTGCAGCATAATGCATGGTATATACGAGCGCTGCCTTCTCCTCCTGCCTGTATCATTTCAGCTGTTATTTCATCACAACCAGGAGATTTTCCACTTTTTAAGTGTTTGATTGCATTCCGGACTTCCTCTATGGTAGGTTCTGGTTCACGTTCCGCTTCATTCATGACGTTGTTATCTGCCGCTTTGTTTATTTCCGTATACTATATATATATATATATATATATATATATATATATATATATATATATTTCAACACATCGTGTATTGTATACGCCCACATTGTATGAAGGATTCGAATAATCCGACATAAATGTTGTAATTTTTAATTTTTCTTTTCTGTTGTGATACTTGAACATTAACTCTTTATGTTTCATGTTTCCCTCCCCGTACCGCGTCTTGTTATTCGGCATATCCACATTTCGTAGTTTCCAGTTCTATTTAATTAAAGATGATCAAGTTTCCGCAACCTTTACAGTAAAATTCAGTAAACCTGGTGCTTCATCGTTGTCATTGTCAATATCTGAATATGTGGATTTATTTAAAACACTAATAGGAATTTGTTTTTTTTTTTATTATTGAAGATATACTGCTATATTTGGTCATTCATGTGACTAACTTCCGTTTTTTTTTTAAATATTATTCGAGAACAGAAACTAAATAACTGTGCCACACACGCATAGCATCAATCATTTTATTTGTTTGTTTGGGTTTTTGTCGCAGACTTAACAGTAATGTCTCAGGAAAATGTGTTGTATTCTTGTCTCGTGGACGATTTTAATAGTCAGCCCGCTCCTCTTGTATATTCAGATTCTTTATCGATCGAGCTTCCGCTGGGGCTCGGGTGTCGTATTTAAAAAACGGCACGTGAATCTGGTTGGTTTATTTGCATTCCGACTGCAGGGTCAAGCAGTTTGATTTTGTTCCCGTTTCCATTACGTTTTACTAAAATACCTTGTATACTTAGTTTTTATTTCACCGCATCAACTGAGCAAGATTTAGTATCAAGTAGGTTTGTGTGATCTGTCAAGCTTTCACCATATCAAATGAGGAAAGAAGTTATCCGAAGTGTCCAAGACAAAATTTTGACATTAGCCAGATAGACCATCTTCATGCAGCACAAAATATGTCACATGGCCCAACCCTAATGAATCTCTCACATTATCTTGCTTCCATTTGCCAGGACGTGAACGCCGGCTGACTGTGGCAGACGATCGATAATCAACCATCAGGAATCAAACAGATGGCTCGAACTTGTCCAAGAAATGTAAAATACCACAATCATAGAAAATGTCTAACAATGAGGTCTGTCATCAAGACCGCACAGGAAAATAGAAACATAAGAAAAACAATAAGAACGAGAGAAAAAATGGGAAGAAAATTTTTTAATCACCAAGAAATGAAAAAAAATATAAGTTTGCACAACAGTGAATTTTTTTTTTTTAACTGTGAAAACCAGAAATGAATAGTTATTTAAACGGGCTAATTGTAATCAGGGCGTTCGATTGATTCAGCGGTTAGACCGCTTGCCTGTCGCCGTAAAGTTACCGGGTTCCAGGATCGAAACCTCCAGTTTACTCAATTGAAAATGGGTACCTGACACTGCTCTTGAATTACGGAAGGCAAAGATAGCGAGAAAGGGATTTGGTTACCTCACCTCATAAAGCTGGACCTAGTATAGTAAAGTCTCTAACACTTCACTCCCGTACCGCTATTTCTGCTATCGGGCTACCTTTACATTTAAAAAAAAAATAATTTCATTGAACGTTTTGCAACCACAAAGTCAGAGAGTTTGTGAGAAAAGTCTGGCATGACGTGTACCCTGAGTTCTATTCAGCCACAGTTACGCAGACACGAACATCGACCGTAGACACTCACGATTCTCGCTGTCACACACTAAAACTTAGTTTATGTAGAAAGAGCGAGTGTGTGAACTAAAAGGGTTAATGGTGGAAGGAAAATGAAGAATAATTGTCAAGTGAGCGCTCATAAACCTGAGCGCTGGTTGGTGAACTCACGTATTCATCAAATGAGCACGTGCTTGAATGGGTGGGGACTGCAGCAATGAGAGACCAGTGGCAAATGAGAGGGGTGGGTGTGCTGGAAACAGATAGGACCTGAATGGTGAGGTCTGGAATGGGTTAGCTTTGAGCGAAGTGAAACGTGGACTTTATGACGTGAACTGAGAGTATGAACATAGTTTATAGTAACTGAGAATTCTTTCTGTCTGTCTGTCTTTCTTTTTTTCTTTCTTTCTCTCTCTATCTTTCTCTCTCTCTCTGCCTGTGTGTGTGTTTGTGTGTTTTCCCGTTTTGATTTTTTGTGGTGAGGCCCGTTTCTTTTAATCTAGACCGAAGACCGTCAGAGCAAATGCCATTCAAAAATAATTGATTTCTGTCAACTCTAGTATAGTTTTGATAAACACCTAGCCCCGAAAATGATATCCATTGTTTATCAACTAGTTTTCTCTTAATAAACTAGACTTTATATAGATTATATTTATGTCACCAGACCTTTTTAAATTTAAAAGGAAATGGCAGCGCGCGAGGAAGGGAACTAGTCTCCCAGCGTTGTAAAAAAAGCTGAACCTCGTATGGTGGAGACTCTAACATTTCACTGCTCTACGGCAGCATCTGCTACGGAACTACCCTCACCTTTTACGGGCTCCAGGTAAGTGATGAGAAACGAAAAGATACTCGTATATGAGTGTTTGATAAGTTTATGAGTGGACTGACTGATGTCATCGGGGTTGAGGAAATTTGAAGCCATGATATTGCATAAATATGTAAGTACCAATGTAATTATATGATCATTCGGGATATGGAGACTTCGAAGCTAAAAAAACAAACATCCTTAGTGAAGCACACTGTTGTTAATTCTAACAATTTTCCTTTATGATATTGTGAATGTATTATGTCATATTATAAGTCAATATATTTTATGGAGAATAACAATTATGTTTGTATATGTATGTTCGTATGTATGTATATACGAACGTATTTCATCCAATTAACGAATTACTCTGTCGTACATATGTTACCTTACTGATAATTGACAGTTTCGTACATGCAAAGTGTGTAAACGGATTGATGTCCTTGGGGCTGAGGAAATTTGAAACCAGAGTATTATGTAAATATATCAGTGCCAGTGCAGTTATAGGATCGTACAAGATGTGAAAATTTCGGCGTAAAAAGCGTCCATGTTAAATACTTAGAAGGGACGCAAAGATGCAGCAATAGAGAATGCAGTCAGCGACCCATAGCTTGACTGCTTGCGTCAGGGTCATCGAACCAGAGCTGACCAAGACCCTACTCCACCTCCAAGTGGTGGTCCTGGAAACAGGCTGCATCACTGCAGTCTGGCTGAGAGAGTAGGGATCGAAGTGGGAAGGCAAACCCGGTCCCAAAAAATGCCGTGCTGAAGCCGGATGTGTCGGCCGAAAGGTGCAGATATCGCAGCGTTGCTATAAACGGACACAACGCAACCAACGTCCTTTTCAGGCCGAACGAGGAAGAAGAAGAAGAAGAAATACTTAGAAACGTTTTTTCACACTACAATTAATTCTAATCTCCTATATGATATTTTATGTTTAACATATGACACAACTGTTGTAATTAATGTTGTAATTAATGTTGTAATTAATGTTGTAATTAATGTTGTAATTAATGTTGTATGAGGACTTACAAGAGAGAAGATACTGGCCAGTTTAACGTAGTTCATGGGAAAAGGCAGTATCAGAATGGATAAACAACCGTAGGTTGTGGAGAGACATCATCGCCTATGGCATGGCACTTGAAGAAACAGAAGAAGAATATCGCGTTTTCATATTGGGCATAAAAGTGAGCAGCTGATGAAGATCGCCTGTACAAAACATCGCCGTTTGCCTTAGCGTCGTTCTCTGGGTATTAACGTCTTTTCAGCAGTCTTTTCTTAATACCAAAAGGCGTCAAAGCTTCGCTAATGCCCGGCACTCTTCCTTGAAATCTTCTGAGAATCTGGTTTCCATGGCAACCCGGCAATGTTGCCAATCAGATCTCGAGCTGGCGTGTTTGTTTGCGCGTGGCCCAAGCAGCGCACTCACGCGATGACGGTGGGGTTCCTTCTGTCTGCGTGGAGAGAGCAAATAGTCTAGTATGGTGGGGAGGACGGGATAGAAATGGTGATCAAGTGAGAGGAAGGGTTGGGAGTGGTAAACAAATAGAGAGAAAGAAAATCAAACAGAGGGAGATGATAATGGTGGAAATTTTTCCGCCTACTTGTCTTTCAGTTCAGGCAGGTAGGCATGTTTGTGGTGAAGCCATTGTTATAGAAAGACATATCTAGGTCGATGATGATATTCAGGGAGAAAGCTAAACAAGTTTACGGCTGTGCAAGGAATATTATAAAATTTGAGGGGAGGGGGGAGACGAGGAGGTGGGCACTCTGGAATGATGGAAGTAGAGTAACAGAAGAGAGCTGAGAGTACCAGTGACACATTGAAAAGATGTATGAATAATATGAAACTTGACAGTCCGAGGATGTAAAGGACAGCAGATGGACTGAGAGAAGAAAAGTATAATAATAGAAAAGTAGACAACACACACAGCGACAAAAATTCGATGGGGATAAGGAGACCGGCGAAGGGGGCAAGCAAACACGTGGAAGTTAAATAACCCGACATAATAGGACCAGAGTACAGCGGCAGATGTCGAGCAGCACACGTGTAATTTGCACGCAAGGGTGAGGTTATTGTGATAGACCAATTTTTAATGTCGTTCACAAAATTGTTTAACAGGTATTGACAAAGCCCTGTATTTGCCCTCACAGCCTAACGGAATGAATAGACAACACAAGTGTGGAACAAGAGAACAAATGGACAACACAAATGTCGAACAAAGGAACGAATGAACAACACACGTATAGAACAACAGAAGGAACGACCAACACAAATGTAGAACAACAGAATGAATGGACAACACAAATGTAGAACAACAGAACGAATAGACAATACAAATGTAGAACAACAGAACGAATAGACAGCACAAATGTAGAATGACAGAATGAATGGACAACACAAATCTAGATCAACATAACAAATAAACAACATAATTAATCTCTTCAATATCTTATTATAATCAAACTCATATGTAATGCTCACGGGATTTGTCTCTTTTTTTGGAGATTACCTCCCCAGAGTGTGCAATTCTTTCCCGCTCATCGCTTTTCTCAACCCAAACATCTTTTTTTGACATCATTTTCGTCAAAAGATGTCAGAATATAGCTAACCTAGTCATTCTCTTTAAAATCAGTCTCACGGTTTAGCAATGAGAATACACAACACAAACCTTGTCTTATAATGGATCTATTTATATAATAAACTAACAAGGTAAACTCCGTCAGGCACGTCGTACAAAGTGACTAACATGAGGTTGTACATGAGGCTGACAACCTCATCATGACAAACAAATTGCTACAGAAACCATTGCTGCATGAAGCATGTGAAAGCATGGGTGTAAGCTTCCTGCAACCAGACTAGCTACGATGGTGGCTCCGTGTTCCACAAAGGACAAAGAGGAAAATGAAACAAGATACAAGTTTGGATCACTTACAAGCAAAAGTCATTTTTCTAAATTTCAAATACACAAAAGATAAAACGGCATGGGAGTGGAGGGAAGTGAGAGGAAATTTAACCCACTGTGCGCGACCTTTCATTTACCAGAGGGAGTAGTTTCCTGAATAAGGCAACAGTGACTTTTTTTTTCTTCCCCCTGTTTTTTTAATAAAGCCGGAAAGCTCAATAGACTAGTGATGAAATCGTGTCATCGCATACAATAGAAGTTACCGGGTCACTGTTTGACAGTTCATTAGCGAATGCCAGACTAGAAGAAAATGTGGAGGTATTTCTGGGGAAATGGGAGGATGAAAACGAAAGGAGGGAGAGTAACAGTTGACGGGAGGGTATGGATACATTTAAAATAAGGAGATAAAATAGTTAGAAATAGACGATTGCAGAGATGATATTGATGATAGAAGACAGATGGCGTGGAGGGAGAAGGCTGACAGCAACTGTAAGTGACGGAAACGTGTAGAGAGTGAGTAAGAACTTGGAGTGAGGAAGGAGGACAGTGTGTATGTGGTAAAGAGAAATGAGACCTTAAGGGAAAGTAGACTGAAGGGGACATTACTGGAGGAGAGTTCCGGGTCTTGGAATCGATTCGTGTGATCAATAAGGTAATCAAGGTTTTTGAGGCCTAGCATGGCCTAGAGAACGAGTTTCCTTTTATCCTCTCTCTCTCTCTCTCTCTCTCTCTCTCTCTCTCTCTCTCTCTCTCTCTCTCTCTCTCTCTCTCTCTCTCTCTCTCTCTCTCTCTGTATATATATTTCGTTTCTCTCTATACTGTGAAATTATAACGCCGCTAGTTTTTTTGTGTTGATATTATTACCTATACTAGAAATGGTAAATTTTTTTAAGCAGCGTTTAGTTCCTGACATTATAAAAAAAAACATGACTGGCGTTCTATATACGTTATGGATTAGGATCATGGGTAATCATGGGTGATGGGATGCTTTAACACAAGATGATAATTATGATGTATATATTTGTTTAGAGACAAATATATATATATATATATATATATATATATATATATATATATATATATATATATATATATATATATATATATATATATATATATATATAGAGAGAGAGAGAGAGAGAGAGAGAGAGAGAGAGAGAAAACGATGAACAAACAGTCAGGGGACTGATAGAGAAATACAGACAGATAGATAGATAGATAGATAGATAGATAGATAGATAGATAGATAGATAGATAGATAGATAGATAGATAGATAGATAGATAGATAGATAGATAGATAGATAGATAGATAGATAGATAGATAGATAGATAGATAGATAGATAGATAGATAGATAGATAGATAGATAGATAGATAGATAGATAGATAGATAGATAGATAGATAGATAGATAGATAGATAGATAGATAGATATAATAACGGACCTATACTGGAGCACACAATATGTCAACATTTGACGTTATGTTGTTACACGACTTGATACTCGTCGAGAGAGACAGGTTGTGCATGAGCCAAACGTTCATATGACCTCACATCCGACTTCAAGCCATATAAAACTTCGGCTGTGGATAGTGAACTTTTTCCCCGCTTGCCTTTTTCTTTTCTGTTTACGTATTGATTATTTCTTACAATTTTTAACTTGGTTTTTGTTTCGTACAAGATGTGTGTTTACTAGTTGGTTCCAAGTGTTTGTTCAATGTTATTGTTAGTAATTATTATTGATAATGGTTCTAGTTTAACGAGCATCAATAACAGATGCAAAAATAACATGGCAACTTAATCTTCTTCGTCACATGTTATCGTTAGCTCCTTATGGGAAATGGGACCAACCATATCCCTTCCCTGAATGGTTTCAGTTGTTCTTTTGATTATAAGCCGGTAGTGATCACTTCCAATCTCTGGCCCCCTCCAGACTCTAGCATCCCGGCCATATTTGAATGTGCTCCTCCTAACAATGGCATAGTCGATCACTGACTTCTCATGTGGGACCTAAGACGCGTCAACAGTGAGGAATGGAGTTAGCTGCCCATAGCTAGACTGCTTGCGTCAGGGTCAGCGAACCAGAGCTGACCAAGACCCTACTCCACCTCCAAGTGGTGGTCCTGGAAACAAGCTGCATCACTGCAGTCTGGCTGAGTGAGTACGGATCGAAGAGGGAAGGGTAACCCGGTCCCAAAAATGCCGTGCTGAAGTCGGATGTGTCGGCCGAAAGGCGCAAATATCGCAGCTTCGCTGTAAACGGACACAACGCAACCAACGTCCTTTTCAGGATGAACGAAGAAGAAGACTTCTCATTCTTTGTTGGTTCACATCTAGTGTATGCATGTATGCGCTTATGGGGGAACTTTGTGTTTGTAATGATCAGATTCTGCTCACTGCAGAATCTAAGGAGTCGCTTTCCATTGTCATTGAGAGTATCTTCTCCATATCTTCCGATAACTCCACCCCATCTAGCATGGTCATTTCCAACTCTGGCATTGAAATCTCCGAACATGATAATTTCATCTAGGCAGTCATCCACTGTCCTTTGAAGCAGCTCGAAGAATTCCTCCTTGACCTCTGCTCTCTCATCCTCATTTGGCCCATACACTGTGACCAGGTTGACTATGGTTTCTCCTTCTTTTAGTTTTACAACCATAATGCGCTCTGAGACAAAGTTCCATCCCTCGATATTATCTTTTTTGGTTTTTGGCCACAATGCAACCCATGCCCCCTTTAGCTCTTTCAGATGTGGGTGTACCACTGTAGAGCAGCGTGTTGCCATCGAGATCCATGACTCCTTGTCCTATTTTCTTTGTTTCCGTTATAGCCAGGATTTCTAGTTTTGCTTTCCTCATCTCTTCCACCAGCTCCTCTTCTTTCCCATTTATACATCTTGTGTTCCAAGTTCCATAAGTCGTAGTCCGTTCCAGTTCGTCGCCTTTAGAATCAGTCCGGTTTTCTCTCTTGTAGTTCTCGTAATAATGATTTAAAGCAAACAGGTGATTGGCCTGTTGTGCCTTTGCATGGTGGAGGGGCTGCCTCCTTACGGCCTCCATGCAGGCCGCCCTCCTCCTTTTTCAGCCGGGCTTTGGGACCGGCCTAGGCGGAGTTACTTTCACATAAGCACAGTGCAATGCGCGTATGTTTCCCAAGAAGCAGGTGCGAATAATTCTAACACACTGGCCAATATGCATGACAAGATTGAAAAGCATGCGTGTTCTTTTAATGAGTGTTCAAGATAGCTTCCACTCAAAGCACAGTGGAGTACCCGCTGTTTCAGTATATTCCCGAAAAGCTGCTGCGATTTTTTCTTGGTTTTCAGGTGGGCCTACCAAGCAAATCTTATTGGTAAAAGGTAAAGGAGCCCTTTACATACACACGGAGGCATATTGGGAATATGGTGTTAGGCCCATATTTTCTTGACCATACGGATACCTTACACAATCCTAGAGTTTCTCTGGAACCCAATTCGTGATTCTGGGTCGACCCTGGAGCAGTTTGCAGTTTAAAATTCGCATCTCAGCTGGGGATCGAACCATGGACCACTGAGCTCGGAAATTTTATTGAGGCGATGTTAAAAAGATAAAGTTAGAACTGCATGCAGTACCATAACAGATACCACCACCCTGCCACTCGATGCTCAATTTATATTCATCATCATCAGCATTACCTTCAACTCCCCAAGGAACATAGACCTTCAACAAACGTATGCCAAGTGTCTATTGTTGTAAGCTTCAAGTCTGTCCATGTGTTCACCATCCTTTACTTTATTTCTCCAGTTCTCTTCGCCATCAGCTGTTTGGTCTCTCTCTACCCCTCTTACCCTGTGATTCCAGAACAAGGACTGCCTTGTAATTCTATCAACAAGTTTCCACAATGTGTATCATGTCCAACGACAAGGTCATATTCTCATACCTAACATAGTAACCCATGAAGTTGCTCCAGACTCATATAGCATTGATTTACGTTATTTTGTCTTAGTGCCAATCACGACTTTTATAGTTTATATTACAAATACTAATTTAATTATTATTTTTTTTTTTTTTTGGGGGGGGGGGGGGGAGATATCATTACTTCTCCTTCTTCTTTTTCAATTACTGTGCCTAGTGGCGTAGGAGATCAGGTCTCTCCACAACTTCCTGTCTCCAGTACAACTTATCAATTGTGCTGTTGATTTCTTTCCATGCCACAATGTCAAACTGTCCAGTATTTGCTCTTTTTGTCTTCCCCTATCTCTTTTTCCTTCAATCTTACCTGTTGTTACGATATATTCCAGCTTCCCTCTTCTCATAACATGTCCCAAAAAAGTGGATTGCTTCTTTCTAACTTGTGAAATAAGTTTCCTTTGCGCATTGGACTCTTTCAGTATATCCTCATTACTCTTTTTTGGCTGTTCAAGGTATTTTTAACATTCTTCTGTAAAACCACATCTCTGTTGCCTCTAGTGCCTTCCCTATTTGTTTACTAATTGTCCATGACTCACTCCCATATGTCAGGATTGGTTCTATATAACAATGAAGAACTCTCTTTCTTACCTCCAAGGACAAAGAATCGTTGCATAAAATACTCTTCATTTTATAGAATGCTGCTTTTGCCCGAGCTATTCTGCTCTTCACTTCTGAGATGGATCTTCCATCTGTTGTTATTAATGTGCCCAGGTATTTGAATTTATCGACTTGTTTTAAAACGGTTCCATTTACTTTGATAGTGCATTCTGGGGAAGCCCTTTTCTTTGAGACGACCATTACTTCTGTCTTTTTGCTATTAAGGCTAATGCCTTTATTTTCACTTTCTATCACTATTGTATCAACCATTTCCTGCATCTCCTTTTCACTGTTTGCTATTAAGACGTATCTCAAGTTGTTTATATTATGTCCACCGAATGATATTCAATGCATGTCCTCTAGAGATCTCATTATATTTTCACTGTACAGATTGAACAGATCCGGTGACAGCACACCCTTTTTTACTTGTTGAAACGTTCCTATTTGGCTGCTAAATCTTACGGCTGCTGCTTGTTGCCAGTACATGGTCTTTATTATCCTCAAGTCTTTACCATCAATGTTGATGCTTTCTAACAGTTTGAAAATTTCCTCATGTTTCACTGTGTCAAATGCAATCTATAAAGCACAAGAACAGATCTGTCTTCACCTCTATTGCTCTTTCTATTAATGTTCTTGTAATATATGTAGCATTGTTTGTGTCTTTACCTTCTACAAGTCCACACTGTTCATCACTGATTTCTGGTTTAATTTTATTTCTCACTTATCTCCTGATTATTCGTAATAATATTTTGGTCACATAAGACTAATGGTGAGATGTTCTTCACATTCCATGGCTCCAGGTTTCTTTGGCAAAGCTATGAATATGGATTTTAGCAGATCATCAGGTTTTTGTCCACTGTTGTAGATGTCTGTAGCAAAATCTGTGAGATCATCGCTAAATTCAGTAAGATTTTAGTCCTATGATAATAAATAAACCCGCCCGCAGGTGTCTGACGATTGTCATCTTCGACGCCAGTAGAGCGCTGCCTTTTGTGCAGTGGAAATGCTTAAAAAATGACCCGCCGTAAAATCTAACACGCCTTTTAGTTTCGGTTTGGAGACGTACAATTAACATTTTAACATCTTGCCCGATCTGCTGCACGAAACTGAGGCAAGGCTTATAATTAACGATCTGCCAGAACTATGACACCAAACTAACGTTCTGAATTAACGTAATCTTTTAACTTTAACGTTATAATTAGTAGTAACTCGGACATTTTTCAGTAGCAAGAACGAAACGACTGTAATAATTAATGCAAGCACTACCAACGTGTTGAAAAAAACCCTCTTCGCTCTGCTCAAAAGTTTTTTTGTACCAGAAATTAAATGTACCATTTCTTATTGATTTTGACATGCTGATTTCAAATATCATAATGAAATTCACCGATTGGCTCTGGTTTTTTTTTAAATGATGAATTTACATTACAGTAATACAAATAATGTATGCTTGTTTACTTCTCTGGGCTAAACAGCTAGTCTTTCTACTTTAGCATTATAAAAATTGTGGTTACATACTCAATTAATTGATATTTTAACATAAAATGATAGAAAAAAAAAAAACATTATTTAAAGTTCACATATCATGCTTTAAAAAAAGGCACATTTGAACCCATTCCGTCATTATTCAGTCGCTGTTCGAGCTCTCTTTGCTTGCTTCTTGTAGTCAATCGATGAGGTGTCTCTTGTCACAGTCCAACAGTAATCAACAAGCATTGAAGGGCTCCAATTGCCTTGATACCTTGTCTCCATAGCAGCAATGTCCTGGTGAAATCGTTCACCATGCTCATCACTGACCGCTCCACAGTTTGACGTAAAGAAATCCAGATGAGAATCCAGAAAATGAATTTTCAAAGACATGTTGCAGCCAAGACTCTTATACTTCTGAAGGAGATTTTCTACAATTTCATTGTAATTATCAGATCTGTTGTTTCCAAGAAAATTGTCCACCACTGACTTAAATGCTAGCCATGCTGCTTTTTCCTTGCCATGCAACACGCAAAGAAACTCGTCATCATGAAGAAGTTTTCGAATTTGCGGACCAACAAATACTCCCTCTCTTATTTTAGCTTCACTCAGTCTTGGAAATTTTCTGATGAGGTATTTGAAAGCCTCATCTGTTTTCTCCATTGCCTTGACAAAGTTTTTCATGAGACCCAGCTTAATGTGCAAGGGTGGCAACAAAATCTTGCTTGTGTCGACAACTGCTGGGTTCTCAACGTTCATACTGCAGGCTGCAATGACTGCCTGATTGGCCAATGTCTTCTGATGTAATGGTCACTTCGTGCACGGCTATCCCACTCACAGAGAAAGCAACAGTACTTGGTGTATCCACCCTGTAGTCCAAGCAAAAGAGCGACCACTTTTAAGTCACCGCAAAGTGACCAATGATGATGATCGTAGTTTATACACTTCAAAAGCTGCTTAATGTTTTCATAAGTTTCTTTCATATGAACTGCGTGACCAACTGGAATTGACGGTAACACATTACCATTATTCAACAAAACAGCTTTAAGACTTGTCTTGGATGAATCAATGAAAAGCCTCCACTCTTCCGGTATGTAATTGATGTTGAGGGCTGCCATTAAACCAGAAATGTTGTGGCACGCAGAAAGGTCACCCTCTTTGAAAAAGAATGTAATAAGCGGCTTCTGGCGGTTCCTATACACAGAAATTGTAACATCTTCTGCCAGGAGATTCCACTGTTGCAATCTGGAACCCAAAAGCTCCGCCTTGTTCTTCGGTAAATTCAGATCTCTTACAAGATCATTCAGTTCACCTTGGGTTAGTGGATGTAGTTTGCTCAAAATCTGTGTCACTTGAGGTTGATGGTTCAGGACCACCAATGTCCTCTTCATCAGTGGAAGCAGCTGAAAAGGATTCTGGCACTTTGGGAACTGGTAGGTCATCGCCATGTGGTACCGGAAGTATTGCAGAGGGGATGTTTGGATATTCCAGTCCATTTTTTCTTCTTTGATATGCCTTTCCCAATTGGGGGACCATGCAAAAGTAACAGTTGTTGAGATGATCAGTGGGCTCTCTCCAAATCATTGGGACTGCAAAAGGCATAGCTTGCCTTTTGCCAGTCAACCACAGTTTAAGATGTGCTGCACATGTATTGCAGCATTTGTGTGGCACCCAGCTCTTATCTTGATCTCCTATTCTGCAGCCAAAATACAAACTGTACGCCTTCTGGCATTTCTAACTACGATACTTTTGATAAGGACAAATGCACTAACTAATGGCAAAATTTTATCAGAGATAAGGTATTTATTCACAAAGGTGATGTAATCATAGGTAGGATTGCATCATCAACTTCTAGTAACATTTTTATTGGTCATTAGAAAAAATTATGCAATCGCCCACAACAGTTGCGTCATATATATATAAATTTACCGTAATTAAATAAACTAGTAGCATATATCTTGAAAACTAGAGCCAATCAACATTTTTTAATGTCATTTTCGTTTTCAGCACACCAAAATTAGTTAAGATCAGCTATTTTCATTTCTGGTACATTTTGGTTGTTGACTAGTGTTATTAGCCATGTTATTGAGATAATACTATATGTCTACGAACGCTAGGATGGACAGACTAGTGTTCTTGCTCGTTTAGACATAACGTTATTGGGGACGCAAGTTTAAAAAAGAGGCATTGGAGTAATTCAAATCCGATTGGGGGGGGGGGGGGGGGGTATAAGAGTATAGGAGTAAAGGGGGAAGGTAGGAAAATGTTAACCAAAACTAAACATCTTTTTGTATTGGCATAACTAACGCAGACTGACCAAGGGACTACGAGACACATAGTTTGTTTGGAATTTTGTTTTTGTTTTTTTAAAACTAAATTCAAAATTTGGTAGTCGCCTGATTTCATTGGCCAGCTCTAATAGATATTGGCCAAAGCTTAGGGGTCTCGTGGCATTTGACAAGCAATTTTTATATCAACAAGTACGTTGAGATCAGCTGTGATAAATTTTAAAATAAATACTAAATTCACAGTCTGGACAGGGCAGAGAAAAGACTGAGGCCATTATCTTTTGCCAGTCAACGTTATTTGTGACATATTTCTTTTTGAATTTGTGGTAAATGAATGCTTTATGTATTAACACGCTTGATTAAAGCTGCAAAAGTTTAGATTGCTATTGGGAAAAGTGAAGGACATGCCGGGAGCAACCATTATTGAATCCTCACATTGAACTGTATTTGACTGTTGCATATTGTTATGATTATGTATTAATATTATTGTATTAGAAGATGTTAGTAAGCCTCTGTGTTCCTGATGCGTGATGCCATATGATGATGGATGGCATCCGCATGTCTGGTTTTGTGTAGTGTGTAGATGTGTTCAGTCAAAACAATGTTCATGCAACAATAACAGGGCAATCCACATAGGACGTCAGTAAACTCACGACGTATAAAGTCAATGAGTCTTGAAACAGCCGTTGACGTTTTTCTTCATTATTTATTGTGGACGCCACAGTGACAAAATGGTTACGCAAATGTGTAGGCACATCAAACAGTCATTATCACAGCAACATTCAATACAGCAATAGACGGTAGACAGCATTACAATGATGAGTCAGATGCATGTTATATTTCATAGTGCTGTAAATGTAGTCAGGTGGAAAACTCCATCCTTTTCTATAACAGCCAGGAGATAACCAGATGTATGAGATCAGTTCACTCTCCTTAGTTTGACTTCAGCAAGACAGACACGTCTGCCGAAGTATAAATAATGTCCTCAAAAATATCCTCTAGATAATAAGGTTTTCCAAACCTAGTTCATTTAACAAAGTAGCAAGTAATGGTCCTTGGTACCTGCATCAACCGATGCAGTACAATGCAGCGACATGTGAGCTAGGAAAACATCTCGTGACGACGACTTTCGCAGACAGGCTATGAATCGAAATCGCTCACGACCCAAAATCAATAGAGTTAATGAAAGAGTCAATTTACCTTGCTTTCATGAAATACACAGAAATATCACGCCTCCCGGCGTGGGGGAAACACTAGAGGTATTATCTCGAATAAACGAAATATCCATTAAGAGGACTACACATCCCTGACAGAACAAAAAATAGCGGAGATCCCCTCTTCAACGAGGCATCTCTTTCGCCATTCCAAATCGCTCACTTCCCACTAGTCGTGGGCGGAAACCGATCGACCAAACAACAAGACAAGTCATGCGCAGTCCAGCGCAAAAATGACCACAGCTCAAAAGTTAACTGCATTCGATACTAACGCGAGAAGACAAATGCTTACCGAGAAAAGTGACTATAGATTTCAAGCAGTTGTTGCCCTTGCGTTATAAAACAGATATTGAAATAAAACGATGTTGCGAGAATTTATCACGCAACATATCACCACCTCCTCTCGATAAAAAAAAAATGTGGAACATATTTTTTTTTCAATATCAAAGAGCAAGCGATAAGCGGCTCAAAACGCACGAATTATGCGCTGATAATTAATTAAATTGCCAAACAATAGGCTAATTATAGAGTGTCTGGTGAGGATATACCTCAACAGAAAAATAAATATGTCTCAAAAAATATTCACATCGGGGAGGTGTCACCAACACACATCACGTTAGCATGTAAACACAATATACGTATGCAAGTTACTATAATCATCATTAAACATCATACTCTAATATTGTCTTTAAAAATGGATGTACAAATCTGATAGGAAAATTTAAATAGTACATTCTTTGACATGTAATGACATAAGTACATAGTAAAGTTAAACTACATGACGATCCAGGACATATGCTCTGGTATTCCGGGGTAAGTACACAATCTAGAACTCGTAAGGTAAGTCCTCAGCTCAACAATGACATTCTGAGAAAGTACAAGCAATATAATGCTAATTAATAACTAATATGCTTCATAAGGTACAATACATTATTAATAATTGTGGCTGTTTAGTAAACTAACGGCCCTTATATTAACTACTCAGTCCTCCTCTATCATTTTAAAAAAACGAACAGAAGAAGATGACAACAAAGCACGATAGTGTGTACATATAAAGTAAGTACAGATGTGCTAATCTATTGTAGAAATATAGGTGTGTTATGACTCTGTAATATATAGAAATATAGGACAGAAGTATTAGTTGGAGTCATGTGGGCATCTAGACAAAATGTCAGCCATCACATTATCCGCACCACGGATAGCTCGTACCGTGAAGTGAAAAGGTTGAAGACCTATAGCATATCGAGTGGATCTCGAACTCTTCAAATTCTTAGTCTGAATAGCTGTAAGAGCTTTCTGATCAGTCTCTAGAATGAAATGTGCGCCCAGGAGGAATCTTTGTAGCTTTAGAATTGACCAAACCATCGCTAACAACTCACGGTCTAAAACCGAGTAGTTCCTCTCTGCCGCATTTAGTTTTCTAGAAATGTACATAACAGGTTGCAGAGTATTTGCATATTCTTGCATCAGTGCTGCTCCAATCCCAGTGGATGAAGCATCACTCCGAAGAACAAAAGTCCTATCAAGAGTAGGTAATCTTAAGATGGGAGGAGAAGAAAATATATTCTTGATTTGGTCTAGTGAAGATTGGCATTCTTCAGACCAACGGACCAGATTAGGCGAACCTTTCTTCAACATTGTTGAGAGAGGTGCCATGATCGAAGATAAATTTGGAATAAATCTCCCATAAAATTGAATTAAACCTAAGAGACTCCTAACTTGTTTCTTCGTTTTAGGAACAGAGATGTTCAGTATTTTGGAAGTATTGTGGTCTTCTGTCTTCAAGAGACCATGACCAACACGATGACCCAGGAAAGAGATTTCACCAAAACCAACAAAAGCTTTAGAAGGTTTTGCGGTCAAATTATTCTCACGTAGAGTGGACAGTAAGTCATATAACCCTAAATAGTGATCTTCCCAGGTATCACTGAAGAGACAGATGTCATCTAAGTATGCGATGACATCCGAACGATGTGACAGAATTCGACGCATCATGCGAACGAAAGTGGCAGGGGCGTTCATGAGACCAAAATGCATAACATTCCATTGAAATAGACCCCTAGGTGTAGAAAAAGCAGTAAGAGGTTTGGCATGCTCTGCTAAAGGCACTTGCCAATAACCTTTAGACAAGTCAAGTTTAGTGAAGAATCTAGAATTAGAAAGTCTAATCTGTAGATCTTCTAACAAAGGCATCGGTTCAGCGTCGAACTTTGTGACCTGATTCAATTTGCGATAATCAACGCAAATTCGTATGTTCTTATCCTTCTTCCGGACAATAACCATGGAAGAAGAATATGGTGAAGTCGATGGTTCAATTATATTTAATTGAATCATTTCATCCAATTCCTTTTCCACTTGCGACTGAAAGTGTATAGGCATAGGATACGGCCTAACCCTAATTGGATTATTGTCGGTAAGAATTATGTCATGTTCTATGACATCTGTGTGTCCAGGAATGTCAGTGAGAACATCCTGAAATGTTTGTAACATCGACGAGACTTGTCGATGTTCGTCACCAGAAAGATTAGGAGAAACAGAAACGTTTTTCCAAGATTCCGTGGAATGTAATGGAACCACTGGAAGGGGAAGGTTGACATCAGAGAAGGTAGCTTCCTCATCCTGAATGACAGACAGGGATGAATAATGACCGTGAGGTGCAGGAGCATCATCCGTTGCCTGGAAAATAGGCAGCAAATAGTCCGGTCGTTCGTGAAATTCCGAAAGCATGTTTATGTGGAAAGTTTTATGCTTTCCATCAATATCGACCACATAGTCAACATCGGAAATCCGAGAGACTATTGCATACGGACCTTTCCATGCAATAAGAAGTCTATTTTCCCTACTGGGGAGTAGGACGAATGCTTTGTCACCTGGACAAAGTTGTCGTAGACATCTATTCTTGTTAGCAAACGGCCTTGCCTTCTCTTTAGCAATTTCTGATGAAGCAGTTGCTAGCTTACATGCCTCAATGATCTTTTGTCTAAGAGCAATGACATACTCATATGAGGATTGAGTTTCATCGCTAATATCATCGGCAGTGATGAGATCGTGTAATAAAGTCATAGGGCCGCGTGGACGCGCGCCAAAGACAAGTTCGAAGGGAGAAAATCCTGTGTGTTCATTAGGGACTTCTCTATAGGCAAAGAGAGCCGCGGGTAAAACCCTGTCCCAATCTTGAGGATGATCTTCAGTTATCTTACCAAGCAAAGTCTTGAGCGTTCTATTCAGACGCTCAACTAACCCATTAGACATAGGATGGTAGATACTACTGAGAGATCGTTCAATATGTAAGGTAGACATACCTGTGACATAGTGTCAGATATGAGTTGAGTGCCATGGTCTGACAATATTTCTCTGGGGAACCCCAAGCGAGAAAATTTCAACCAAAGAGCATCTGCGATATCTGTAGTAGATATGCTCTTAAGAGGAATAGCCTCTGGCCAACGTGTGCACATATCGACACATGTAAGGATAAACTGATGTCCTCTGGCCGACTTGACCTTAAAAGGGCCAATAATATCTATGGCCATTTTCTGAAACGGCCGAATAGGAATGTCAGCAGCCTGGATAGGCGCAGCATGTCGTGGTCCTCTAGATTTGACCTCCTGACATACCTTGCATGATCGGCAGTAAATACGAATGTCCTTATTGACAAAAGGCCAAAAGAAAGCCGCAAGGACTCTCGACTTCGTACGGGCAAAACCCATATGTCCAGCACATTGCGAGTCATGAGCATGTTGTAATATTTGGACTCTCATGCTCTTGGGAACAAGAATTTGCGAATGTGCCGACGTAGTCGAATCTTGTACCATACGTACAAGTACGCCGTTTCTCATTGCAATCCAAGATTTTCTATTTGTATCCTGATTCGGATCACCTTTCTCGCAAGAACGAAGAATTTTTTTAAAGAAGGATCTTCTTCTTGCAATTTTATGAAAGAGTCACGAGTAATTACTAAGTGACTATCTTGGCTATCAACTTCATTATCACTATTCAGTGAAGTTTCGGGTGTTTGTAGAGCTTGTGCTCTTGTAACTACTGCATTTGTAGCTTGCATGTTATTATCTTCCCAAGCAGCAATCTGCTGTGGGGTACACTCCCTAACTCCGTGAATACGACCAATAATAAGGTCCGCAATAGGATTAGGTAAGAGACAAGCATGCACATCTCAGTAAAGAAAGGAGTGGCAATGCGAATTACAGCAGTAGGATATTTTTCTAGAGTGCCGCCAAATGTGACACATTTAATAACCCTTCCTGTAGCACAAGATGGATCTACAAGCGATTCTCTAACACCAATAGTGGTGCATCCGGAATCGAAAAGTAGTGAGACCGGAGTATCATTAACAAGACCCTTATGTAGAATTAAAGAACCCCTCCCGTCATGCGCAACAGCAGCAGGAAGAGCGGGAAGTGGGTGACCACAAACTCAAAGTAGTTATGGTACCCGGTTCGAATAAAGTACTGCATTGGGGGCATTTGTTTGCTCTCTCAAAGTCAAAAGCAGAACTAGTGACAGCGTCAAAGTTTTTACTATCAACAACATGATTACAGGCTCCCTCAGTTTCCTGTTGTACAGCATTAGCCTGCTGATATCTCTTTTTTTTTGTGTTGAGATCTACCCCGACTATTATTACCTCTGAAGTTATCAGAGTTATTATTATCTCTGCAGTTATTATTGTCTCTATTGTAATTGTTATACTGGTTCGAATTACAGTTTCCACGATTACTATCATGTTCACATTGATGCGAACATCTATTTGTTTGGTTCTGAGGTCTTCGGCAGGAATAACCTCTATTACCATATCCTCTTTTGAAATGCTTATAATTATTAGGGTGATAGTAACGACCACTATCAGGTTGTCTCCAATTCTTCGAAGAAGAATCACCATGAAATTGGTTTCCATGATTTTGACAGAAATTACCGCTGCCCTTTCTATCAAAATTTTGTTGGGATCTACGAGCAAAGTTTTGACCATACGGAGCTGCCGAAGCGACTGGTAAACCTTCTTTCACCTTAGAGTTACCCATGGTTATGTGTGGGTGCGCAGTTACGTATTGGCAACAGAAATCTTCCATTTCTTTTATTGTTTTAGGTTTACGTTCATGAAGGAAAGCAAGGAAAGACTCATTGACAGACGACATGACTTTGTCTCTAAGTATTAAGTCCATAAGTCCTTCATAAGTTTTTTCCGTCTTAGATAGTTCAACCATCGTGAGAAAGTAATGCGTATTCTTGCAATAAACTCGGAGAATTCAACTCCATTTTCAGGTAACATGTTTTTAAATTGTAGACGATAGCCGTCTTCGTTAAGCTGATATTTCTTTAACAAAGCGGCCCTGACAACCTCATAATTGTTCTTGTCAGGTTCATCCACCATATTTAATATACTTAGAGCTTTACCTGTCAGTATCCCTGATAACTGATAAACATATTTTGCTTTGTCTATGTTATGAACTGTACATGCTTGTTCAAATCTGTCCAGATAGAACATTATGTCATCACTGGAAGGACTAAATGTTGGTAACTTAATCTTAAAAGTATCATTATTAGCCTTCCCAGAAGATGAACCCTTGTTTGAATCATTACCATTACTCATGCTCGTCAATTTCAATTTCTCCAACTCTAAAGCTAAGAGTTTTTCTTCATGTTCCATTTTTGCTTTCCTCTCATCAGACTCTCTTTGTAACTTCCTTTCTTCAGCTTGAGCCTGCATTTGAAGTCTTTCATTTTCAGCTTCTTTTTCAAGTCTTTTATTTTCAGCTTCTTTTTCAAGTCTTTTATTTTCAGCTTCTTTTTCAAGTCTTTTATTTTCAGCTTCTTTTTCAAGTCTTTTATTCTCAGCCTCTAGCTGTAGCTTTCTTTCCTCAGCTTCTGATTCCCTTTTTTGTTTTTCCATTTCCATTTGGAATCTCTTTTCATCCACCTGCATCTGCAGTTTCTTTTGTTCAGCTTCCATATGCAGTTTCTTTTGTTCAGCTTCCATTGCTTTATCATATCGAGCAGTTGCAAATTCTTCTAACTTATCACCAGTCTTCCCAAGCAATTTACCCTGCTCAATAAAGTGCTCAAATGTAGACATGTTGTCTAACATATGAGTCCAAAACCTGAAATAATTAACTAATTTATTTCAAACCTAAGTGTAACAAGTCTTAATTAAGCACTTGTATATTCACATCACATTATATTATCCCAGTCTCTGTGGGAAACAAGTCTCCAATCAAAGAACTTGTATATGAAATATCAGCACTCAAATCTTGATCATAAGTGCACTTCTCATTCAATAGTGCACGACACTATTCATCATTCATTTATCATCAGTATAGTAGTAACAGTGCATTAGCATAGCCCATTAACTAATTACTATAACTGTAAACAATGACTATGTAAACACATGCAGAATGTAAACATTGAAAATGTAAACAATACAAACAATGTAAACAATAACAATGTAAACAATAACAAAGATCAGCAACAATACAAAAACTTTCGCAGAAATCAACTAAAAATAAAGCAGAAATTAATGAAATATCACAAAAAATGTGACGATATCTGCGATAGAATTAAACAAAATACATGACACCACAGTGTATAAACAAAAATGTTGTATGAAACTAAATTATAGACAAGAGTAGGCTAACAAATACAAACAAATCACAACAAAACTAAAGAATGTGAAATAATAACGAAAACAATATTAAAACATGTCATCACAGCTAACATAAATAGCAACAGAAGTCGCTTAGCAAATTCCAGTATCGGAAATTTGCAAACCCTACAGAAAACGCTCACAATAGACGACCTCTATGACGTGGCATAATCTAACGGAGACACCACCCAACCGAGAACCCGCTGAAATATAAACATATAAATATACAAATAACATATAGACATATAATATATAGAATGAGATGATACACAGAAGACTCAGCAGAAGTATAAGGGCACAGTTTACATACAAACAGGCCACTTAACTTAAAGGCTTCCAATCGTAGAACAGCAGAAAAACGGATGTCAATCAACGTCCTAAAGAGCGAAGCTCCAACGATGATGGCACATCTGAACTGCTTCCACTGCTAACACGATGGTACAAGAGCTTCTGAAATACTGTGTGTTGAGTTGTTTCGGCACTTGACCTTCTAATCCAAAAGTAAGTTGATGGAAATCGGTACTTGGCCTTCTTCAGAAAACAACCCGTTTCAACCGGCACTTGACCTTCTCAAAAAACGACAGCACTGGAACCTTGACAGCAGCAACTTGCTTGACTTGCGCAAAAGATAACAGCAGTCCGAGTTATCCGGCAACATGTAACAACGCCGGGTACTGTCAAATTCTTGTTTCCGTCAAAAGGTTGAAATTTTGACTTTTACCGGGCAACGCCGAGTACTTTGAAAAATTTTGAAGATGTTGACTGTATTGAAGAATGTTAATTTCTTGAAGGATGCTGATGAATTCTTGTTGAAAATGAAGTGGGTAAGGGACCCCGTGTTTGCTAGTACCAGAATCAAACCAGCTTATGGCCACCAAATGATGCGTGATGCCATATGATGATGGATGGCATCCGCATGTCTGGTTTTGTGTAGTGTGTAGATGTGTTCAGTCAAAACAATGTTCATGCAACAATAACAGGGCAATCCACATAGGACGTCAGTAAACTCACGACGTATAAAGTCAATGAGTCTTGAAACAGCCGTTGACGTTTTTTCTTCATTATTTATTGTGGACGCCACAGTGACAAAATGGTTACGCAAATGTGTAGGCACATCAAACAGTCATTATCACAGCAACATTCAATACAGCAATAGACGGTAGACAGCATTACAATGATGAGTCAGATGCATGTTATATTTCATAGTGCTGTAAATGTAGTCAGGTGGAAAACTCCATCCTTTTCTATAACAGCCAGGAGATAACCAGATGTATGAGATCAGTTCACTCTCCTTAGTTTGACTTCAGCAAGACAGACACGTCTGCCGAAGTATAAATAATGTCCTCAAGAATATCCTCTAGATAATAAAGGTTTTCCAAACCTAGTTCATTTAACAAAGTAGCAAGTAATGGTCCTTGGTACCTGCATCAACCGTGCAGTACAATGCAGCGACATGTGAGCTGGGAAAAAACATCTCGTGACGACGACTTTCGCAGACAGGCTATGAATCGAAATCGCTCACGACCCAAAATCAATAGAGTTAATGAAAGAGTCAATTTACCTTGCTTTCATGAAATACACAGAAATATCACGCCTCCCGACATGTGGGAAACACTAGAGGTATTATCTCGACTAAACGAAATATCCATAAGAGGACTACACATCCCTGACAGAACAAAAAATAGCGGAGATCCCCTCTTCAACGAGGCATCTCTTTCGCCATTCCAAATCGCTCACTTCCACTAGTGGTGGGCGGAAACCGATCGACCAAACAACAAGACAAGTCATGCGCAGTCCAGCGCAAAAATGACCACAGCTCAAAAGTTAACTGCATTCGATACTAACGCGAGAAGACAAATGCTTACCGAGAAAAGTGACTATAGATTTCAAGCAGTTGTTGCCCTTGCGTTATAAAACAGATATTGAAATAAAACGATGTTGCGAGAATTTATCACGCAACAGTTCCATGAACACTCTTCAACATGCCTAAAGCGTTTATAATAAAGAAAAGAAAAATCATACAAAAGGAGATGTGGTTACTCCACGTTATTGTATTGAAGAAAATTATGTAAAAGTACAGTGGCGTATTTGCCATAGCTACCTGAGGTGTGGTCACAGGAAGGTGTGAGTCATATAAATTAGGGGCTGGTGCACCTGTATGCACACGAGGCTGACCCCATACCATCATGTGTACAATAGTGATAAGAAATTGTGATCAGATGTGAAAAGGCCAGGGTGTCTTTTATTGCAGGGTTTTTATTTCCTGTTACTAGCCGGTGACAGGAAACCTGATGAGTGGGTGTAAAGAATAAAGTCTCCTTTCAAAAGTTTATGCTGTCAGCAGATAGCCTGAAGGAGCTTGTGTGTGCCGATCTATATATTCTCTGCAGCGACATACTGACTTGTTATCTTCATACCAAGAATCCCAGGTGATGTGTTAACATCTGGGACATCTGACACTTCATTCAAATAAAAATTGTTATTTCCAAGAATAAACAGAATTATATGGGGCGTGATGAAACAACAGCTCCTCCTAACAAATGAAACACTAGTAGCTATTAAAGTTTTAGTCTGTGAATATACCTACAGGAATAATATAGTGACATTATACTTATCGGACAAGGAGTCCAAACATTTTAGTTAATCAGTATATGTAAAATATATTTTTCTCATTTTCAAAGACCTGTCCAAAAGAGATGGCAGGACAGGCAGATTAAATTGTACAAAGAAAAAAACATTCAATTTTAAAGAAAACCTTAAACACAGTCTTATTCATTTCTTCATAGTGAGTTAAAGTGTATTGTGTTGATGTACCACCATTGTCATTTCACCCCTAGACACTAGTCACATCAGACACCAGCCACTAGAATAAAAATACATCATCATCATCTTTTAGAGTCAGGGGCCTACATTTGCTTGACCTCACACGGTTGGCACAGACACAGCTTTCTTTCCTTTTAGGTACCATCTTAACCTCCCCAGCAAATTACACTTGCTACATATATTGATAGGCTTGTCCGGGATTGGAACTTCTAGTACTACATATATTAGGGTCCTGTTCTGGGATTTAGCATTAACAACATTTTTATTTACCCAGGGAATCCCCATTGTTAATATTGCCCAAGATTTGGGAAGTTGATGAAGTGTCAGAGCCTGGAATAATTTAATTAGAGTGTACTTATTTTAGAAATTGAGTTAGAACATTTCAGTATTTATCAGATGGCAGATTTGGCAAAGTTTCGCTCTGCTGCTGTGCAGACTGCCCGAGACATGAACATGGTGGGTCAAGTCTTGATTGGCTATGTCACCTCAGAATGTGATAAGTTTATTGCTAGCGAAGAACATAGATTAGCTGAAGAGAGGAGAACGCAGTTAGAAGATGCTAGGGAGATGAAGAAATTAGAGTTAGATAGAGAGGCAGAAATTAAACGTTTACAAATTGAGGCTGAGACGGAGGCTAGGGCCTTAGAGGCTAAGAGATTAGAAAGAGAAGCAGAAGAAAAGAGACTGACTGCCGAGAGGGAAGCAGAAGATAAAAGATTAGAGAGGGAAGCAGAAGATAAAAGATTACAGAGGGAGCACGAGCTGCGACTGAGGGAGCTGGAGTTACAAGGCCATGCTCCTGACTATGGTCACAGCTCCTCTACCTCTGATGCTACGGCTAGTCAGGGGGCCTCCAACTCAGCTATGGGGTTTCACTTAGATTATTTTGTTGAGAGAGACGATGATATTGAAGCATATTTAAGTAGGTACGAGGTATTAGCTACAACTTATGGGCTAGAAAAGGAAAGATGGGGCCTGAAGTTATCCCAAGGTCTTAGGGGAACAGCTTATGAAGTTTTTTCCAAAATAAGCAGGAATGACCAAGACAATTATGACATGGTAAAGCAGGCTCTTTTGCTAAGGTATGAAAAGAACGGAGAATTTTATAGGAAAAAATTTAGAAATGCCAAGCTACTGTCGGGTGAGATCTATCACCAGTTCTCTGCACGTTTAGAGGCGTACTTGGAGAAATGGACTGCTCTGGGAAAAACCCGAGATCTTAAAGAAATGATTCTTATTGAGCAATTGAGAGAGTCCATGGCTCCAGACTTGAGAAAGTTTCTCATGGAACAAGGTGCAGAGAGGCTGGGTGAGTTACTTAATGTCGCTGAGAGGTATCAAGCAGCCCAGGCAGAAGTAGCGGGCAGTAAAAGAAAACAGGTGGACAATAATGGAACCCCTCCAGACCAAGGTGAATATTATAATCATAATAGGGAACCTAACCGAGGAAAACTCCATTTTGATAGGCCACGCAATGACTATAAAAACAAAAACCCACAATTCAATGACAGGAAACCCTTCAGACAGGAAGGAAAATATTGTAAAATATGCAGGATGAATAATCATAATACAATTGACTGTGGTAGGAAAGTTCCTCCATATAAAGCGGCATGCATGATCACAGTGGACAAGGGGAGGAAGAAACTAACAGAGAATCATATTAATCTTCAACATCCCCCCATCTGTGAAGAAGTGACATGTAATGGTGCCAGAGTCAGGTGCCTTTACGATTCCGGCTTGGAATATGACTCGGTTGTGAGTGCAACCCTTGTGCACCGTAACCAGTATACCACAGAGAATGTGGAGATACAAGGGGCCGTAAAGGGAATAGCCGCCATAACACTTCCCGTAGCCAACATAAATGTTAAGACTAGGTACGTGGAAGGAGTGATTAGAGCAGCCGTGTGTGACGACCCTAACTACCCGCTGGTGTTAGGAAGTAAGTATGTTTTTCTAGGAAGCCCTGTAAAACCTGTGGTAATGGCCACGCTCCAGGTCAGGTCGACCCCTAGAAAGGAGGACACACCACCACCAAAAATTCAATTTAAACAAATGAGAAAGGCCCAGGCAAAGGACAAAACATTACAACCTTGCTTTGGCAAATTGCCAAACAGCCATACACACCCTAGAAAAGGGAAATTCTATATGAAGGAGGGACTGCTCTACAGGAAAGCTAGAGCAGGATCCAACAGGGAGGGACATCTAGTGCTGCCCAAGAGTTATAGGGAACACGTGATGGCACAAGCACATGTTGTACCAGACGGTGGACACCAGAAGATGGGTACCACACGCCAAAGGACATCTGTTGCATATTTCTGGCCAGGCATAGCTGAAGACATTGAAAAATTTGTTGAGGCCTGTGACCAGTGCTGCAAGGTAAATTCCACAGGGTGGAAAACTAATAACCAGATGCCCGCCAAGCATTCTGAAACACATGGGTCTAAAAATAAAAAAGGAAAGCCCACACGTTGGGAACATTATCAGGACCTACCCAAGTACTCCGGTGAAAGTAGGCCTGAAACTACTAGGAAGAATAAAAAGGAAAAGGTAGATAAAGTGAATAGGAACGCCTCTTTTCACAACCCGACTTCCCCGAAAACCTTTACTTTAGCATCTCTGCGTATGGCACCAAGAGAACGCATAAACAAAGACCAGTCATCCCAGGCTCAGTTTGAAGCCGCTTTTCGTGAACTGGCCAACATTAGCATTGAAGATAATCCGCCAGATTTGAGCACGAAACAAAATGTTAACAGAAGAAAAGTGGGGAGTGGACGAGTGAGCAATTGGGAAAATGCGCACAGCGCTTCACAATATGGCTATTAATTTAGCATTATAAGGGCACAGGTAACATTGGTAGTTAACCGACCCTACACAGTCCACGGGGAAGTTTTGTACGGACCCTGGCTGGAGATCACCCACATATTATAACAATGCTAAAACAGGGCGAATTGATTTCTGATGCAGAAATTCATTTCCCCGCCTATTATATTATTTCACCAAAAATTGTTGTTAGGCGGAGACGACAGTTGGTGAATATGGCCTCCATTTGAGTGGAACATTATAGAATCATATATGAATATTTTTAAAGGATGTTTCCTAACTAAAGTCAGCTGGAGCGCAGACAAATGGTTGGCTGTGAACATTTCGGAGGAGCATAATGAATCCCTAGGTTGCCTTTTGGACTTGAGGATACTCCGAGTGTTTTATCCAGGCTGATAAAGGAATTATTGGATCCTCTACATAACTCTGCCATCACCATTTTATAGATTCTCTCCTCATAACTATTGCAAACTTGAGGGAGGTCTAGAACTTCTGGACATGTCATGAGACAAACTCAGGAAAAGTAATGGTGAAAAAGTGATTTATAATCAGCATTAGACAAGCAGTAACACTTGCAGCTGTTCAGTAACATAACTGAAATAGATTCTTGGATTGCAGAGGTCTGAGGCAACCTTCGTCAGTAGTGCTTACTTTGAATTGACCCACCTGCATCAATCCATGATAAATATAAAGGCAACGCGTAGGACTTCATTTGCGCTAAGTTATCTCACAGATTTTAACCTGCAATGGATGCATGTTTTAGGAAGGGAGGTGTGTAGCGAAATCTGTGAGATGATCGCTAAATTCAGTAAGATTTTAGTCCTATGATAATAAATAAACCCGCCCGCAGGTGTCTGACGATTGTCATCTTCGACGCCAGTAGAGCGCTGCCTTTTGTGCAGTGGAAATGCTTAAAAAATGACCCGCCGTAAAATCTAACACGCCTTTTAGTTTCGGTTTGGAGACGTACAATTAACATTTTAACATCTTGCCCGATCTGCTGCACGAAACTGAGGCAAGGCTTATAACACTGACAAACAACATTTTTCTTTCTTATATAAGAATAAGTGTTCTTAGGTCAGTTTCGTGCGCTGATTTCAAATTTGAAATCCGTTTATCTCTATCACATCGGGTTCTTAAGATATTTGTGAATAAATATATTTTTGGGAAACCGTTATTTGCTCCGTTTCATTTTTACTATATAACTTATTAAAAATTAATAAAATGCAAAATAATTCTACTTTTTATACTGCTAAAAGATGCATGACATATGTTACGCTATTTTTCAAATAGTTACTGTATTTTGAAATAATTCTGAGCAAAATATGGCTTCTAGAAGTTGTAGAAATTCAGCTGATCTGTTCTGTTACGTGTGGAGATATTTTACCGATCGTGTTCACCAGAAAAACTTTACACCATTACTAAAGAAAGGGTATGAACTTTATTTCGATTCGAAAGTTGATGATGCAAATAAATCTTGGAAGCCAAATGCAGTTTGTTCGACTTGTGCAAATACATTGGCAGGTTGGTTACGAAAATCGCCGAAGCATAAGTCGATGCCTTTTGGAGTGCCAGTAATATGGCGTGAACCGACAAATCACGCTACTGATTGTTACTTCTGCTTGACAAATATCCATGGTTTCACCTTTAAAAACTAGAAAGTCTGTGGTTTATCCAAATATTGAATCGGTTTCGAAACCAGTGCCTCATGATCCAATCACGTGTCCGACCCCAGTTCCACCAGAACAATATCCGATGGACGTGAATGAACCATCAGAAATTGATAGTTTACCTGCTTTAGAAACTAATTCTGACTCGGATTATATACCGGTGAATGATGGTGTTCACTTAATTGACCATTCAGAACTTTCAGATCTAATACGTGATCTCGCTCTTACCAAAGGACAAGCGGAATTACTCGGTTCGCGACTCAAAGAATGGAATCTTTTAGTGCCCAATACTCCAATATCTAAATTTCGTCATAGACACAGAGAACTTGTTCAATACTTTGAGATGGATGATGACATTTGCTATTGCAAAGATGTAAACGGTCTAATGGTGCACCTCGGTCATGAGCACATAGTCAACGAATGGCGACTTTTCATCGACTCTTCCAAGACTAGTCTAAAAGCTGTGTTATTGGATAACGGAAATTTATTTTCATCAATTCCAGTCGCCTACTCCGTTTATATGAAAGCAACTTATGACAATATGGCTATACATTTGGCAAAAATAAAGTACAATGACTACCAATGGCGGATTTGTGGAGACCTAAAAGTCATTGCAATTCTCACGGGCATGCAGACTGGGTATACTAAATTTTGTTGCTTCCTATGTGAATGGGACAGCCGCAACAGACAGGAACATTATGCAAGAAAGGTGTGGCCTATCAGGGATCTTATGCAGCTCGGGCATAAAAATGTAATACACGAGCCATTAGTTAACAAAGACAGCATCATTTTACCACCGATACATAAAAGTTGGGGCTCATGAAGAATTTCGTAAAAGCGTTAGATAAAACGAGCGAAGCTTTCACTTATCTTCCAGAAAAGTTTCCGCAAGTTAGCGATGCAAAGATAAAGGAAGTTATCTTTGTAGGACCTCAGATTAGGTAAGTTATTGCAGACAAACAATTCGAGAACTTGTTACATGGTAGTGAACTTCGCGCATGGATGGCATTCAAATCGATCGTCGATAACTTTCTGGGAAATCACAAATCTATGTCGACTATGTGCATATTGTTAAGCAGTGCATAGATGCATACATAATTATTGGCTGTAACATGTCCCTCAAAATCCATTTGCTCGATTCGCATCATGACTTTTCCCCTGACAACCTTGGCGAAGTCAGCGATGAACATGGAGAACGATTCTATCAAGATATCGCCGTAATGGAGTCACGTTATCAAGGACGGTGGAGTGTGACCATGCTTGCCGATTATTGTTGGATGCTTCATCGCGATGTACCACATGCCATTCACCGACGAAAGTCGACTGCAAAGAAATTCAAGCCTACATAACTGTTATACTTCTTGTACGAATGATGTTGTAATATTGTATGCGTTGTTAAAAACCGTCAATTGCGTATTTCTAGAGATCCCGACCCGATAGAGAAAAACGGTTTGCAGATTTAAAAACAGCGCATTAAAATTGACCAGAAAAACATAGAAATGTTAGAGAAAGAAAAAAAAAGTTTTTTTTTTGTTAGCCAGTGTAATTAACGATCTGCCAGAACTATGACACCAAACTAACGTTCTGAATTAACGTAATCTTTTAACTTTAACGTTATAATTAGTAGTAACTCGGACATTTTTCAGTAGCAAGAACGAAACGACTGTAATAATTAACGCAAACACTACCAACGCTTTGAAAAAAAAAACCTCTTCGCTCTACACGCGGTTCCTTTATTATAGACACGCGGTGGGCAAAGCCAGCAGATATGAACACGCAGACAGTTTAAATTCTCGCCGCGTAGTGTATTTCTGACGTCACTCAAACTAGTTGGTTTATTTGAATAATGAAAAAGTGATAGAGAATGGAGGGGGGAAGATGGCCGACTTGTGTATAAGTTATAATTGACGATTGACAGTGACAAAACTGAAAATCTAAACCATAATGAAACTGATCATAAAAATCATATATTAGGATAGCATAGTGTCTCCTGAGAAATAATATGTTTTAATATATATCGTAGTCCAATTATTAGCCAAGTTATTGAGATAATACTATATGTCTACGAACGCTAGGACGGACAGACTGTTGTTCTTGCTCATTTAGACATAACGTTATTGGGGACGCAAGTTTAAAAAAGAGGCATTGGAGTAATTCAAATCCGATTGGGGGGGGGGGGGGGGTTATAAGAGTATAGGAGTAAAGGGGGAAGGTAGGAAAATGTTAACCAAAACTAAACATCTTTTTGTATTGGCATAACTAACGCAGACTGACCAAGGGACTACGAGACACATAGTTTGTTTGGAATTTTGTTTTTGTTTTTTTCAAAACTAAATTCAAAATTTGGTAGTCGCCTGATTTCATTGGCCAGCTCTAATAGATATTGGCCAAAGCTTAGGGGTCTCGTGGCCATTTGACAAGCAATTTTTATATCAACAAGTACGTTGAGATCAGCTGTGATAAATTTTAAAATAAATACTAAATTCACAGTCTGGACAGGGCAGAGAAAACTGAGGCCATATCTTTTGCCAGTCAACGTTATTTGTGACATATTTCTTTGAATTTGTGGTAAGAATGCTTTATGTATTAACACGCTTGATTAAAGCTGCAAAAGTTAGATACTGCTATTGGGAAAAGTGAAGGACATGCCGGGAGCAACCATTATTGAATCCTCACATTGAACTGTATTTGACTGTTGCATATTGTTATGATTATGTATTAATATTATTGTATTAGAAGATGTTAGTAAGCCTCTGTGTTCCATGAACACTCTTCAACATGCCTAAAGCGTTTATAATAAAGAAAAGAAAAATCATACAAAAGGAGATGTGGTTACTCCACGTTATTGTATTGAAGAAAATTATGTAAAAGTACAGTGGCGTATTTGCCATAGGGACCTGAGGTGTGGTCACAGGAAGGTGTGAGTCATATAAATTAGGGGCTGGTGCACCTGTATGCACACGAGGCTGACCCCATACCATCATGTGTACAATAGTGATAAGAAATTGTGATCAGATGTGAAAAGGCCAGGGTGTCTTTTATTGCAGGATTTTTTATTTCCTGTTACCAGCCGGTGACAGGAAACCTGATGAGTGGGTGTAAAGAATAAAGTCTCCTTTCAAAAGTTTATGCTGTCAGCAGATAGCCTGAAGGAGCTTGTGTGTGCCGATCTATATATTCTCTGCAGCGACATACTGACTTGTTATCTTCATACCAAGAATCCCAGGTGATGTGTTAACATCTGGGACATCTGACACTTCATTCAAATAAAAATTGTTATTTCCAAGAATAAACAGAATTATATGGGGCGTGATGAAACAACAGCTCCTCCTAACAAATGAAACACTAGTAGCTATTAAAGTTTTAGTCTGTGAATACACCTACAGGAATAATATAGTGACATTATACTTATCGGACAAAGAGTCCAAACATTTTAGTTAATCAGTATATGTAAAATATATTTTTCTCATTTTCAAAGACCTGTCCAAAAGAGATGGCAGGACAGGCAGATTAAATTGTACAAAGAAAAAAACATTCAATTTTAAAGAAAACCTTAAACACAGTTTTATTCATTTCTTCATAGTGAGTTAAAGTGTATTGTGTCGATGTACCACCATTGTCATTTCACCCCTAGACACTAGTCACATCAGACACCAGCCACTAGAATAAAAATACGGACCGTGTGATATCTAGGGAGGTAGCGTTAGGGCCCCTGATAATACATCATCATCATCATCTTTTAGAGTCAGGGGCCTACATTTGCTTGACCTCACACGGTTGGCACAGACACAGCTTTCTTTCCTTTTAGGTACCATCTTAACCTCCCCAGCAAATTACACTCGCTACAATGTCATTTAACAGTTTTGTTATTAATTCTATCCCTAATTCTCCCAAAGCTTTCATTTCCTCTGCAGTTACGTTATCTTGTCCAGGCGCTTTGTCTTTCTTCATGTGGCGATGGCAGCCTCTACCTCTGCCACAAGTATTGGAGGTCCTTCACAACTGTCCTGGTCGTTAAAATCTGGTCTTTCATCATCATACAGCTCCTTGATGTATTCTGTCCACCTTTCTATCATGTTCTCATGACCCATTAATAATGTGCCTTCTTTTGATTTTCAAACAGCCAGTGACTGTTTGTGTCCCTCTGCCTGTTAACTGATTTATTTGCTTGTACAGTACATAGATTTTGTCTTTTCGGTTCTGCACTTCAAGCTCTCTGCATTTCTGGTTTAGCTATGCTTCTTTTGCTGTTATACATTTGTTTACTATTTCCTTATTTAGTCTGTCATATTCTTCGTTGTCTTTCTTCTTCTTCCTTTTTGCATCCATCAGTTTTAAAATTTCATCCGTCATCCACTTCTTCTTTGCCGTCCTCTTTACTTCTGGGACGATTTTTGATGTTTGATGTATTGATTCCTTTAGCATTTTCCACTGTACATCTATACTCTGTATTTTTTCTATTGCATTGTACCTATTCTGTATCGTAATGTATCTTTCACTCATTTCCACATCTGATTTAAGTAAGGCTAAGTTTAACTTGATGTTGTTTGAAGCTCGCTTTATTTTCTTCAATTTTATTTTAAGTTTTCCTATTACTGTGTGACGTATAATGGAAAGAGAGCCTACATTAATCTGACAGTCTTTTTGTGACCTCGTAGCGTTCTATGATTTGCTAGCAAAAACCAGGCATTTAAAGCCTGTGTTTACTCAATTTTCACTCACGCCTCTGTCGCGTAGCGTTTGAAGGATCAGAATTTATTAGAAGAAATAATAGATATGAATGTGGAAAATTTGGCTCAAGAATTCCTGTTGGGTTTTCCCACTTCTGAAGGGTGACGAAGAGGGTAAATTCTCCTAACTAGACAAGGTCTGGAAAAGGTTGTAAGGAGATATTTGGTCTCTCGCTACCATAGTCCCCTTCTCAGTTATCTATTATTGTTATCCTTTAAATTATATTATATTTTACGAGCCCCCCTCCCTTATAAAGGAAGATAAACATCAGACAATATTCAACATCTAATAGAAGGAACAAAGCATGGGGTACATTATATACACCCTATTGGTTTATTACAATAAACTGAATAGATGGTGGATGATAGTATTGTCGATGGAATTAGTGTCTGCTGTATGTACTATGTGTCTCACATCAAGTATTTTTCATCATGGATGACTAAAATATGGCATTGATATGGTGAGTTCCCTTTTTCGAGGAACTTATCTGTTCAGCCCCTGGCTGATAGTTCTTCTTCTTCTTCTTGCGTTCGCATCTTTGATGATTACACCGTCAGACGAGTTCTCATGATGAATTCGACTGTTGTTTGAAGTTCCTCTTTAACTCCATATAGCTTTGAGTTTAGTGTTGAGTCATTGTGCCAGTATATCTTTCTTAACTGGTCATACAGAGGACAGTCCTGTAGAACATGCTCAGCAGTTTGTTCGTTTAATCCACATGTGCACAGTGGTGAAGCAGACAGTCGTAGCTTGTGCATGTGTTTATTCAGTTTGTTATGCCCTGTCCTGAGTCGAAATATAGTTATCTGTCCCTGCCGGTCGAGAGTGTGATAGTCGTCTTTGGGTTGGTTCTGTTCTCTTCTGATAGTCTGGATAGCTCTCTTTTTCTCAAAGTATGTGACTTCATTCTCTTCTTGTTCACATTCTCCTCCCTTTTTTTGCAAGTTTATCTGCCTTTTCATTTCCGGGTACACCACAATGAGATGGTACCCACTGAAGTATGGTTCTCTTTTTGGCAGCTACCTTGTTTAGTTCATTTCTCAGATGCGGGAGTTTACCACCCTTGAGAGCTTGCAGGACAGACAGTGCATCTGTGAGGATGACTACCTGGTGGCAGTCAGAGTTGGTGTTATAAATCATATTTGCAGCCTGCTCTAGAGCTTGAACCTCAGCTGTATAGTTGGAACAGAATTTACCAGTGGGAATGTGCCTAGTCTCATAGTGGTTGTCAGGATATGAGATAAAGATACCGGCACCTCCATTCCTAACAGCATTAGTTGCTGATCCATCTGTATAGGCATGTATCCATGATTGATCGGGATAGCTTTCTTGGATCATACTCAATGTAGCAGTTCGTTTTTGCAGATCATTATACTCACATCTACTTGTGAGACCACTGACTGATGTATTAATTTGGAGGGCACTGCTGGCCTGCTCCCATGGTACAGGGTATAGGGTGGGCTTCAGTGGTGTTGTCTTCATGGATAGGTCTTCTTGATGCTGTCTTATAAGTCTTTTTCCCCGATGCACAAAGCTGCTACGCTTTAGACGTCCCAATGCCAGATCATCTAGTCTTGCCTTCATTGGGTGCGTTGGCATACTGTTGTACTTTTCCATCTGGATCATGGTTTTTGTGTCTCTTCTATGGGACAGTGTCTGTAATCCAGCAACCTTCTGCATCTCTGTTATTGGTGTAGTTTTCATGGCTCCTGTAATGAGCCTGAGAGCTTGATTTTGCATTTTGTCCAAAGACTGCAGATGTGAGTTAGCAGCTGATGACCATGCTGCTGAGCTAAACTCTAAGTGTGGTCTTATTACTCCATTATAAATCTTCTTTAGATTTCGTTCATTTGCTCCCCAGTTTGTACCTGCTAATTTTCTGAGTATGCCTAGTCGTCTTCGGGCCTTTCCTTCTGCATTTTCAATATGCTTATTCCATGTAAGCCTTTGGTCAAATGTCACCCCAAGATAGGTGGGGTAGCTTTCTTCCTTGATCACGGTTGTCCCTAGGTGTATGTTAGCTGTTTTGTCCTTGGGGGCGAGGGAGAACAGTGTTGTGGAGGTTTTGTCTGTGTTTATTGTGATAAGCCATTTCTCTGCCCATGACACTAGCATGTCTGCTGCCCGCTGCATTCTATAATTTGCTGTGGTGACATTTTCATCAGTGCACCAGAGTACTAGGTCATCTGCATATAAGGCAGCTTTCACTCCTGCAGGGAGATCTTTCACCAGGTCATTGATGTAAACAAGGAAGAGTGTTGGGGAAATTACTCCTCCTTGAGGTACCCCCTGATGGAGCAACACTTTTCTGCTCTGCAGACCGTCAAGAGTGACTCTAGTTCTCCTGTTATGCAAGTATGACTGGATCCATTTCATCATGTTGCCTTGGATTCCACTTCTCCTAAGTTTTGCAATGAGGCCATCTTTCCACACCTTGTCAAAGGCCTGCTTGAAGTCGACCCAGATCGTTAGGACATTTTTCTTCTCCTGGAAGGCATCTTCTATTGCTTGAGACAAGTAAGTAACTTGGTCTTCTATACTGTAGCATTCTCTAAATCCAGCTTGTTCCGGCACCAGGATCTGCTCAGACTCTAAATACCATTTCAATCTGTGGTTGACTATTCGCTCCATAGTCTTCCCAACACAGCTTGTGAGACTGATTGGCCGGTAACTTGCAGCCTCGGTCTTACATTTCCCTTTCTTTAGTATGGGTATTGTGATGGCTTCTCTCCATACTTGGGGTACCGTTCCTTTCAACCAGCTGTGGTTGAATATCTCAAGCAGTTTTGTCTTTGCTGCTGAGCTCAGATTTACTAGCATTTCGTTGCTGATTTTGTCTGGGCCGGGTGACTTTTGAAACTTAAGCTTGGAAATAGCCTTCTGTAGTTCTCCTAGTGTGATGGGTTCCCTCATTGGGGCAGGAGTATCTGTCTGTCCCATGGTTGCCAGTATTTCTTTTCTTATCTCTCTCTGATGGTCTATGTTAATGGGTAAGTTGCTTTCTGAACTGTATCTTCTAGCAAACAAGTCTGCAGCTTGTTTTCCTCTGAAAAGTTTGCCACCTTCATCCAATGTGATAGTCTGCCTTGGTGAGGAACGCTCTTCATTTAGAGACTTGACTAATCTCCAAAGTTTCCTGCCGTCTTTCTCAAGGTTCAGCGATGCCGTTTTAGTTCTCCAGCTTTTCCGTTTTTCTTCTAGCTTTGTTCTCTGAAACTCTGCTACAGCCTTTTTCCATTTGTTGTGAGTTTCAAGTGAAGGCTGAGACTCTGCGTCCTTTCTAGCCCTGTCCATAGCTTCCTGACGTTCTTGGAGTGTGCTGGACCAGTATGGTATGTAGTTACGCCGGCATCCTTTGGGAATGGTTTCTTTTGCAGCTTGTAGTATGCATCTGTTGAAGTCTTTTACCACTTCATTAATGTCTCTGTTCTGTACCTTGAGGGTAGACAGCAGCGTGTTCACCTGATGCCTGAATAAACCCCAGTTGGCTTTTTTGTAGTTCCATCTTGTAATGGCTGGGCCTGTACTGAGAGTTGCACTCTGGACAGTAAGAAAGATTGGGCGATGGTCGCTTCCCCCTAGTTGGTCTCCTACTTCTCTACTAATAGATCCAGCTATATCTGGTGTGGAGAAGGCAAGATCTGGTGTTGAAGTTGTGTGCCATCCTCTGGAGTAGAAGGTAGGAGTATCTGTGGCATTATTGACTAGGATTAGGGAGTGATCATCTTGCCAAGTTTCAACCTCTTCACCTCTGTGATCCAGATGGTTATAGCCCCAGCTCTGGGAGTGGCTATTAAAGTCTCCAACTGCTATAAAGTTGGTGGCTGGTACCTGTATAGTGCTGAGACTCAGGGGTTTGTTGTTCGGACAGTAATAATTCAGGAGTTCTATTTCCATCTTGTCTACCTTTAGCTGCAACAGCTGATATTCTGCTCCATCCATGAAGGTTTTCCTTTCGTGTGCAGGAATGTTATTCCTTACAAGAGTAAGTACTCCTCCTTTTCGTCTATCTTGTCTGTCGGATCTGAAGCATTGATATCCCCTTATTTTAAAGGTTTGATCTGCTTTCAAGTGAGTCTCTTGGATACAGCAAACACTGACTTGCTTCTCATACAAGATGTTTTCCAGCTCTGTCTTTTTGCTGTATCCAGCCTGCTTGCTGTTCACTCCCTCTGCATTCCAGTGCATCATGACAAGTGGCACTCTGGGTTTCTCTTTTTCTGTTTTGTTTTGGTCAGTAGTTCTCCTCCGCCGTCTGCTGACTCCACAAGACGGTCTAGAGGGTCCTCCAGTAGCTGAGGGTGGGCTCTGTCGAGGCTCAGAGCCCGGCACTGCACCTGCCTGGTGGAGCTCCACAGGGCGAGCACCAGTACGAGATTTATTTGACGGTGTACTCTCCATAGAAAAAAAAGCGAGTTGCGTGATACTGTGGTTTCCGGTGCGCCTTCTGGCCCAGTATCTACGACTTTAGCACCTGTTCAACGGGAGAGTGGGCTCATCCCTAATCTGTTTAAGTTCCCAGTAGTAGACTATTTGCAAGCAGCCTGGGGGTGTCACTGCTCTGCGTGGACCTTGTTTACCGAGGCGGCGTCCGAGCTCGTATGGTAAAAATATGGTTGCGTTATCTTCAAAATAGCCCTGTCTTTCCGGTGGCTTTTCTGCCATCCTGCAACTTTGAGTTAGGGAGTTCTGAGCTCCAGTCTCTTTCCCAGGCATTTTATCCTGGCCTGGCACGCATACAGAGGACCCCACTTCTGGTTCTAAGTTAGCAGTTGGGGATAGGTGGGGTAGCACACTGTGCATTCCCCGTCATCCAGGGGGCTCTCCAACTATGCAGAGCTTGCACAATGCTGTGCTCTGGTTCTGGGCTCTCCCAAGGAATCCTCACGTCCTGCACAGAGCCACCTCCAGACACCCACCACCTGCCAACCCTCCACTGCAGAAATCTCCTGCATGCGGCCATCCAGTCAAGAGCCAGCACTAAGTCCGGTGCCCAAGTGATCCCCCCAAGCTCAGTGTGCAATGCTTGGTTCTCATCATGCTGCAACACAGGGGGGACTGTGATGCTCAGCCATCTCTCTCAACTCTGCACCGACAAGTGACATCGGGGACTTAACTGTGCCTCAGTACTGGGAGGCCCCGTTTCCGGGTACACCACACACAGCCAATTGAGGCAACGGTCGCCGTGGGCGTGTCTTCAGTGGGGAAGTTGTGGAGTCTTCCTGTCCATGTTCTTGCACATCCTAACACTGCCCGCAAGACATCGGAGGTTTGGAGAGTGGCCTTCTCTGCTTTTTTGAGCCGGGGTGGGCTCCCCGGGCAAGTCTCGATGGGGATCGGGACGTGTCCACGCGCCAGTGGGCCCAGCATCGGCCGCATCTGATGGAGGACTTGCTCTGCCAGGTTTGAGTTAGTAAATTCCAACTTTGTCATCTTCATGGCATTGTGATGCTGGGGTGCCTGTGAATTTCCTACCGCCCCGGGTAGAAGCCAGAAGTGTACTGTGCCAGCTCTGGGGGAGATAAAGGGGGTGTTTCTGCATCTCCTTCTGATACGTAGCCAAGGTAGGGCTCACAGTGCTCATTCCCCGCCACCAGATTGCCTGCTGGTTACGCCGAGTTCTCCGAGGCTCTAGGCATGTGACCAAGAGTTGAAGGCAATAGGATCGTCACGTCCTGAGTCTCTGTGCCTGTACGATGGGTTCCGATCTTCAGGGAGAAGTCCACACTCGTTCCCACTCCCAAGACTTGTTCAGTATCCATCTGGCTCCTTCCCACCCACAGAGGGCGTGTACGGTGTAGTGCACCGGTTTTATTATCGAGGTTTGCTCCTCTAGATCCGTTGTGTTTAGCCTGAGGATTCGTACCCTCAGTTACCAGGACTACCTCGAGGAGGGTGTGGCTCTTCACCACGCACAACGATCTTGGGGTATGAGAGGTTTTGCTAGGCCAAGAGACTAACACTGCAATGGTCGCTCCTTTCATGAACAAGAATTCACTAGGCCTAGGGTGAAGCAAGGGGGGAAACCCACTATCCACAACACCAGCACATCATACCCCCTGTCTGTAAAAGACTTTGCCCCTGGCTGATAGTGAAGCGTGGTTAGTTCTCCGGTCTCCTGACGTTGCCCCAGGTAGGTCTTGAATGGTTCGGATTTGCCTTCTCTGTGCTCGACTCCGTATTCTGCTCTGAGATTGGACTGTCGTGCAAGGCTCCACCATAGACTAAAGACAAATACGACGGCTTCATTTATTTTCTAGCTTTAGAAAGCAGTCTTTCCCTAAGCCGTCCGTCTGCCAGTCATCTCAGATTTTAGTCTCTAACATCATAAGTCTAGAGCCTAATCTTGAATTCAAGTTTCTCCTTTCTGTCCTTTATTATATTTCTCTGCCCCAGTGGCAGTATTATAATTCTTTAGACTGATTTATCGTCAACTTAACCCGATGAATTATTATAAATGTCAGTTAAACCCACCAAATTTATCATAGAAATGTCGGCAACAGTATTCTAGTTCTGTGCCTCTAGCCTAATCGTCATGTCAATTATGATGAATTTAACAAATAATTGTCGGACACTAGTATTATAGAATTGTCTGACAACATTATCACAACACTTCATGTCTGGTCGCATCGTCTTGTAAATAATGAATATATGTCACGGTCTGTCAACATTATCGTTAATTTTAATTTCCGCTAGTCTAAGCGTCGGGTCGAAAATAATCAAATAATATGGAAATTAATATATATATTCCCGTTAACATTCTTATGAACATGTTGTACATATCCCGTGGGATCATAAAATACACCCGATCACATGTGGCTGGATGTGATCGTAAAACAAAAATATGAATAAAGTAAACGCAGTTATACCAATTTTGCGTCGATTTATAAGGTACTACACATTTCATCACAATACTATTTTCTAACGAGATTTTCACTTACCTACTCAGATGGACGCTATCCCGCAATTTAGACACGTGGCTTCAGTGCTTTTTTATGCGTGAATTCGCCGATATCGGGATTAGGTCTAGCGGTCTCGAGGTTTCCTGGGCAAGTGAAAAATGGCTGGATTTGCCGCACTTTTAGCGGGTCATTTCCGTTTGGACACGTGATCCGATGCGTGCATCATGTGACCTTAGCATCATATAGATGCTCCAATCAATAACGTTAAAAGTCACGTGGGGTTTTCCTAAGTGGCCTAAATTAAAGCGGGTTTCTAGCTACCGATTTCAGGGGTCAACAATGACGTCGTATCTAAAAATAGTATTAGACTCGAGGAGAAAATCACTGAACACTAGGAGAATATCCGCAAGTGACATTTCCCGTGACTTTACGGGCTTCTCGATCATGCATTGAAGATGATAAAAAATGGCGTCTCGTAATTAATAAAAATAAAGAAGAGAAGATTGGGCAAGTCGTCACACAAGCCCCTCCTCAAGTTTGACGTTCCGTCCAACTCCTCTGGTCCTGTCTTCCTCTTCTTTTATAGCTTCTCATTTCACCTTTATCCTCAATATTCTCTCCTATTTCTCGTCGTTTGCATAAGGGTGTTTACTAAAAAATCTGCCCCTATGTTGTTCTTCCCAGGTAAGTATTCTGGTTTTCTTCCTGGTTTTCTTTGGATGCCTACGTCTGCAGCAATGCTTCCCTAGGTCCTGTAACTGGTCTACCCTATGTGTTGAGGTTACCTGGTTACAATCTGAACAGGACTTCACATATCGAGCTATGTCTTCCATGATGCCGGGCCAATAATAACGGGTGGCTATCCTTTGATTTGTGGCACCATTACCCAGGTGTTCACTCAAAGTAGCACCGTGCCCCCATTCCATAACTTTATTTCTATATATGGATGGCACCACAATCTGTCCATGACTTTTTAGCCCTCTGCCAGCTTTCCTGTACAAGAGTCCATGTTCCATATAAAAGTCACCCTTTCTTCGAGGGTTATGTGAGTTTTTCAATTTGCCAAAGCAAGGCCCCAATGTGCTATCAGCCGCTTGAGCCCTTTTCATCTTATTCGGATGAATTTCTAATTTAGAGTCCCTCTCTATGCATTTGGCGTCAGACCTGGTCTGGGTGGCAGCCATAACCACAGGCTTTACTGGTTCTCCTAAAAAGACATATCTACGCCCTAACATCAGGGGGTAGAAAGGATTCTCTAAAACTGCAGCATTGATTTCCCCTTCCACATAGCGACAACTGACCTGAATCTTCGCTATGGGCAAATTTAAGGGTAATGCTCCCTTGAGTGGCCCCTGGATATCCACTGTTTCTGTGGTGAGTTGTTCAGGGTGCACCAGAGATGCAGAAACGACCGCGTCATAGGACAAACCTGTGTCATACATCCCGATGACTTGTTTGCCATTCACGGTCACAGTCTCCTGTATAGGTGGGTGATGGAGGCTATTCTGACTCACTGTCAGTTCCTTCCTGTCAACAGCCCTCACCTGCAAACATGCAACCTGATGTGGAGGGTTTTTCCTTCTGCACTCGGCAGTATTGTGGTTGCTCATTTTACACGTCTTACACCACTTTTCTCCCCGCCTCTGAGGCTGGAAAGCTGATCTCTGAGTAGTCTTATTGGCATAGTCTGGCTTGTCATGCTTTTTGAAGTTAGTATACGGTGGTTTCACTTGGGGGTCCATGTGTGACTCAGCTGTCTGTCTAGATACGTAATCTGGTTGTTTCCGTCTGGGTGGTGGATTCTCTGATAGTGCTGCCTGATATCGTTCCGCTAACTGGACTATGGATTCTAAAGTGCTGGTCCCATTCTCTGTCAGGAATCTTCTCATGCCGGAAGTCATGGTGACCTTCAGTTGCTCGATCATGACCATTTCCTTCAGGCCTTCCCAATCATGAGTAAAATTCCCTAGGGCACCCCACTTCTCCACGTAGGAATCCAGTCTCGCAGCAAACTGAGCAACGCTCTCTCCAACTTCCCTCCTAGCGTTACGGAACCTCTTCCTATAGGCGTCAGCATGTAGCTCATAACGAACAAATAGTGCCTTTTTCAGAGAGTCGTAGTCATCCTGTAAACCTGGAGGAAGCTTGCTATACACGTCATAAGCAGTTCCTCTAAGCCCTTGCGACAGTTTCAGGTTCCACTTGTTCCACTTGCAAACTCAAATTTCTCCAAAACCATCGGTCGAGTCAGCTCGTTCCGAGAAACTTGGTGGAAACGTCAAACTTTGACATGAGTGAATGGCAAAGGTCCTGTGCCCCCTGCCAAATACACATCGGTTCGAGTCAGCTCTTCTTTTCGTCTACGAGAAAGAAAATTTTCGAATGGAAACGTCAAGGGTCCAAGTTTGACTTATAAAGAAAGATTATCTGAGATGGCCCAAAGGTCATTGTCCCCCCTGCATGCAAGGAGAGGCAAAAGTTGGTTCGCTGACCGTGGCTTTCGTCATTGCCTGAGGAAGGTCGAGTGTGCATGTGTGTTTGGGGCACCGGGGGGGGTATTTTTTCGCGTGGCGTTAGAAAATTCAAACTCTTTAGTTTAAATATTAGCGGTTTGATGTGACTATGGCCTTGAAACCAAGGCCAAACATGGAATTTATTTATAGATTTCTAACTGTAATAGTGGAAAATTCGAATTATTTTGTCCAATTTTTAGCGGTAAGTTTGACCTTGCCCATGGCAATTTTTCAAATATAGTAGGAGTGGTTTTTACGTTACTAGATTTTTGAATCGGGGAAATTTGAGCGGGGTGTTACACGGAGTTACTGTACTTGCAATTTTCAAATATAGTAGGAGTGGTTTTTACGTTACTAGATTTTTGAATCGGGGAAATTTGAGCGGGGTGTTACACGGAGTTACTGTACTACACATCTTCCCTGTTAAAAAGCCTGCACCACTGGTGCAGCTTTATTTTCTGTGTTACAATCCCGATCAAATTAGCTCAACTAGGCTTTATGAGGATCCGGGGTTTCGGCAGATGGGTGCCTAGTCAAGAAATCTGCCCTAACGTTCTGCGAACCCGGAATATACTCAATGGTAAACGAGTAAGGTTGGATGAGCAGAGACCACCTTAACAAACGTGCATTACCATGTTTTGCCTGGGAAAGAAAAACCAGGGGCTGATGGTCGCTTTGTACCACGAAATGCCTACCATACAGATAGATCTGGAATTTCTTTATCGCCCAGACTAAAGCCAAACATTCTTTTTCTACAGTTGAGTAGTTTTGTTCTGCTCTATTTAATTTGCGGCTGGCATACGTAACTGGGTTCAACTCTCCGTCTGATGAAGTGGACCTTTGCAACAATGTAGCTCCCAATCCCACATTACTTGCATCCGTTCTCACCACGAATTCCTGACTCAAATCAGGTAATTTCAATATGGGTTTAATGGCGAGTTGTTGCTTTAACTCATTGTATGCCAGCTCACATTCTGCCGACCATTCTATTTTATCTGGTTTCCCTTTTCGAGTTAAATCTGTCAGAGGAGCACACACCGAGTTAAAATGTTTAATATATTTTTGGTAAAACCCACAAAGTGAGACGAAGGATCTCACATCCTTCTTAGTCTGGGGTCTGGGTGCTCTCTGCAATTTCTCCAGGTTCTAAGGGCCAGGTGTCATGCTACCCTGATGTACAGTATGTCCCAAGAATTCCAATTCCTTGCATCCAATACAACATTGTGTTGGTCTAGCAGTTAACTCTTTAAGCCCCAAGAGCCACTATAATGGCTCAGGGTTTAGACCTATTTGGCCCAGGAGCCATTTAAGTCGCTCGGATTTTTTGCTCCTGTCTAGAGCTCTGTTCCAATGTTAACAACCCAAAACGTCATTTCCAACAGGAAGTACTTTCATTTTAAATAACTTGCATTTATGCATATGAACATTAAAAAATATTTTTTTTCCAAACAACAACAATAAAAAAGCACTGTGGGGCCGTTTTTGTTTGGGCCAAACCCTGCTTTTTGCTTGGGACTTAAAGAGTTATGTTTGCCTCTCTGAGTCTATCAAACAGCATATTCAAAGAGTTAACGTGTTCTTCAAAGGTTTCCGTAGCGATGAGGATATCATCCCTGAAATTTGTAATACATGGGTTTTTCAGGGGATCCAATAGTTTTCTCATCATTCTAGAGAACACACTCGGAGCGTTTTTCAACCCAAATGGTAACATATTGAATTCATAGAGCCCTTCCGAGGTGCTAATAGCTAGATAAGGTCGAATCTCAGGCTTCACTGGAATCTGGTAATATCCCTTACTGAGATCTACTTTTGAGAAATATTTTGCCTTATTCAACCTAGCAAATAGTTGGTTAGTATCAGGTAATGGATCTACCTGACTTTCTGTGACAGCATTCAGTTTCCTGTAATCTATGCACAGTCTATGTTCACCAGAGGGTTTCCTCAACAATACCACACTGGAGCTATAAGGAGATTCACTGTGAGAAATAATCCCTTCTTGTAACAGATAATCTATCTCCTCTTTTAAAGCTTTCTCTTTTGCGAATGGGATAGTATAGGCTCTCATACAGATGGGTGTTGGGTCTAGCAGTTTCATATCATATTCCAACAAGTTAGTGTGCCCCGGTCTGTCCGTTAACACGTCTGTATGATTTTCCAGAACCTTTTGAATCTGCTCCCTCTGCCCTTTTGTCAGATGATTACTGACTTTCACCTGTGCAGGAGTTTCACATGGTTTTAGGGGGTATTCGTAAGAGGTGAGAGGTTCGTTTTTCATCTCAGTAGCTATGGCCAAGGTCATTAGGTGTGCTCCTTCCAAGGTTTTCCTGTCATGGTATTTCTTAAGGAGGTTCACATGATAGACTTTTTCCTTTCCCTTCTTGTCTATCTTATAATTAGTTCTAGATACCCTTTCCAGAACTGTGTATGGACCTTGCCATCCTATCTGAAGTTTGTTGCTACTGCCGGGTAACAGAAGAAGCACCTTCTCTCCCACGGCAAGCTCCCTATCCTTCGCTTTCTTATTATAATATGCAGCATGTTTCTTCCTGGCTTGTCTTAGGTTATCATTTGCCAATTTCCAGCCAGTTTTTAATCGAGTGGTCAGCTCGTTCACATACTGATATGATGAGGTTACAGTCTCTTCTGCCTTCTCATCAGTCCATGTCCTCAATAAGGCTTCCAATGGACCTTTTATGGGCCGGCCAAATAGCAAAGTTGCCGGCGCCATTCCTGTTGAATTATTGGGGACTTCCCGGTACGCAAAGAGGGCCGCGGGTAAGTATTGATCCCATGTATCAAGTTTCTCATGTGCCAACTTTCTCAAGATGGAAATAAGTGTCCCGTTGAACCTTTCCACCTGCTCGTTATCTTGGGGGTGATACGGACTACAATGAAAGTGCCTGGCTTGGAAGATCCTGAAAACTTCCTCAGTTAGCCTCCCCTTGAACTGTGATCCATTTTTCAGTCAAGATCTGGTAGGGAAAACCTAACCTTGTGAATATTGTAAGTAACGCCTCTGCCACATGTTTGGAATCAATGGATGACATGGCTACTGCCTCTCCCCACATAGAACAAGTGTCCACCAGAGTAAGAATATAACTGTTTCTCCTCTTGGTTCGTGTGAGAGGTCCAACAATATCCACTACAACTCTCTCGAAAGGGGTTCCCATGATTGGCATCTCCCCTAGAGTTGCAGGTGCAGTCCAATGTTTTGGGGCTACCCTTTGACATTCTGGGCAGGATTTCACATATCTCTTTATATCCACTGTTATTCCTGGCCAGAAGTAATGACAAGCTATACTCTTTGTCCTGTAGGCGCTGATCCGCATGTGACCACTGATGGGGATAGCATGTCCTAACTCCATCACCTTTTCCCTATATGAAGTTGGAAGAACTAGCTGTCCATGACCATTTGAACCAGTTCCAGCCTTCCTATACATTAATTTGTTCTTCATATAAAAATCTCCTTTGTTTGGAGGGGTATGGCTTTTTGGGAGTTTCCTGAAACACGGCTTTAGTGACCTATCCTCAGCCTGTGCCTTCCTCATCTCCTCTGGATGAGTATTTATTGGGTTTTCTTCCTCCTTCCTTGACTGTGACCTGGTCTGTACTGCTGCCATGATCACTGGTCTTTTGGGACTTCCCAAAAACACATATCTACACCCCAGTATCAGAGGGTAGATTGGTTCGTTTATCACTGCTGCTCTAATCACTCCTTCCACATAGCGAGTTTTTACATTGATTCTTGCAATGGGAAGTGTCATGGTTGCTACTTCCTTAGTCGCCCCTTGGATCTCCACTGTTTCTGTGGTATATTGATCTGGGTGCACTAGGTGAGAACTCACGACTGAGTCAAAATCCAATCCAGTATCATAAAGGCACTTAATGGTGGCCCCATTGCATACTACATCTTCACATACAGGGGGATGATGAGGTTCCTGCTGTCCAGTAGGTTGTTCCTTCTTTCCCTTGTTCCCTGTTTTAAGGCATGCAGCGTAATATGGAGGTTTCTTCTTACAGTCTCGGGTGTTATGATTGTTCAACTTGCAAAATTTACACCATCTTCCTTCTGGTCTGTAAGGTTTCTTGTCATTTGTTTGAGGGTTTCTATCTCTAGGATCATATCTTTGCCTATCATAATTTGGTTTAAACCTAGGGCCTTGTTCTCTATTGTCAAGCTTAGTCTGAGTATGTGGGGTTTTATTATCTACTGGTTTCTTTTTAATGCCAGCTACTTCTGACTGGGCTGCCTGATATCTCTCAGCAACATTGAGAATCTCCCCCAATCTCTCTGCACCTTGTTCCATGAGAAATTTTCTCAAGTCTGGAGCCATGGACTCTCTTAACTGCTCCATCATAATCATTTCCTTCAAATCTTGGGTTTTCCCCAGAGCAGTCCATTTCTCCAAATAAGTTTCCAATCGGGCAGAGAATTGGTGGTAAGTCTCCCCAGACAGCAGCTTCGCATTCCTAAATCTCTTCCTTTAGAATTCACTGTTCTTCTCATATCTGACTAAGAGAGCTTGTTTTAGAATATCATAATCTTCTTGCTCTTCTCTGCTCAATTTGGAGAAGATTTCATACGATGTACCCCTAAGTCCTTGTGATAATTTTAAACTCCACTTCTCCTTTTCTAACCCATAATTAGTAGCTAGTCTTTCGTATCTATTGAGGAATGACTCAATGTCATCCTCTTTCTCTACAAAAGGATCTAAGTGAAAGTTCATGGCTGAATAAGTGGCCCCCTGACTTGCAGTAGTATCAGAGGTAGATGGGCTGCTTCCATTTTCTGGAACATGTCCTTGCAGTTCCAGTTCCTTGAGTCTGAGCTCATGTTCTCTTTGCAAACGTTTTTCCTCTTTTTCCGCCTCCATCTGCAATCTTTTTTCTTCTGCCTCCCTTTGAAATCTTTTTTCTTCTGCCTGCAATCTCTTTTCTTCTTTTTCAGCCTCCAATTGTAATCTCTTGATTTCAGCCTCTCTATCAGCCTCTAATTTCCTAGCCTCCCTATCAGCTTCTAACTGTAATCTCTTAGTTTCCTTGTCTGCCTCTACCTGTAATCTTTTCTCTTCAGCCAGTCTCCTATCTTCCCTATCAATAAACTTATCACACTCAGTAGTTACATACTGAATCAGAGTGTTTCCCTCCATGCCAAGTTCTTTCGCCGTCTGTACAGTGGAAGATCTGAATTTAGCTAAGTCTGCCATCCTTTCTTTCAATATAAATGTATCAATAATATATTTTAAATTAACAAACTATCTAACTAATTAATAAAGGCACTGACAGTTCATCAATTCCACCACTTATTACTTTATTTATAGAGCCCCAGGGTCTGGTATTACTTTATCCCCGGACAAGACCCCAATATGTGGTAAAAGAGGTTACTGGTGTTATTAATTAAGGGTAAACAGATTGAGGTCAAGCTGTGTAAGTTCCCTGAGTCTAATTGTTGATGATGATTCTCAGAGTCCCTATCCGCCATCTCTCATATCTCAATCTGTGTAAACTAGGCTCTGTGATGTTGTGTGGCTGAGTGTGTCTAGGGTAATGTATTTAATATAAGGACGAAATAAAATGTAAACAGAACTGTAACTCAATAATAGTAAAGTGAATAAGACTTTTGTTAAAGTTTAGGTAATTATCTTACAATTTAATTTCCCTGTACCTCAAATTTTTTTCTGGGACAGAGATTGTCAAACTCAATAAATTTATATATATCTATATATATACACTATTCAAAATAAATAACTGGAACTCTGTCCAAGTATCTTATTTCTATGGATAAAGATCACGGTAATAATTACACCCACTGAACTGTCTATCTGCTTGTACGTATCACTGTTCATATGTTGGACAGATTGTTTTCTTCATCATATCACGGTGAGTTTAATATTTAATATATTTATTATGGTTGTGGTGGAATCTTTGATGTTATACTTTCAGGGCCGGTATAACGGACTTATCTTATAAAATGGTGACAACTGATGGCCCTTTGGTTCTCAAATACATTCAACTGGCTTTAGATCTGAAGAAAAGGGGTAGCTGCGGCAACAAGGCTGAGCGTTCCTCCCAACTTCTTCCCTCACCAGTTTCCTGCCACCAATAAGTATGCTGGTATAGGACCTGTAATGAGAGGAAAATGCCCTCTCCATATAGATCTCATCTAATATTAAATTCCACACACAAACACGGTGACAACTCACCCTGATCAGCTATGTGTGCTGATCATTGCACTAATCTGTATCCTCCATTGTTTAACACCACTGCTGTGTAAACATTCTTCTACAGTGATAGTACAGAGCTCTTGTTTCCTCCTCCAAGAAGTCTCTTCCATACAATAGATAGCGGTGTACAATACATAGCTGTGTTTTTGCCAACGAAATGTTAATTTTATTGCCCCAAGCTAATCTACGCCTTGACCAATCAGAACGCGTGTCTAGAAATTCAACTTTTCTCACGCAACCGAATTGAGCAGTTCATGAGTGTGTTTGTTGGTCTGTCTCAATTTTTATTTATACAATATCTTTGTTATTAATGGGTCGATTTTTAATATTAAAAGTGATTATTAAAGGGACAACTGTCCTCTATCTTCCTGTATAGTTTTCCTTTACCCATTTATCCTCGTTTTCATCTTGGGAATTTTTTCCTAATTTATATTACTCTGTTCACTGAACTAAAATATTAATAAAATACTTGTCTAAGGTCAGATAAGGGAAAATTTTATGATATGTATTAACCAATATTGCGCTACCCTTAAAGACATCCTTGTTACTTATAAAGAAAGCAATTATCTAAGTTTCTTTTCAAACGCCCAAGTTAGGTTTTGATTTTCATTGTAATCCACCTTCTCTCTCCTCTATGAGACGAGGCAAAAAGTTGGTTCGCTGCCAAGCCCTACGGCTTTCGTCATAAATATTAGGAAGGGTCGAGCGTCTGCATTTGTGTTTGGGGAAAGGGGGGGGGGGGTATTTTTTTTGCTTGGCGTTAGAAAATTCAAACTCTTTAGTTTAAATATTAGCGGTTTGATATGACTATGGCCTTGAAACCAAGGCCAAACATGGAATTTATTTATAGATTTCTAACTGTAATAGTGGAAAATTCGAATTATTTTGTCCAATTTTTAGCGGTAAGTTTGACCTTGCCCGTGGCAATTTTTCAAATATAGAAGGAGTGGTTTTGACGTTACTAGATTTTTGAATCGGGGAAATTTGAGCGGGGTGTTACACGGAGTTACTTTACTACATCTTGTACTAACTTATAGTCGTATAGATAGGCTGGAATAGAGAAACATACTCATTTCAGAGACATATCTTTTCCTTAAGCTATCACCCTGTGAGATCTATTTTTCACACCTTTTTTTTCTCACGTATTTATTACCATCCACTCTACTCAGACGGGCGAAAAATAACTCACAACCTATCTGTACGACATACTGGTACATGATCGCTGTTGCAGTCTGCTCCTGGCCTAGTTTTCACAGATTTCAAACTGTTTCTACATCTCCTGCATATTAGTATGAACGACATACTGGTACATGATCGCTGTTGCAGTCTGCTCCTGGCCTAGTTTTCACAGATTTCAAACTGTTTCTCCAGTACTGTTTCCCCCCCCCCCCCCCCCGTTTTACTCTCTCTCTCTCTCTTTTACTCTCTCTATCTCTCTCTATCCCCGTGAGATACAGGGAAAATAATGAACTACTACTCATGTTACATTATTATAGCAGCGACCTACTTGAACTGACCCTTATTTTTAGCTGCAGTAAAAAAGGTAATGACTATCACATTTTTTCTCTCTTCTTCTTGTTTAATACAAAACATCGTTTACTTCTTTCTTCCTCTTTAATCTCATTCTGTTAATTTTGTTTCCCGAAGTGCTAGAGGCAAGAGATGAACATTTTCTTATTATTGTCCATCTCATTTTTGTTGTTCCTATCGTCTGTTATGTTCTGTCTCAGAAACCGTTCCCGCGCTTTAGACGATCGTTACGTAAAAAATGGACAAAGCGAAAAATAACACCTTTCCTCCCCGCCTTTTCCTTCCCTAACTTAAGAATAAAGTCAGGTACCCATTTACAGCTGTGTAGACTGGAGCGTGTCGATACCGTAAATCGAACCCGGCACCTTTAACCGCCATCGACCGGCGCTCTGACGACTCTGACAAATATTACGAGAATAATTGCAGCAAATAATAACCAGATAACATTTGAACAAATATTATTACAATCTGTTTACTCACGCGAGGATCATGACAACAATATAGACACAGTTGGAGGAACAGATATTCATATCAAAGCAAGAGTACAAAAGACAAAAGAAGCTGTTATTGTATTGAGAAAAGTTTGGAAATAAAAAGAAATCATGCCCAAATTTATCAAAAAATAAAGAAGAGAATCTTCTAATAAAATATACTGGCAAACGATTGTATGGCTCTGAAACACGGAGAACAACAAACACTGTGAAGCGACAGACTTTCATGACTTGGTGCTTTTGCAGACTAGTGGGATTGAAGTATTATGACAAGATCATCGATGTGGATCTCATGGAAATAAAAAAATACAAATTAAATATTTTAAACACAGGCTTTTAATGCACTAAATAGCCACACATAATGCTTCAAGGAGTTTATAGCTTGCAGTCAAAAAATGTAACATCAAATTGACAAATATATATATATATATAAGATGAAACAAAGTAACCGGAGATCTCTATTATATATATATATATATATATATATATATATGTTAAAACCCTAATGCATTAAGTAAGTGTGCTTACCCGAAAAGAAGAATTCCTAACAAAATACAGCTGGCATTCTCTCTGGCACAGATATCACTTTGTAAGGTATTAAATTATCTGGAGACAATGGCAAGAAGTGTTAGAGACCATTAGCATATATAGTCAAACTTAGTAGCAGGTGTTCAGGCGGGGATTACACGTGCATTGATGGCAGCGTTACCATGACGTAAGGGCCTCGGGAAGTTGTCTCCCTGGAGTATCGTGATAAAGGAAAGTTGCATAAGCTATAACGACACTGGCGACCAGAGTTTAGGATTCTAGACGCGCTCGGACACATAAAAGGCGACGGTCGCTTCTGCTGTGTGTCCGGCTTCTCTCTAAATCAACGAGTCAGGGAACTCTGCCGCTACCCACAAGAAAGGATATGGAAAAGACCTTTTGTTTGGTGCCGATGCACACGTTCGAAGGGGTGGAATTTAGCCTGTCCAACCTTATAGTGACATTACTAAGTCCAGAAATAGAGCTGTAGGAGCTTTTACAAAGAAAAAAATGGGAGGAGACATACTAGCGAATAAAACAGAGGCTAAATGTGACAGCGATTGACATTCAATTTACGACAGTCAGGATAGCAGAATTTGCAAGACAGGACATCACAACTTCCTAAGTTAGAGGGAAGAATATCCAAGCCTACGTGTGTACACGTCAGGGGTGCCAGCATTTATATTTGGCCATTTTTCAAGTTCATTCATTTCATACTTATTGTCTGAGTGACCCACTGCTATTTGCCTGAATCCTAGTTCACTTACACAACACATACTGTTGAACGACTTCACTCACTGAACGTGCAATTGCATGAATCAAGAATAATTCACGAAGTAAATTAATTCACTGAAGATTCATTGCACGAAGCCTAATTCAGCAAAAAGATAATTTCGTGAAGAATTCAAGGAAAGTCAATTGAAGTCAGTGCTACTTAAAAACCAGACAGCGGTGAGTTTCATGAGGCAAATGTCAAACAGTCCATCTACGCTAGAAGGATGTCAATCTTTTATGGACAATTCATCTAACACATTTCCCAACTATTCTACGAGCGATATACCGCAGTAATTGCTCTTCGTTAAGATAATTCACGCTGTGAAAAAGATTTCTAAACTGAACAGTCTGTGCTCACCCTTGAGTGATCATACAGCCGAGGGGATCAAGCGGATTAGGGACTCTGTACATTATTTCCATTACAAGCCGCGGTAGCGCGATGGTTAGTGCACTTGCTTTTCAGCTCGACGGTTCTGATTCGATCCCCAGTTAAGGTGGGATTATTTACATAGTTTACTATCGTATTTAAGTACCTACAGTACATCTTTACATTTCATATGTGAACTGTTTTATGCAATCATCCTTTTTACTTACCACTAACCCGATAGTCTGAGCAAACTACGCTGGCTTGGCCATGTCCGCCGCATTGAATATGGTCGCATCCCGAAAGATATCTTCTTGGCAGATGGCAAAAGAACAGTTGAACCACCGCAGCTGAGATTCAAGTATGTGTACAACACATGAGGGCAATTTACATAAATCCAGCAACCTCGGAGGATGAAGCTGCCGATCGCATCCAGTGACGATGCTATCTATGGCGCCAGCTCAGATTGGACGAAAAAAAGCTCTCACAGCAAGCAGAAGAGAGTAGAAAACGTCGAAAGGAACACCAGAAACATAATCAGCTGAGTGCTGTCACCTTAGGGGCGCATTCCCATAGTCAGTTATGACTGAAGGGGCTATTATTATAATTATAACCCGATAGGTGTATATATATTTAACAATTAAACCTACATTCCACTGTTAATCTTTAACTCCTTAGTGATTAACTTGTATCGCTCGTGCTGCGTGTGTTAAGTATTTACATATAGGCAAAATCCTTCATTTGGGACGTTGGGGGCACTTTTCTTTGTCGAGAAAGTATGGATAGAATTTATGTCACTGCGATACAGAATAACTCTTCATGATTTATTAGATATCACTATTTAGTGGCGAGCATTCGCCTTCTGTTCCTTTTCATCCTTACCTTGAATAAATCTCTTCCTTTTATCAACGAATCGATTTCTGAAGACCTTATTGATATTATCCCATAGACCATTGTCGTGGAATATTCTAATCCACATATATAAATTATTAGGTAAATATGAAGCCTAACAAATAAAATTAATAAAGAAAAGAGCAATGGTAAATAACAGTGCTGTCACAAAGAAGGTACTCGAAATCCCCCTTGTTTTCTGCTTCGTCTGCAAATTGTAACGCTTTCACGTTGATAGTAAAAGCTTACTGTATTATACCCGCTTTCTTCAATGAAACGTGTGCTGTATTTCTTGGAAAAACATTGAGAGGCAGACTGCGTAATGACCTAAATTAATCCTAACATTAATTATACTGCGTTACCAAAACGAACGAACAGATGGACTAAAGGATAAAGAGAGAAGGGAGGGCTGAAAATCAGGAACGCATGCAACACGCTTCGCGCGATACACAAATGCTGCCATCACGCGTGTAAGACTACATGCACTAATTTTTTTCAGACGGACAGTGATAAAATACATTACCCATCCCAGAGTTAGGTTTATAAATCCTGAAAAACTCTTATTAGAAAAGATAACATTAGATGGGTTTACGGTTGAAAACATAACAGTACCCAGACAGCACATCTTCGAAACAGGAGGTAGAAAATACATATTTTGAACGCAGCCACGTAGCTCTTTTAAATTTGGATATTTGGGTTCCTTAGGGCTTGCTGAAAAAAAAAATATGTAAAACGTTACGCAAATAGTCCAGGAATTAATAAATTATAACCAAAATAAAATAGTGGGGATGCCTGACAACATAAAATCATTTCTGCTCATAAAATTTTTTATAACGTGTTTGAAAAAAACCTTACGTGACATAAATAGCCTACCCTGTAAACTCCAAATTGATTGGAGCGCAACAAATGAAAGACTAACCACGATTGGTCGGACTATAAATACTATCTTTCGTTGTTAGGGGAGACGTGAAAAGGTAACATTTTTTCAAACACTTGTCGAAACGTGGCCTCATTGGCTAGACTCGCTGATATACTCACTTAGGAGCGTTAGTTCGAGACCACTAGTGCAAATAATCTTGATAAAGCAACAGTGCGTTGAAGCCAGCTCATAATTGTGTTAAATAAAAGCCTGGAACATAAGCAGATGGGAATTTGTGCCAGTAATTGTGCCAGAATTCATTGCTAATCAACGTATCTGTGTTTATTTCCATGAAATTGTGGTAAGCTTGAACCATTCAGTATCTTTTAATGAAAATTGAATGTAAATTGTTAATTTATGCCTGTATATATATGTGTAGTTCAGTGGCAAACAGGAGATAAAGCCTATAATGCTCCAGCCTGAACAGAGGGTGTCGGAGGGAAGTAAAACGGCATGGAATGGCCAAATAGTACACTGACACCTGGATGATTGATTAGACAGAAATAATGCTGGAAGTGCAGAGGCGTGGTAACCATTAAGGAGGTAAATGCTGGTATAAAGTATTTCAGATGAAGCTGACAGTTGGCCTAACGCTCTGAACTCAATGTTTGTGTTGTATTGTGCTCAGTGTAGAACTAGAGTATCAATTAGTTATGAAGTAGAAGGTACATCCTTCTTGTTTTCAGGGACCGTGGTCTTGATGGTACTGAGCAGCACCTGGTCAGAGCTTTGCTGAATCCAGAGTCGGACAGCATACTCCTTGGTCCATTTAGCTATCAGTGAGGTGTCTCCAGAGCCCAGAGGAGAATTCGAGCAGAGGAGTCCCTTCCTGCCGCCATCACTCAAGATAAGCTGATTTGGCCAGCTGAGCTCAACATTATGTCCCCTCATCTTGAAATAACTTTGTAAAAATAACATTCAGAGGGGAATTTAATTGTCTTAATATCAGGAACTGAGAACATCTCCAATACTAGTCCCAAAAGACAAACTATTGAAGTCATGATGACAAATACCAACAGAGCTTGAACAAAACAAAACCAGTATTACCTCATATTACCACTACACAACTGACACACATAGGATATTTTAATAATATATGTCACTACAATATTCATATTGATAAAGTCTGTACATATACTTGTAATTAAAATTGATTGTGATTCCTGGTTCCTTTGTATTTGAATCAGGACACATATACCTTTATGATAACCATGAATACATATTGTTATTTGAAAAGTTATCAGTGACTCCTTAAGATATTCTCATAGAGTGTTATATGTATGTGAGTGTCACAGTGTTGTCAAGAGTAGTGGATTAAATTTAATTGTTTATCTGTCTGTTGTTGTGACTTACACTTCATCATACACATACCCTAGACACATAACGTAGTCATCACACTATTCCAGAATAATTCTGACTGAGATATATAGATATGTGGTAGCAAGTAAGGTTATCTATAATACACTACTCTTAATAGATATAGATACCTTCACAGCTGATCTCAGTCAGTACACTAAGTCCCATATAAATATTTATAACATCCCACTTCACCACAACCATACCCATCAATACATCTATCATACTTAAGCATGCGACAATAACATAATCTGTTTCTCTCACAAAGGCAGAGAAATACAATTAAAAGCGAAAAAAAAAAAAAAAAAAAAAAAAAACTAGAGTCGAGTCCGCTGTGTTGACTGTAGTCCAAGTCCATCGACTCGAGTCGACAACAATGGATAGTAGTAGTAGCTATGGGTGGTGGGATAATGATGAAAGTATTGGTAGATATTAGTAGTGGTAGTAGTAATAGCTGTAGTAGTTGTTGTAAATTAATAATGGCAACAGCCTTAAACGCAAAAGAATGGGCTAAGTGCTGCGACCTCAGAAATCGTGAAACCATTTTCATCCAATTGTATGCAACAGTATTTAGTATTCTCATTCAGATAACAACTACACCGGGACAAATACGTGCCAAGTACGACAGAATCGGAATAAGAATGGAAATAATTCTGTGAGACTGCGTGGCCGTGACCCTGAATTTTAATCCCCAATAATCAAGCTGTCTAATAACACGTGTTTCGTCACATGAAACATTATTAATGCCCCCGAAGCAGTGGCGGCTCGTTCCTTGGAGATAGTGAGGTTCATCTATAAACCAGAAATTTACTTCTTCTTCTGCGTGCACTCTCAGACGTCTGCTGGAATATTTTCAAAGAAAGCAGTAGTCAGCTTCAGGCTATTTGCATCTCCATTGAGTTTTTTTTCTTCCGAAAATGGTACTGGTGTCTGCCATATGTGCTTTCTATGTTCCACATATGTTGGGCATCTTTGAAGCAGTTGTTCAGCAGTCATTTTATCAGTGCTTCATTTACACTCATCGGTTGTTCCTATATTTAGCTTGTTGAATAGATGATATCCCAGTCTGTTGCGAAATTTACAAACAGGTGGAAAAAAGTAATATACATTCGTTTCATGTTTTAATAGTAACATATAGAACGTCTCTCTAGATATATTATAACCGTTATTATTCTAACGTTAAACCCTTCCAAAGTTCTCTCTCTGTCTATACTGTTCCCTTCTATTCTCACTTTCTTAGTCGGCGCGTTTGTCTTCTAATCCTTTCTGAGCTCGGGTGATGACAGAGCAATCTTCAGGAACGCAACATAATTGTTTGATGTAGTTTACATTTCACAAACATGGACTTTACAAAGCTGAGAAAATATTCTTAAACAAACAAGTAACTAACAAATAATCATGGGAATAAATTTGATGCGCTCTTTCTGCCGTATATCCAGATGACGGCAGTGGCGTCACTATGGTTGGTGTCACCCAGTGCGGTAACTCATGGTGTCACCCCCATGGACCTCCTCCCGTACCAGACCATACAGAATCCTTAGTAATGGTTTTTGTACTAATGTTACTCGTAAATTATAAGTCCCGTATGTCACTGAATGTAATGGCAATAGTAGTGACATAAACAACTAGCAACATTAAAATTACACCTTTAAATTACAATATCATACGCAACCTAAATGTATTTACATTTACATAGTTTCATGTGGTTAAAGTTAAAATTCGGTAAGAAAACAATAGAATTCGAAGTAAAAACGTAGGTATATTGATACCAGTACGTATAAGCTAGGCTTACGAAAAATGTTTTTGTGGTTATAACTAACTACAGGGATATTTTTATAAAAAATTATAAATTTCTTCTGAATCACTGCACAAAACGTTTATAGACAGTCATTTTAGTATCAATAAAACCCTCTGATGGTGTCATCCGGTGCGGTCCGCGCACACCCCCCCCCTCCTTCCCCCGCAATCCCCGAGTGACGCCACTGAATGACGGTGCTATTTCTCCTGTGTACATTTCACGCCTGTCCATTCCATTTCACCTTCATTGGATCAATGAGGTCAAGCTTTTCTGGATGTATTGGATGTGGTTCAGCAACGGAGTAACCCGGCAAGAATGACGTGGGGAGAAGTGGAAACAAAAATGCTAGTGGAATTAAATTTAACAAATTAAGTAACAGTTCTTTTATCACAACTATTTTTTTCAGTTGTATCATCTATGAAAATCGTGCCTAGGTGCTTATAAGACAACATACAACAAAATTTACAAATAAACCTTTCTTTTCTCCGTCTCAGAATCATTATTTAAGGGCGTATCGACTTTGGCGACTAAAACAACCGACATATCAATAATTATTTGCGCGAAAGCAGACGCTCATGCTGGAAATTAATTTCAACATCTTAAAACTACTGATTGTAATGATTTCTTGCACACACCTCTATTATTATATTGTATGTATCCGCGTGACCACACATTTTCTTGAACTGTATTCGTTCTCAATTGTTAATTATAAACTTATTATAGTATCTGTACCTCCTATGCTCCTTGGGGAGCTGGACGGTGAGGATTCACTTTCTGCATTGATTTAACATGTGCTAAACGTAGTTTACAATATGTTTATTCAAGCTTGATTTACTTTCTTCAGGTCTGTTATATCTCAAGTTTTCCTAATACTTCCGTATGCAGTTCCCTCACAGACTTGTTGTCACTTGTATCACATTGTTCATAATTCCTCTGCATACAAATACATATTTCCTTTGATTATAAAAATTGTTCCAGGATTTTCCACGATCAAGAGAGTCTACGATTTTGTTTATGTCTTGTGTTTCTTGTTATTGTATCGTGTGTAAAGAAAAGTGTTTCATATTTTATTGTATTCGGCCACTGTGTGTCCAGCCATGCGATAGCAGCACCGGTTGGCATGTCGTACAAGGCAACTAATAGGAGGTTGTGCATGCGGCTGGCAACCTCGTCATGTAAAAAGGATTTCCCCAGAAACCACCACTGCAAGAACATGTGAATGCTTGGTGCAGACTTCTTGCAAGGGGACCAGCTATGTTGGTGTCTTCATGGTATGTAAGCAGCCCAAATGACAAAAAAACTGTGTTGCTACTAGCTGAGAACTCCGTATTTGTGGCAAGATCTGATCTAGTTCATTGACTTCGTGTGACGTATAACGGAAAGAGAGCCTACAGTAATCTGACAATCTTTTTGTGACCTCGTAGCGTTCTATGATTTGCTAGCGAAAACCAGGCATTTACAGCCTGTGTTTACTCACTTTTTCACCATCGCCGCTTTTCATTGAACATAATCAAACGAAGTTTACAAACTTTCGTGACCTGTCAGTCATAACAGAGGGAGCCTCGGTAGCATAGTAGTTAGTGCACTGGCTTCCTAGCTCAGTGGTCTATGGTTCGATCCCCAGATGAGGCGGGATTTTTTTAGGCCGCAAACGGCTCCTGGGTCGACCCAGCCCCAATTGGGTACCAGAGCAACTCTGGGAAGGTTAAGGCGGCCGGCGTGATGCTGACCACATCACCCTTAGTGTGCCGATGGTCAAGAAAATATGGGCCTAACACCATTTTTACAATATACCTCAATGGACGTGTAACGGGATCCTTTACCTTTACCTACTCAGTCATAACAGGTAGCGAATCAGGTTTGTTTACCTAGTTTTCTCACGCGAGGTTATCTGTCAATCATATGATACCTGAGAGACCGCACGTGAAAAACCACAGACCCTTTGAAGTTCGTACTCAGGGAAGTCAGAAAAACCCCTGGGCTCTTTGATCTTCAGAAGCGGGCAAAATCTTTGAGAACCCCGTTACACGGATATAAGTCTTTTCATGACGGTTGAAACCTCGCCAGAAGGCCGACCGTAAACTTTTATCTGGGGAACTCTGTTATCTCCGTTACTCACACAATAGTGCGAAAAGTATAGATCAGAGAAACATAATGATATTTAAACTGTGTTTTCTTAAACCTGCTATCAGTTGTCACTCAGAATTTTTGCATAGTCTAAGCACGTAGTTCTAGAACCATTGTAGAAAATGTGTTAATAGCATTCGTGGGGATTTTCATTCGGATTTTTCTGGTAATAGAAATGAGTGCTTACGTGGTCAAAAGTGTTAAGCTTTTACCATTATAATTCACTTTCTAGCTGTTTTTTTTCTCTAACCAGCGGCACTCGAGCTTTCCAGCCCTTTTGGTCCAATGACCCGGTCAGGAGCTTCGTCCCTTCCCATCCACAGAGGGTTTATGTGCATGAGCCGTTCAGGTTATTCAGTCAAATTCCCGGTCGTAAACATTCTTCAAACGCCGACGCCCGGGCTTGAACCTTGAAAACCTGGTCGCCAGTACAACGTTGTAGCCATTACACCAGCGCGGCTCTCTTCTAGCTGTTAAAACACTAGTGAAATAAAATAACGCGTAGCCATTTCATACCAGATGTTCAGTTATCATGTTAATTTTCACCACACGCTTTCTCACACAAGAAGAGACGGTTTTAGCTGACTGGTTACGTGCTAGGCGCGACTGATAGTGACAGAAAAGAATTCACGTTTTATTTCATTGTGCGTATTTATTATAAGTGCCTATTATTTAATCTCATACGAATAAACTATCAGACGCCGACCAAATTACAGCTAAGCGACGGGCGATAGGGTAGGCTAAAAACACCATGTGCCTTTTAAATGTAATCAGGACTGACGGAGTGGATAAAAGATCGTCTTGTCCCCGTCTGTGTGCATATATGTAGCTATATAGAATAGTAGCATTTTTCCATAAATGTTTTTTAATATATTTCTGCAGACCTGATCAAGCGGTCTTTTGGTCTTTTTCCTTTTTACTGATTGGTTAACGTTGTATTTCTTGGCTTGTGCGTCAGCAATGTCATTGGTGAGCAAGCCTTTGCCAACGATACATGAGAAACATTTTAACTTGCAAATTTAACTGGACTTACCATTCCCAGCAATATTTATTCAATTTTATCAGCCCACTGCGGTTTGAAAAAAAACAACACTTATTCCCGACTTCTGTCAGTCGTATTCAAGCAAAGCATCCAGAAATTTACGCTGTTTCAAAATCGGCACTCTAACATAGAGTTTCCGATAGAATTATCAATCATCATCATATGTAACATTTTTAGCAACCAGATGTTTGCCAATACTGGAAGTATTTTCCTCTTTTAACTGTGAACCCCAATATCACGTTTTTCTACATCAACTATTGGTGGTGACATTTCGTCCATCCAGGAAAAAACCCACACCAGATCCGGCGTTCACCTCACTAGTCTTTATTTGTAGAGGATGGACTGGGGCAATTTGGGAATTAAACCTGACTTTTTTTTAATATTCAGGATAATTGTATTTCCAAAAGATATCATTAAGAGTAGGTAAGAGTGATTGAGATCAGGCCATAAATCGAGGATTCCTCAGCAAGAAAGAGGTTGGTAAGAAAACGAAGATGGCTGTTTACCGCTCCACCTATGTCCCAGTCTTGACATATGGATGCGAGTCATGGGCAATGACTACAACCCACAAAAGCCAGATCCAAACCTCAGAAATGAGGTATCTGAGGAAGGTGGTTGAAGTAACAAGAAGAGACATGATCCGCAACCAGACGATACGTCAAGGCCTAAAATCCCACCCGCTGCAGACCCAAATAGAACAGTCCCAACTAAGATGGTTTGGCCATGTCTGCAGAATGGGAGAAGATAGGCTACCACGACAAGCATGGGAAACAAAGAGCCAGGGATCCAGACCTCCAGGACGACCCAGAGTCCACTGGGAGGACAACATTAGACAATCTTTGAAGGACCGAGGACTAGAATGGAACCAGGCCAGGAAGAAGACAGCTGATAGAATAGTCTGGCGCTCTCTCTTTTAAACCTCTACACCTCACGGTAGAAGAGGAACGACTAAGTAAGTAAGTAAGAGTGATTGAGTGGCCACTGTATGAAAGAGAGAGTGAATATTTTCTTGTTTACAGGGACTTTACCAACATTGGATTTTGCTTAAACTTGTTAACTTTACTGGGTAGCCTATAGTAGGAACCTGTTTACTTTACTGTCTACTCTGTAACATAGTGCAAACCTTCGACCTTTGGGTTATTAACATTTTGGGTTCTTTTTTTTTTTCCAGAGGGGGAGGGCACATTTATTCTGCTATTTCATATGTATGTAAATCTGATTTTATTTGATCTTTCTTTAGATATTTGATGTTGTCAAGTTTAAATGATAATAAATAACAAAAGAAACTTAACTTTGTGTGTTGGTCAGACCCATACCCAATTAACCGTAGTTTTTCACGTTTTTGTGTCTTGTTGTCACATAGCTGTGTGTGGGTGTAGTTAAACTTATATTTATATGTATGAGGAGGGCAAGGTTGTCTTGTACTAAATTATAGTCGTATAGATTGGCTGGAATAGAGAAACTTACTCTTTCCATAGACTATTTTATTCCTTAACTTATCACCCGTGAAATCTATTTCTCACACCTTTTTCTCACGTACTTATCACCATCCACTCTACTCAGACGGGACAAAAATAACTCACAACATATCTGTAGGACACTTAGTATGTTAACTTTTGGAAATAAAAATCATTATTATCATATTGCATACTAGCTGGCACTCTTCTTTTGTTGAAGCGAAGTTCTCGTCTGGCGTGCAGGTTTAAATCTTGGCGGGATCTTTCTTTATCGCTATTATATCTCTGTGTTGTCTGCATTTTTGTATTTGTGTGCATTTGAATTATTGATATATGTCTCCTTAAGCAAATGTTTGTATATAACATCATCATCAACATCATCATCGTCAACATCATCATTACTTGTCAGCTCCCCGAGGAACACATGTCCTCAACAAAAGCAGCCAGAAAGATGCAGACTTTCATTAATGGGTGCTTGCGCAGAATTTATAATATCATCATCATCAGAATTTTGCTTTTGGCGTCTTATGGAGCATGGAACCACCAGTGCAGCTACTTCCCGCAGAGAAAGTGTGCCTCAAGCATTCAATTGCTTTTGCTCTGGTGGTTTCTATAGCATTTTGTTTTACTTGATGAGGTTGGCAGCCTCGTGCCCAACCTCATATTGGTCGCCTTGTACAATGAATACCAGAGAGGGAGCTGTAGTACCATTCTTTTCTTGTCTTATCAGAGACATTCCCCCCCCCCCCCTCCCCCCTCGGGAACTACATGGGTCAGTGCTAGGAAAATAATGGTTTCTTCCTAATTCCAATAAATAATTCAGAAAATATGTGTGGAAAATAATGAATGATTTATAACACACATTCTTGGATTGAAGGGAATGGTGACGGGGTGATCTTTAAAACATTTATTTCATATCAAACGCTAAGGTATTTGCCACCCCACTTCGTACTTAAATGTAAATAATCGTTAGGTCGGACGACGGACGAATTAAAAACATATCTGGTACTTGACAATGGTAAGTACTCTTAACGTTATGAACGTAGTTTGCAAGTAATTCAACGTGGCGGGACAATGAAAGATCATAAAGGGAACCGCCAAACAACAGTGAGACAAAGGACAGCGCCAGGCAGGCGACAGAAGGGAATTCACTCGAGCCGCAAAAATAGAGGACTTTGTGACAAGAGGCGGATAATTTCTTTATCGGGCGGCAAATCCTACATCAAAAAATGTTAGGCAATAATATAAAATAAGTATGAATTGTTATCAAATTTCGTCTCTTTTTAGTTATTTTTATGTAATTATGTTATAAATAGTTATATTTAAAAAAAAAAAAAATATTTTTGAATTACTGTATAATAAAACTATCAAGTTGTCACACTTTTTTTTTCTTCAAAATTCGTTATTTTTTAATTGTCTAAAAATATGTGTAAATAAGAAGTGGGTGGATGTATCGCTCCTCCCTTGGACAATTCCTAGATCTGCCAGTGATAACACAATGGCCCTTTCAGTCCCTCGTAAATGACCCTATATCATATGCTTGAAGAATAAGGAACTTAGTAAGCCTGTTATTAAATTCTTGTTTTAAGCATGTTTAAGCATTAATCATTAGCGTACATAAATGGTCCGCCCCTACGCAATTCAGTAATGCGGCCCTTTTACGTATGTTATTTGTGAAATGACGTGTGTGGCATGGCGCACTGCTAGGTGTGTATAGGCTTTATTTATGCCATGAAAATAATGAATGCGATTTCCGAAACCATTACGCTTCTTTCACAAAACAGGCAAGGCTTTAAGATTCTCAACTAGGCCGAAGGATCTTTTAACTTTGGATATGCTCCCTAATATAACCGACGGACCTTGTGTTCAGGTTGAACAGCGCGCGCCTCACCAAAACGAGGTAAATGTCCTAATTTTAAAAAGAAACACACACATACACACACACACACACACACACACACATACATAGACATGTAGGCTACCTCTTGATTTGAGTAAACATTTACCAGACAAAATCCTTATGTTTTACTCATTGTTAAGAGATAAAACTTTGCACGCGGCTCCCTTTCGTAGTACATTTTAACCTGTCAAGTTTTGATCGGCATTGACCCAGCCGAGTTTGTCATAATAACCAAAACAATATGAAATAAGGTGAAAATACTCAATTAAAAATGGTTTTAAAGTGTAGGAAATAATTAGCAGCGAATATAGATTGTACTCTGTATTTGAAGGGGCGGGGGTCGAATGGTGAATGGTGATATGTCGACGAAATCAAAGTGCTTCTTTAAACAACTAAGTCAGTGAGACTTTTGCTATCAACACATCTCTAATAGGTAGGACTACTTAAACTTATCAAATCACAATTTAAGATTTTCGTCCGACTGAGCTGACAACAATTTCAAAAACCTAACATATTCAGTTTAGATCATAAAACGAGTAAAGGGGGAAATAAAGATTTAGACATTCTCTTTTGTTATGTAAATAAAATACACTAAAAGCAGAAAAACAAAAGTACCATACATTCTAGCAGTTATCATTAACAAGTAAATCGTCATATCGTTCACAAATTAATTAATTAATTAATTTTGTTTGAGATTGTAGTGAAAACACAGCGAAACAGAGCGAGGCCCAGAATCTATACCTAAACACGAAGAAGACCAAAGTATTGATAACAGACAAAGTAAAGATCAAACCAGAAATTGAAATTGATAACGAACAACAGGAAGGTGTTAATGAATTCGAATACTTAGGATCAATCATCAATAGCCTTGACGACTGTGCAGTAGAAATTAAAAGAAGACTTTCAATTCGCTCACATAAACTAATACAGATGAAAAACCTATGGCAAGGTACAAGCAAAGTTACAACTGATCAGAGCATGTATATTCCCAATAGCAACATACGGCCGCGAGACATGGACACTCAATAAAACAGTTGCAAAAAAAGATTACATTATTCGAAATGAAATGCTACAGAAGGATGTTGAGAATACCCTGGACAGAAAAAAAGACCAACAGAGAAGAACTGCACTCACTAAATGTTGAGGAAAATTGGCTCATAAATACCATCGCAATAAGGAAGCTGAAAATTTTCGGTCATATAAAACGACATAATAGTCTTGGAAAATAAGTAATGGAAGGCATGGTCCCTGGAAATAGGGGAAGGGGACGACCTAGACGACGGTTGATCTAAGACATCACAGAGAGTCTGAACTTGTCTTTGAATGATGCAGGTCGACTTGCCCAGAATTGTGATGCGTTCAGAGCAGCTGTAATGGAGACAGCGTTCTGGAGAGAATACGTCACATGATGATGATGATTGTAGTATGTGTGTAAAGATATTACGAATTATTAATTATTAATAACTGACCATCAACTTTTATTCTACGCAATATAATGTATGGTATACATACTTTTGTTTTCTATTGTCATTGCATATTGTAACATTAATAAAGGCGGTCATTAAATTTTGTTTTTTCCGTTACTTATTTTAGTAATTATATTAGTCACTTCTATTGGTGCTCTTCTCGTACGCCCTGTCCTTCCTGAAGATCTGCTAATGACTTATCCCGTTTTGTGCTTGTGCCTGGATAAAAACTATTCTTTATTTATTATTTATATGATATTTTTTGTCTTATCACTTAGCGTGGATGTTCATGTCTGCTGTAGTTCCCGCCATATTCCTGTTATTTAACACAACACTGTATTAAAATAAAGAAATAAAAAGAAGGTCTCAATAGCGCCTTTAATCTGAGATTCCACATGCCTTTATATACATCTAAAATTCTAATGTTTCGCTTCTCAGAATTTGGCTTATCGGAGCGAGATTTATTACAAATTAACCGGTCTGAGTTAACCCATATTTGCCGACAAAATGTTCGATTATGTACTCCAAAAATTCAGTTCAAATGTGTGGTGTTTCCGGATCTAGCTGCATGCATCACTAAATAACACAGTTGCTACATTATTTAGGCATTTTAGAATTGCGGGTTAGATAAATTAATCGATAAGTCTGCAATTGTTTTGTGTTCTTGTGTGCTTCGTGAGGAAATACAAATAACGTCCTTGCTAGTGTTTCAGTGAATATCATCAGACCATGTCTCCTCAGGATGTCTTCTGCATTATCTATATACCTGTCTGTTTCGGGCGTCCTCTAGTTCTGTTACCGTTTTTCTGTTGTGGAAGACTTACTTACTTACTTACTTAGTCGTTCCCCTTCTACCGTGAGGTGTAGAGGTTTGGAAGAGAGAGCGCCAGACCATTCTATCAGCTGTCTTCTTCCTGGCCTGGTTCCATTCTAGTCCTCGGTCCTTCAAAGATTGTCTAATGTTGTCCTCCCAGCGGACTCTGGGTCGTCCTGGAGGTCTGGATCCCTGGCTCTTTGTTTCCCATGCTTGTCGTGGTAGCCGATCTTCTCCCATTCTGCAGACATGGCCAAACCATCTTAGTTGGGACTGTTCTATTTGGGTCTGCAGCGGATGGGATTTTAGGCCTTGACGGATCGTCTGGTTGCGGACCATGTCTCTTCTTGTCCGCGTTCTGACTAGGTCTCAGTATCATTTTATTTGTTGCTTCATTTGTCGTTTTTCTTGAACGTCTCATTTTGCACATTATGAACAGACTAGCAATAACCCGTCAAACTTGACGGGTTTTTAATTATAGTGTGCTGTTTCCGTTCCCGGATGAGCAGATAGAAGTACAGTCTTAGAGTGTTTTTGGTTTCTTTCCATTATACAGTGTAATCAAACTGTTCATGAACACCGTCATTTGAACGCTTTTCTTTGTTGATTGTAACTATTTTTGGGAGAGTATATATAATGGAAACAATACAATTTTTTAACACGGTTGCATTTCTCAGCTGTGACCAACGTACACACGGCGAAAATTATGTTATTTTAGATTCAATTTAAAAGTTCTTTGATGACAACATTTCGTGTGAAAGTGCGTGGATTGTTTTCAAAGAGTGTTCCCTGATAATAAGTGGTTTCAACAAAAACTTTCAAGTTTTCATGATTTGTACATCGGGTGAGGGCTCATGCGCACCAATTTTTACGCACTTTTTCTTTGTCGAGCGCTACTAATTTCGTGAAAGAATAAATAAAAATATTAAATTAATAAAACCAAAGTATTGGTTTTATATAACACCCTCGCCTCGCAAGTTGCACACCGTGCGTTGCGCACTTTTTTTCTGGCGCGAGTTACTATTTTCAGTGAGACCGACCGAAGTAACATACATCGGTAATTATGTTAGTTGGGGTAGTCGGGATGGGATGGGTGTCGTGATTTAGTCTGTCTCACAACACGGTTTTCTGTATACTTATGAGTAAATCTGACCATACCGCACGCCATATGTTGAGAACTCTCTGATACACTAGCCAATGAAAACGCGTCCTTCTTGGTGTGTGTTGTGAAACGTACTAGGCTTGAACCAGGGCCGGCCCTAGGAATTTTGCCGCCCCGTGCAATACCATACCTTGCCGCCCCAGCCCAACCTCAAATTAACGTTTGAAATTTTTGAAACTATCATGTTATTAAACAAGCTTCAACATTAATTTCATGACCATTAGCCTAATTTTAAATAGTACCATTAATAATAATGTATTGATAAATTGATGAAAATACTGTATAATCATAAAATAAAAGAATGACTTTATTAGAGACAATTATATGAAATAAATGTAGTTACATTACTTACATATAGGGCATGCTCTTCTCATGTGGAACGATGAACTGCTGAGTCACAAACACTTAACTGTAGTATGTACATGTTATAGTTTTTAGCACTATTTTCACATTATTTGAATTTATATGGTTTGAAGTATATACTGCTTAAAAAGACACTTTTCTTGCTTTCATATTTGCAAAAGCAGAAATAAGGTCTGCGTAGTCTAATTTTTGACCGATTTCATGTTCAATTGAAATCATGGCAAGTCCTTCCAATCTAGTTTCGGCCATTGTTGAGCGTAAATAAGTTTTAATAAGCTTCAGTTTTGACAAACTACGCTCACCACTTGCTACCGTTACCGGCAAAGTTAGTAATATTCTTAAGGCTATAGCGACATTAGGAGCAATGTTATTTTCAATAATGTAACGAAGAACTTCAATTGGTGGAGTATTTTCTGGTACTAATTTGGATACTACTTTCAGTTCATCACATAGCTCAATGGCATCAATGTCTCTATTTTCTTGATGTGTTAAAATGCTTTCTATGTTTCTACATTTGTTTAAGAGCTCATTTGTCATCTCAGATTTCAATTTAGGGATGTTATATAAAAAGGAAAAATGTGAACTGTGATGTTCCAATTGCTCGAACCTTTCTTCAATAGAATTAGTTGCAACATCAATAATAAAAAAGAAAAATTCAATTTTGAATTTAGTTTTGGGATCTAAAATAGGTTCATCTCTTGCTTCATATTTGTGTTCCTTTTTCTGCCGATGCACTCTAGTACATTCAAACGTTGGTATCAAATCAGGATCAGCTTCAACTTTCTCAGCTAATGTTGTAGCATCAACAAGAAAATCTTGAAATGATTCATCATTTCTGAGATTCTTAAGGCTCTGGAGAACATTTCTCAAAGTTGTTATGACACTAGTCAATTCAATTTTTATGCTTTGCAACAGTTTACTAGCAACATTAATTTCGTTTAAAACATAGTGCCATATAACCAGACCACATAACAATTTAAAATCTCTGAGTTTTAGGGCAAGGGTTTCAGCTTCATGTCTCGCCATTTTGTCTACTGACTCGTCATCAGCAATTTCTATCAATGCATCATAAAATGCCTCAATATAATATCTTAAAGGACGAATGGCCTCGATTCTAGATTCCCAGCTAGTTGTACTTAGTGGCTTGGGCGTTAGCGTTGTAATATGTTTCTTAAGGATTCCCCAACGCAGTGTTGACGCTGAGAAAAACACATACAATTTCTGAACCGTTTCAAAAAATAAAACCCCTTCTCTAGATGACATCGCGGCATCATTGACCACCAAGTTGAGAGAATGAGAACACCAAGGGATATAAAAAGCTCTCGGGTTCAAGTCCCTAATACGTTGTTGAACTTCTGAATGTTTTCCTTTCATATTTGATCCATTGTCATACCCCTGGCCACGCATGTTTGCGATTGGAATATCCATGTCTGACAATTTTCTTAGAATGCATTCGGTTAACGCTGAGCCTGTAGTGGCTTCTACAGCAATGAAACCAAGAAAATGCTCATGAATGTTGATATCATCTGGATTCGTATTAACAAATTTTACAGTTAGTGTTAATTGTTCAATGTGACTTACATCTGGAGTACAGTCTGCAACTATGCTATAATATTTAGCTTTCTCCACCATAGAAATTATTTCTTTTTTTTTTATGGTTCCAGAGAGAAGAGCAATTAATTCATTTTGAATGTTTTTCCCAAGGTAATGTTGGTTCAATCCACGAGCTACTCTCATTAAATGTTCACACATAACACTATCAAATCTGGCAATCAGTTTAAGAAGCTTTAAAAAATTTCCATTGTTAGGGTCATATAATTTATCAGATGTTCCACGAAATGGCAAGCATTGTTGGCTCAAGAACTGGACAATAGCAATTAGGCGTTCTATTATGCTCCTGCAGTGTCGAACTTCTGAATTTAATAACTCTTGTTGCATTGAATCAATTGTCTGTACTGATTTAAGCCTGGACGATAATTCAATCCACTTTGTATGGGACTCCAAGTGGTTTTTAGATTTTTCGTGTTCATTAAGATACACATACAAATGACCCCAATCATTATAGCCATCAGTAGTGAGTGACATTTTATTACAGGAAAACAACTTACAGCAGTTACAAAATACAGAATCTTTTTCTTTTGAATACACTAACCATGATCGATTAATATGTTCTCCATTGCTTAGCTTCCTAGTGTAAAAATTTAGGGAAAATTTCCGACCATTAGAGCTGCGCGGAAAAACGAACTCATTTTTTGGTCTGTCTGGCAGGCCTTTTTTTACGATTTCCAGTCTTTCGGTATCGCTTAACGAAGGACTCCATCTTGCCGGATCAGTGTACCTCTTAAGTTCATCACTTAAATCTCTGGAATTGGAAACAGTCAAATCAGTCTCATTTTTGACATTGTTAGTAATATCTACGTTACTGGGGTCCGAGTTAGAAGTACTTGCCATGAGCTCAGAATCATTTGTTTCGGCACATTTGCTTATTTTCTTCTGTCCTACCTCAGCTGTTTCAGTTTTTATATATTTATGTAAAGCCCCGCTATGTTTTTGAATATCGCAGTCTTTTTCCAGGTTCGGTTTCCGATATTCAGCACCTGATAGTTTTTTTCTTTTATCGGACATAATAATAATAATAATAATAATAATAATAATAATAATAATTTGAATAATCTATTTGAATATTAAAACTGTTTTAATAAACCCTACAATAAAATGTATTATTTAGTAATGAATGGAGGCTGAAGCACTGTACTCATTTCCATAAAACGTTTTAAAAACTTATTTATCACTGTAACTTCCTTGAATGCACACTCCAAAACAACTGAAACATTCGAACCGCCAACATAGAACAGTCGATAAAAAAATAAACTCCAGATTCCCACGCCAAGTTAATTAATTCCCGTCTCCCGTTCAGCCATGCCGGAAAATTTATCGTGGCGGTCTTCAGTTGACCACTGAACATGGAAAAATAATACTCTTGGAACAACTGTGGTTTCGACCAAGCCAATAAATTGTACTGATTTCTCTAAAGAAATACCTTTTACTGCCTTTGTAGGAGGAGAAGCTATCATTAGGATCGTATGGCAGAACTATTAGTGAAGACTTGAAAAACAGCTAAAGAACAGATCGCAGGTGCAAATATTTCTTAGAGAAAACAGACAAAATGTGAAAGAATAGAAAAGTAAGGAATTTTAAAATAATCTAGACGAAACCTTCAAACATTCCGCGACACCATCCACAGAGGGTTTATTTCAGGAGCCGTTCAGGTTATTCAGTCAAAATCCTGGTCGATGACACTCTTACAAATGCCTGCGACCGGGCTTGAACACCTGATCGCTAGCGCAGTGTGGTAACCATTACACCAGCGATGCTCCCAGGCGGAATATTTTGGCGGGATTGTAAAAATAATTAAAAAGATTTTTTGCCGCCCCCAAAGCTTGCCGCCCCGTGCAAATGCACGTGTTGCGCCGTCGGTAGAGCCGGCCCTGGCTTGAACATAGAGGCCCATTTTGTGTAACCGATGGTACAATGCCATTTAATTTTGGTGTAGTAAAATCTGCGAGAATAATCGCTCATTTCAGTAAGATTTTAGTCATAAAATGATAATATATAAATCAGCCCTATTGTGTCTGACGGTGATGCTCTCACACGCCAGCAACGCTGCATTTTGTGCAGTGCTAAAGCCTATAGAACGATTCCACGGTAAAAATCTAACACGCGTTTTAGTTTCGGTTTCGAAAACGTACTACCAACATTTTACCAGATCTGCTGCATACATTTTGCAGCCAAAACTTATAATTAACGCTTTTGAGGAAGTGTGCCGCAAAATAACTATCTGAATTAATGTATTCTGTCAACTTTAACGCAAATTCAGTAGTAATCCTTACATTTTTTGGTAGTGTTACACGATACAATACAAATTATTAACGCCAATTCTTCACCCGCCACGCCAACACCCCACCTTGCTTGATAGTCCGCCATGCATGTATACGCTGGAGCAACGCCAACAGAAGCAAAACACGCAGACAGTTTTATTGCCTCCTCGCGGTAATGTTTCTGACGTCACAAAAACAAGTTAGTTATTTGAAAAATACATGCTAGCGAGATAGCGAGAGGGGAAGATGGCCGTCTTGTGTAAAATATTCATTTGACGATGACCGGTGACAAAATTGAAAATCTAAAACCATAATGAAACTGAACATAAAAAATATATGGTAGTATAGCTTAGAATTCACTGAGCAAGAATGTGTTTTAAATAATATGATAGTCCCAGTATTACCCTAACTGTTGAGAAAATACTAAATGTCTACGGACGCACGACCAGACGGACTGTTGTTCCTGCTTGTTTTTTCTTAACGTTAGTGGGGACACCGGCTTAGAAGAGAGGCATTGAGGAAATTATAAATTAGCTTGGGAAACAAGAGTATAGGAGGAGAGGGGAGCGGTAGGAAAATTGTTACCAAAAACTAACATCGTTTTGTATTGGCATAACTAAAGCGGACTGGCCAATCGACTACCAGACGCAGAGTATGTTTGGAATTATTCTTGTTTTTCAAAAACTGCATTTGAATTCTGGTAGTCGCAAGCTTTCGATTGGCCAGTGCTACTAAATATTAGCAAAAAGCTTTCACTATTCATTGCCAGTTGAACTGTATTTTTGATTCAGATACGCTGAGAACAGCTGTGATAAATTTAAAAGTAAAGTAAATAACTATATGAGTATTTCACAGTCTGGACGGACCAGAAGAAACTGAGGCCATTTCTTTGCAAAGTCAGCGTCATTTGTTTATATTTCTTGATTTGTGAGGTTTCGTTTCCTGTTGCCAGCTGGTGACAGGAAACCTGAGGAGTGACGATAACGCCAAGAGGTCTCCTACACTTTACGTATGCTGTCAAGAGATAACAGCAGGAGCTTGGGCGTGTGACGTGATATCGATATTTCTGCAACTACACAATATCTTATCTTTCAACAAGAAACCGCAGGTGATATGTTAAGGACCTGGGTACATCTGACAGTTTCGGTTTAAATAAACCTTGGTAATTCAAGTCATACTCAGGACTTTTGTGGGGTATGATGACATTACAGCCCCTCATACTCAGTGACCCTCTCTCTCTTAAAAGAATAAATTTAAGCTGTGAACATTCAAATAGGAAATACATATAATAACATTGTAGTTATTTGGGCAGATTGTCCACACAATTTTAGTTAATATTTTATGTAAACTATTTTGTCCTCATTTTCAAAGACCTGTCCAAACGATATGACTGGACAGGCAAAATAAATTGTACAAAAAATTAATTTAAAGAAAAACTTAACCACAGGTTTTATTCACTTCCTCATAGTACCTTAAAGTGTTTTTGTGTTGTGTACCATCATTTCATTTCTCCCCTAGACACTAGGTACATCATACACCAGACACTAGAGCCAACATAGTGACCGTGTGAGATCTAGGGAGGTAGCGTTAGGTTCCCTGCACATAATTCATCATCATCATTTATAGAGTCAGGGGCCTACATGTGCTTGACCTCACACGGTTCATACATACACGAATTTCATTCTTTTTAGAATACCATCATAACCTCCCCAGCAAAATCTAACTTTGCTACATTTGGAAAGAATAAAGAAGTATCACCAGGAAGGATTATATAATTCAACAACGGGAATGTTACGTTAGAGGTAGGTGTAAAAACTTTCTCGAATAGTATTTTAGTAAGATAGAAATATCGAGGGAAAAGACTTCGTTACATCATGTTTAGTCCTAATTTAGCTAGTTAAAGCATGCATATATTAAAATGCATTTAGCAAACTAACCAATTAGTAGATAGATCAATACAGAATAATTCACAGAATAATTCAAGCTCTAGGTGACCAAAATCGCCCCTTAAATAAGAAAGATACTTGAGATAATAATTTTTACTAATTGAACAGAGGGCAAAATTATTCCTCATTTTGAGATTTTTAACACCCTTTTTGCCCCATGCCATCCGATACGGCGGATGTGCTAGTATATAAGACCTTGCCATTGGCTAAATTGAGGCCACAAAATTTGAAGCAATACAGCTGAACAGAAGAAGCGGTAAAAGAGTAAACGTCATGTACCTTTGCTATCGCATCTGTAGAACAGACATTAGATGCCCATTAACAGCTTGTGTGTTTTGCCTGAGGGTAAGAATGAATATATATATATATATATATATATATATATATATATATATATATATATATATATATATATATATATATATATATATATATAATTATGTAATTTTCCTGTGATTAATTCACTTGTGCGTTAGGAAGTGTTTAGCATGTGTAAACTTTTGGAGACGAAAGCCAGCCTTGTAAATTGTGTAGAATAATTGAGAATGATGGCCAAAGTACGTCTGTAAGTTTGACAAAGTATTTGAAGGAGTATTTCTTAAAGGAACGACACATTTACCAGGAACATAAGGAAGGATGACAGGAATTGTTTTAAGGTATTGATCAAGGTATTACTTAGTGTTTTATACTGGACCAAATCATTGTATGAAGGCGGATCATGGACAACTGGATCTAACTTAGGATTTATAAGGAAAGTGTAGTCACAGTGAACTGCCTGTGAGTGGTATTGAGGTAAATTGTCCTGTGCATATGTTAGCACAATGTCTGACACTATTTGTTATGTCCATTGTATGTGAGGACAGAATAGTGCTGGACCATACAGAAGTTGTGATTATTTGTATTCCAGGTTTTATCCTGCAAACTACCAGAAGTATATGAATCAACTATCTCTGTTGGACTCTGAGGTGCAAGTGCTCTTAAAGTCATTGGAGCCAGATACCCAGTATCCACTGCCTGGCAATTCACAGACGTGTTAGTCCATGGCGGGAGTGTGATTGATCTCTACATAGAAGTTAAGTGGCAAAGCAAAGCCACTGGTCAGCCTATTCAGACTCTACCTCTAATATATATATCATAAAAAGATAAAAATTCAGTGTATGATGAATCCTTGTGGACATAAATTTGATGATTACTACTTCTCAGTCCAGTAAGAGTGACAAAACATATATGTAGTAGATAATGGTTAATCAAAAGGTGAAATTCATCACAGTGATCCACTATGATAATTAACTTTCCATGCTTATTTATTTTATAATGTAAATACATTTGAGTTCATTCTACGTTACTTAACCGAAAAGATAAACGGTATAGGTTAAATAAATTGTAAATATGTACCATCAGACTTGCTAAATTATTTAAGTTGAGTTCAAGTTCTTGTTGATATATATATATATATATATATATATATATATATATATATATATATATATATATATATATATATATATATATATATATATATATATATATTATATATATATATATATATATATATATATATATATATATATATATATATATACTCATGGAAAAAAGTAAGTGTGCAGCACTCAACAGGGCACTGTGCTTGTGTTCTTGGGTGAACTCAAATGCAAGTTGGCACACATTTCTGTGTGAGTGTTGTTCACTTACCCGTGCAATTACAATTGGATCGCACTATTCATGGGGAGATAATCACGGTGCAAGATAAATCACGTGAAAAGTGCCGTAGGGAAGAGTTTATCACATATAAAAGGAAGGTAAGTGTGTAGCTCTAATCACAAGCATGTGAAAACGTAATCGTTGAAATAGAGAGTACCAAGAGTCCAACAGAAACATCTTTTTTGACAATGCCAAGATTGAACCAACAACAGCGAGCAATAGCTATAGGGATGTTAGCTGCTGGAGCGACTATATTAGCTGTATCACAACATTTCAATGTTCACAGGAACACTATATCACGCATTCAAGCTCGTAAGCTCGTTTCCACCAAACTGGATCCACTGCTGATCGCCATAGAAGTGGCCGACCACGAGTTACCACCCCTGCACAAGACCGTTACATACGCCTTATGCACTTGCGTAACAGGTTCATTCAGGCAACATGGACTGCCAGGAACATTCCAGGTTTAAGACCCGTGTCGTGCAGAACAGTGCGGAATAGGTAGACATACACGGTACTAAAATCAAGATTTCATTTTTTCGTGGGGATGCCACACTGACTTTAGTTTTTATCTTTCTTTCATGACACTTTCACTAAAATCAAAGTAATCACTTGGTCTTTTATTCAATATTCAACCACACTGTGTGCCAACTTTTATTTCATTTCGTCCATGAAATCACGCACAGTGCCCTATAAAGTGTTGCACACTTACTTTTTTCCATGAGTTATATATACATATTAATGAGTTAATCCCCTAGCAGAGCTAATAATATTAATAAGAATAAGAATATCAAGGGAGGATTCTTGAGAGGGAGCCCATAGACATACCCTGATTCTTTTCAGAAAAGGGGGTATTTCTTGTAAGACCAGTCTCTTACCTGGCACTATCCTGGTATCAACTGATACATCTTTTTGTCCAGGATACCTTATACTTTACATAACAACAACCCTCTCGCGACAATGGGATAGGCTTTGGTTTTGCATGAATGAAATATAAACCATGAGTTGTTGCCACAGTTGTTGGAAGTTAACGATTACAAATCCTAATGGGGAGGAATGCAAACAATTAGTATTGTGAAAAAAAAAAACTATTATTTTTAGTATTGTTTTTTTTTTATAACAATAAAAGGTTAACAGTAGTGAAAATGTTCAAGATTAGTAAACGTTAGCGTAAAAACAAAATGATTTGTGAAAATAACAAGGAAAAAGCAAACACAGAGGCGTTAAACCTTCAGCGCCTTCAATTAAACAGGAAATGAAAAAAAAAAACAACAACAAAAAACAAAAATTTGCAACCATTAATGAAAATCCCTTTTCTGGAAGAGGAAAAGAAGAGAATATCATCATTTCTCCCCTTCTACAGTTTCACAGATCTCTTGCAAGTAACACGTCAAGAAATGGCGCAGAAGTTTAATACTTTAGTTTCATAATAAAAGAGCCACCCAATACCAGTTAATTTAAAAAAACAAAAACTTTAACATTCTGTTCAAACTCAAGATAGGGGATTGAAATTGTCAAAAATACACAAAATCATGCCAGACAGTAATTAAGGTGGACGAGTTTTCATTCCACGCATCAGTTTAGAGCTAAAGGATACAAGCCTTCCTGTCATAATGAGTCGTCGTCAGTTTCATTTAACTTTTGCCATGACAATCAACAAAGCACAGGGACACTCATTTGATCATGTAGGTGTAAAGGCCTACCTATGAGAAGCAGTCTTTTCTCATGGTCAACTTATACAGCGGTCAAGTGAGGAGAGTACCCAGACAGTCCAACGAAGTTTGTATTCAAGACACACACTATCAAGGTAAACATTTTAATGAGAACCGTAAATTTACACATACAAATTTTGTAGTTAAAGAGAAGTTTTGTAATTGGTTGTGTAGTTAAAGAGCTGTTATGCAACTGGTAAAATTACACTCTATTTACCTGTTCCGACTTTTCAGTCTTTTTGATGATACAGCAGATGCTGAAAGTTTTAGGCGTTGGTTTTAATTCTTCTCCCGTCATTGTTTTGACGGGTATACGTGCTCGTTTAAAATAGAATGTATGGACCATGGAAATATAAGAACCTTTGTCATTTCACTTGCTCGTTAAAAATAAAAAATACAATAAATTAATTAATAATAAATAGAAACAACAATCCTATTTTGCATGAAATTTTTATAGTTAAGTAGTTCTAATTGTGTTATCAAATAATTATTTGCTTTACTCACGACATCTTTTATTCCTTCTCCCCCCCCACACACACACACACAGCGTTCGGAGCTTGTTTAAAAATCCTACAAACAGTGCTGGTGCTAGGCGCCCTAGGTAAGACTATCTGCATGCAAACACCCCTCCCAAAGAAAAAAACTGCCAACTTCAATTTTCAAAAAATGACTAGTATAAAAACATGAAAAGCACAAAACTTGAAACTGCAAAATTTATTATAAATTACAAGAGTAAGTAATACAACTACCGTTGATTATCTTTCTCAAATGCAAAAGAAAATGCTTTAGCACACATGCGAATTACGATGTTAAAATTTAAGTGTCTTAAAAGTTTCAATTTCAGGCACATTAAAATCTCACGTTGCGGGCTTTTTTCTTTGCAAATTGTATCACCAACTCCTTCAGGTCAAGTGCTGATGCTTTGGTATGTTCAACTGATACAGTTGACAAGCCAACTAGTCTCTTTCGCAACATTTTTAAGCGTATGTAAGTTTTTATAAGTTTGACCTTTGAGAAACTGCTTTCACCACTTGCCACTGACATTTGGAAGTGTGAGAATGATCCTCAGAGCGACAGAAACATTAGGCACATTATTCTGAAGTTGTTGTTGTAGTATGAAGAGAAGTATTCCTTGTAGCGGCATAGACTTTAGAAGTCTTCTTAATTACTTTTTGGAGGCTGTGATAAGAAACATTTGGTTGCAGTAACAGTGCAAGCAAATTTAGCCATGACATCAACAAAACAATGTCAAATCTGCCCACGTGACTGACAACAAATTTACGGGCATAGATACTCCAATTTGGGCTTTTTTGGAACAGTAAAGAAGGAATCGGCGACCTGCAAGGTGGAAAAGTTAGTGAATGGCGATCTCAAACAATAAAGCTTCAAGAAGGGTGAAGCAAGTGCCATAAAAATTCAGGGTCCAATGCTCTATAAGGAGCGAAAATGGTATGAAGATGAGGATGAATTATTCATCACCATGACAACTACCAACAGGAATGAGACAAACAGGAAAGACACACCCCCCCCCCTCCCCCCGGTTTCTGTGAGGATAAATAGTAATGAAGCGTTTCTCAAGAAAAAGATTTGCTAAGATTGTGACACGATGGAATTTACTGGTAGGGTCAATGCTGGCCACATCACATTCAGGCTACTTATTAAGTATCCATCAACTCAAGCTAGTGTAGAGCGACTGCTTTCGGCTTTAAATTTAATTTTAAATTCTCTGCGGCATGATATGAAAGACGATTTGATTTGAACATTAACTTTTTGCATAATGAATACCTATTCCTCCTTTGATTCTTCTGAGACCGCATGGAACCACACAGGTGAGTGTAGTTTTAATGATATTTTAAATGTTTGAAAATTCTGGAATAAATTGTTTAATTTAATGTTACAATGTGCATTTCTTTTAACTTAAAAGTCAAGAAATGTTATGTCAGTCGGAGCGTAGAGATGAGACGGAGCGGATCTGGAACAATCATTATAGATTCCAGAGCGGAGCAATTAAAAAATTGGATTGCTCCAACACCCTGCTTTTTATCTTCAGTTTTTAGTGAACTTTATTTGGACGTATCTTATGGATGAAGATGTACTTGGTTGGTACAGTCAGGGCCGGCCTTATGGTAGGGCTACTGTGGTGACCGCCCTTGGAGCTAAAGTGTTTTTTTTTCTCATCAAGCTGGAGTTTCCTTCAGCTGTGACACGATTCCGCACATTACTGTAGATCTTGTATAAGGGGAATAAAAAAAACAAATAGCAGTAGGACATATTTTTAACATTCAGCTTTATTAGTTGTTATCGGGTTTTAATAAATGATAGCTACCTACACTGATGTCCAGTTTTATTCAGGAATCTTACTTAATTTTCCAGAAAAGTTGAATTAACTTTTGCGGCTAGAAACGAGAGTGGTTGGGGAGGGGGGGGGGGGGCACGTCAGACAACTCGCCCTTTGTGCCAAATTCTCTAAGGCAGTCCTGGGTACAGTTCTCTTCGCTTTGCTTGCGTAGTTTTGAATTAGTTACCAAGTCCATGTAGATGATACCCTTTATCACGTGTCCTTATTCTGATTGGTCTATTTCTGCATTCCTTTTCTGTTTTATCTGGATTTAACTTATTTACTTCTGTGACCATTAAACAAATGTTTAATTGGTACAGCCGTCTCTTCATTCATATTGTCCGTTTTCTTGGCATAGTTTGTTTTTCGATTGTTACATTTTTGATTAGGGCCGGAATTAGATGTTCGTAGAACCTAGACACTTTAATTCTAAAACGTCATATAAAAATGGGTTAACAAAGGAAACAAATTTGTTTCATTTCACTCGTAGGCCCAACAAATTTTCGTAGACCCTAGAACAGTGACTACAGTATATCTTATGAGAAATCCTGCCCTGCTTTCTATTATAGTGCTCACCCCTAATTTGGCCAAGTAGCCTTTATAGTATTTTGTGTGTTTAATATCTTCAACGTTGTTAAACTGAGGTTATCTGCACCCCTGGTTTCTGAACCCTGCATAGATAAAATGTTTACCTTCAAAATAACACTTATATTTAGAAAAAAAAAAAAAATTCACATTTTAGAGTTAATATGAAACAGACTTGATAGTAGTCATGTTAGACCAGGACTGACTAGAATAATAAGCATCTTCTAATAACACACGCCTGCTTGCTATGCTCTCGCCTTAATAAATTATGCACTGCTCTGCTTATAAATTCCACGAAATTATTTTCTCCTAATCTGTCAGTTGTCAAAAGTAGACCGTGGGTGTATAAATATGCTGATTAGCATAATTTATACCGAACTAACAATATCGCTTCAGCTGCGACGTTCCTCACTGCCACTATAAAATTTAGTCTAGCATCTTAAAAAGGAAAAAAAAAAAGTCTTGTTGGTTGATTAACAGCAAACGAAAAGAAACAAAAGTTGTGACTTGTTTTTATCAGAGCCAGTCAGATCAAAATAATACGGTTCCCATCTAGGCTACATGTTTTTGTTACGGTGGACTATTTTCTGTCTTGTCTTTCGCATATAGCCCCGAAAGTGTTGCTTCAGTTAATGAGGGTAACCGTGTTGTCTTTTAATTAATGTGGAGATAACCAGTAACAAATAAGTTAATTAACTTAATTAATGATAGCAATCTGATAGCTAGGCCTATTGTACTGATCATGGCGTCCTTTGCTGCTCCAGCATTCGTTGGTTTAAAAAAAAAATTCAATAAAAGACAAAATGGACTTTCAAATTAAATTTGAGGTGCAAAAGCAGGTATCAAAAAGTGCAGAACAAAGACGGCGAGAGGGGGGTAAACCTTGCCAGTCTGGCTTGCAAGACGTCACAGGCTCTCTCACCGGCTGGCCCGCCCATTTTTCTGCGCAAGCCCCGGCCTTTGAAGGAATGCCGTTTGCTGGAGTGTCAATTACTGAGCGTCACGTGACCAGCTAGCTGTGCGCTGTGTTCTTACGCTGTGAAATTGTATCGGACATGCAGATATTTCGCTAATTCTTTCATATCTCCAGCGACTAGAATCACAATGTGCGGTGAGTTACACTTTATAGCCATTTTTATTTTATTACAATCGTACAACTTTGTCCGAAACATGCGTTTCATTGCATAAATTGCACGCAATTCTCGTCTATAAGGTCGAAAAGAAAACTTCAAGATGGCGGCTAACGGTGCTGTGTTGGGCCGAGAGAGTTATCGATCGTGTTTAGCCTAGGCTATGGCCTATGCGTACCGCCACACGACGGCCTTCTACACTGCACCGTGTCGTTATCTAAAGCCTTGGCCAAGTTAGAATGAATGAGGTCCGTTGTTTTTCAGATGGGTTGCTTGTGGAACGAAGGCATAATCGCCAACTATAGGGCCCGCTATTCGCGCGTCTATGTGAGGCCTACATAGATGTTTAGTAGGCTACTGTAAATGTTAACAATTGTGTATTGAAATTGCATGTCCCTTGATCAACAACAAGTCGATACAAGTTGATGGCGGAGATGAACGTGGAACACAACTAAAGTATTAGCTAACCCATGTTGTATTTTATCATGAGATAAAATATTATTCTTAAATAGGCCTATCAGAATATATCATTTATGCGAGTGATGAATGCGTTATCATACGTTTCACGATGGTAATGTTAAAAATAAAACAGCCAAGAAGCTGATGTTGTCTTTTCTTTTAAAGCACATCGCTCAGGTTTGTCAGCATCGCCATCTTTCGATAACAAGTTATGTTCCTTTTGATCGGCTGTGACCAAAATCAGAGGAATTAATTGACATAGAGTGTAAACCGTATTTTCATGAAACCATATAGGGCCCTATTTATCATTTCTCAACATCACCACCTCTCAAACACAGTGGTAACACTTTTTACCAGAAGATTGAATAGCTAGACAGATTCAGAGGAGTACATTTATGTGGGCAGCTGAAAATTTGTAAGGTCGAGCGAAAAAAAGGTCAGATATAGGTTAGATAGAACAATGGCGGATGGCAAGTTAATAGGGGCGTTGTGTTTAATAGTCGTGTGAAATGCTGACAGTTACAAACAAGCTACTGAGTTTAGTATGTGATGTTAGTGAAAAACCCTGTCTTACTGTCTTACCAGTTTTTATTAAACTTCCTCAACATATAACCTTATTTTTCATACCTTGTCACGTTAAACAAAGGTTTGATTTTTGTCTTTGTAGTGATTGCTAAATCGACTCCGTCTGTGTACGCTGTCATTTTTTGTTTCTAATTAGATAGGCTGTGAGATCAATGTTAAATGATTGAGTACATAAAGAGCAACTTTTAGTTTGTTCCCTACCCCACAACTGTCACTTCAACAAACATCCCACCTGTGGTTTGCGTGAAGTGTGTGGTGGAGGGAAGAGAAGGGAACTGGGGAAGGAATGAATGGATGTTACATCGCAGGCGTATCATGATGAAAATCAATCCGCCGTGGCTGACACCGCGACCTTCCAATCTTATCGGTAGTCCCCGCCCACGTGATGACGTCAGCACTTGTAGCTTCTGAGCCCACATCCCTCCCCTTGGAAACGGGGGGACAAAATACCGCAGTCCACTAATGATTTTCAGCAAGTCTGAGAGTGTCTGGTGTTGAGCAGTGTTATCGACCAATCGACCTGACTTACTTTGTCTTTACCTCGTGTTTGCCGTGCGGAAAGAGGTTGAGAAAATTTGAAGGGGGGGGGGAGAGGTAGAAGAGAAATTGCGACCCCTTCCCTCCCCAGCACCCTGTTGTGGAGAAAATTAGAAAAATAAATTGCGCTTGTACGAGATGTGTAGGCTAATCTTTGCCTATTATGCGGGAACCCTGGCGCGTTATACGAGCCACAAGAGGAAATAAAACTTGACGTGTCATTTTTAAGTTGCAGTTGAACATTTGCTGGATATATATTCTCACTGCTCATGGTGATTCTTTATTCTTTATAGTATATTGTTCTCTCTCTCTCTTACTCTCTCTCTCTCGCTCTCGCTTTTTCTCTCGCGCCCTCTCTCTCTCATATATGTAGAAATTCTTAGCTAGCTCTGCTGCTTATCTTTGGAAGTCTTCCTCCACAACTTAAGTCAGTCTCAATTCATACAGTCGAATACTTCATGAGAGCTGATTGTGTTTCCACATCATTTTATACTATTGTGTGTAGGCTTATGATTTTTTTGCCCTTTCAACATATTTTATTTCTAGATGATGTTAATGTGAAAATTTTGTTTTTGTTTCCTTTTTTTTTTATAACTTCCACAACTTTGGATATCTCGAAATTAATGTTTGCAGTACGTGCGAGTATAAATGGATTCAGTTTAAAAGATGAGAGAAAGGAAGGGAAGAGTGTTAGACAGGCCTGCATGCCCAGTCCTCAACCGTTGAAAAATAAAGTTCGTTCGTTTTCGCACCCCCCCCCCCCCCTCTCTCTCTCTTTCTGTCTCTCTCGTTCGTTCGCTCTCACGCACACACCACAACACAACCCTAAATGATTGAAGTATTTGAAAGATAGCAAGCCACGACGTAAGACAACTAACTGCATTTTTTTGAAAACGGAAAACTTAAAAGAGAAATTTGATAATAGGACAGATGACTAGTGTCACACCAGCCGTACAAATCCTTGCTGTTAGCCATCATCATGCATTCGAACACGTTGATGTGACTGGGGTGAACCGTACGAAACTAGAGAAGTCTATGTCGAACGAGATTTCGTGCAAAAATCTAAAAAAAGAAGGTAGAACGGGAAGAGGTAGTAGACATGTACGTGAAAGAATCTATCAGTTGTAAGCTAGAGAGGACACATATCTGCAACTGGTGTACACTGTTGTCAGAAAGAACATAATTCTGATTGTCCAGTGTAATTCTCTCTCTCTCTCCCCCTCCCCCCCTCCCCCACTAAATTCTGTATAGGCTTTAGAAACGTGCTTTGCCATCCCTATCTCGCAACGCGAAGGAGCGATACTGGCCCCTCTTGCGGCTTCATTATCCGGCTGGCACGAGACAGGGAACTGTTCGATCGATGAGGCGCACTTTGGCACGAACGCATTCACAGACGCACACGCGCTCCCAGCAGGCTAGTCTTCTCTGGAAATAATGCCTGGTCTTGTTTGACCGGAATAAAGTACCGGCAGTTTGCTGATGCATGTGCTTTCTTAACGGACATGATCAATATAAAGGATCGTATAACTGCATCCACTCATAATGATCATCAGACTTAAGTTAGCTAGAGTTTTTAGTAAGTGTAAATTGCATGTGGAGAATGTTATTGGTAAAGTTATAGTTAATCGTGATAGATACATAGATAGATAGATAGATAAGATAAGATAAGATTAGACAGACAGATAGATAGATAGATTAGATAGATTAGATAGATAGATAGATAGATAGAAAGAAAGGGCAGCGGAGACCATTAACAATTAACATAGGAAACTTGAAAGTAGAACACATACAGAACTTCTCAGAAGTAACCACGCTGGTATACACATAATCTTCTTCTTCTTCCGTCCTTAGCCACAAACCGTCAAAGCAGTCAGTGGCCATTACGCCTAGTGGCGTCTTAGGGCAACAGCAGACAGGTTTTCTCTGCCGTTGTTTCCCATCACGCCTAGTGGCGTCTTTAGGGCAACGACAAATCAGCCCATTTGCTGTTGTTTCCGTAATCAAAGTGACTTGCAAACGGGTGATCAGCCCGTTGCAATACACATAATGGTATTAGTATATTCATTCATTCATTTCCCTGTTCGCTTTATATGGAGCATGGAACCACTACAGCAGCTGGCCCACATTGTGTAGGCAGTAGATATGTTCTGTTCTTGTCTCCTCAAAGACTCCCCTCGGAACTACATGGGGTAGTTAGTATTTGGGACCCAAAGACGCAGCAATAGAGAACGCAGTCAGCGACTCATAGCTTGACTGCCTGCGTCAGGACCAGCGAATCAGAGCTGGTCAAGACCGCACTCCACCTCCACGTGGTGGTCCTGGAAACAGTCTGCAGCGGTGCAGTCTGGCTGAACGAGTGTGGATCGCAATGGGAAGGCAAACCCGGTCCTAAAAAATGCCGTGCAGAAGTCGGATGTGTCGACCGAAAGGTGCAGATATCACAGCTTAGGCGTAAACAGACACAACGCAACCACCGTCCTTTTCAGGACGAACGAGGAAGAAGAAGAAGAAGTTAGTATTTTGCTGAGTATTATTTCCATGGGGGGGGGGGGGGGGGGCTCTGAAAAGACAAATGGGGTAGTGAATTCAAGTATCAGGTTAATATTTTTTAAGAAGGAGCATTTAATAACAGGTAGAGAGACAACAGTACAAAGAGGTAATGTTTATTTACCAGATACACGTATTCTCGGACGTCATAATATCTCCATGAAAACAAAACAGCATTCACTTACTCGGATATGTCATTGTGACCTCGCGGAATTTCCAACTCGGATTTACTAGTGGCAACATCGATTCTCATTTACGGCTCGAAGCATTAAAATAAAATATTTTGTATGGGTATGAATTATAAATACCTTCATTTCTTTTGTTTTTGTGAGTTTTTCCCTGACGATAACTTTATGATCGTAGCGTAGATAATTTCTTTGTCTTAATAAGACTTAATCATCTATTTTGATTAACCTCGTTGTCTGACGCTGCCATAACCAGCCTTCTTGAGATAGCTGTTACCACCTGTTGTATCGGCAAAGAGTGATTGTACTTGTTTCTTACTCGTTCACTTTAAGACCAGCGATTCCAAACGGACACTTTTAGTAACGATGTTAACTAAGAAGTTGACAAGAGTAGACTAGATTACTTAATTTAAGCAGCTAAACCATCGGAGTCTCCAAACGGCCAAGAAAACGAAAATTTCGACGTCAGCACGTCTTGATGGTGTTGTTATTCCTGGTTACTGAGAAATTATGTCTTTAAACGTTGACTTAAGAATATGAATCTGAGCACTTTTAAGTTTCTAACTGAAGGAAGAAAAAAAACGAGATTGCAGATAACATTGATACCATGTTGAACGCACGCCGTATACATTCCTCGTAGTGAAATACTGTATTTATGTTATCACGTATGGAAGTCTTGAAAAGTCTCTTAGGATGACATAAATGGTTGTGTTGTGTTGTGTGTGTGTGTGTGTGTGTGTGTGTGTGTGTGTGTGTGTGTGTCAGCATGCGAAAAATGCTTATGTTACAGGGTTAACAATTTGTAAAAATTTAAATCATCAAGAAGTATGAAGCCTTAACATACCTTAACGAGTGGCATGGATCATGTCTTTGTCAGCTTCTTCTAACAGCTGCTGTTTCTCGTTTAGTGTTAACTTACTTGCTCGCAGTTTTATTTATTAGACCGTCAAATGCTTACCACTTTAATGTCACGTGTCTCAAAAAAACTTATTGGCTTAGCCGTTCCTCTTCTACCCTGGTGTGTAGAGGTTTGACAGAGAGAGAGAGAGAGAACGAACGAACGAACTTTATTTTCAAAGGGTTGAGAATTGGGCACGCAGGTACGTCTGGCATTCTGCCCTTCCTTTCTCTCGTCTTTTATACTGATTTTAGACCCCACTAGAGAGAGAGAGAGGGAGAGAGAGAGCCGTGCTATCCTATCGACTGTCTGTTTCCTGGTCTGGTTCCAATCTAGTACTCAGTCCTTCATAGACTGACTAACGTTGTCCTCCCAGCGAACTCTGGGTAGTCCTGGAGGTTTGGACCCCTGGCTCATGATTTCCCATATTTGTCGTGGTAGTCGATCTTCTTTCGTTCTGTAGACATAACCAAACCACTGCAATTGGGACTGTTCCACTTGGGTCTGTTCCACTTGGGTCTGCAGGGGCTGGGTTTTGAGACCTAGACGTATCATCTGGTTGCGGACCATGTCTCTTCAACCACCTTCCTCAAATAGCTGAAACCTGAAAAAAAAAAAAAACGGCGGTTTTGGACACACATGAAAAATATCTGCTACTCTTTGGATTAGAAACGTGGTATTTCACCAGGAATGACACGAACAGACTTCAGACATTCTCCAATAGCTGACTCTGTTGCATTCTCTGTATCAAGAGGCCAGGTTAAATAAGATGTTGCATTCTCTGTATCAAGAGGCCAGGTTAAATAAGATGTTGCATTCTCTGTATCAAGAGGCCAGGTTAAATAAGATGTTGCATTCTCTGTATCAAGAGACCAGGTTAAATAAGATGTTGCATTCTCTGTATCAAGAGGCCAGGTTAAATAAGATGTTGCATTCTCTGTATCAAGAGGCCAGATTAAATAAGATGTTGCATTCTCTGTATCAAGAGGCCAGATTAAATAAGATGTTGCATTCTCTGTATCAAGAAGCCAGGTTAAATAAGAAGCACAGACCACGTGAGTAAAACCTTAAGAGAACCAGTACAGCTGAAAATTAAAGAGAATAAATGGGGATGTATAGGTCATTTTTGTGGAGCCGCCAACAATTATACCAACCATACCCTTGACTGGAACCCGCAAGGGAAGAGAGGATCGAGTCCAAAGAGAACAAGAATACGAACGGCGAAAGAGGAAGCTAAAGCAGTGGTGCTGAAGAAGGGGCCCAGAATATAATCTGAGACAAACAACAGTTGCAGCTCCTATGTTCCATATGAAACGAAGATTGATTGGCTTAGTGCTTGTTGCATTTTTAATTCTCTTATAACATGCCCCATTAAAAGATTTTTCTCTAAGAAGTTTGTTATACGTAGAAAGTAATAATATACCTTTGTGGGCCAAGTATCTTAAACATAGATATTAACATCTAATCCAGACAGTAACTTGTACTATTGCCTCCACGTTTATTTCATTGCTGCGTTTTATATTCTGCCCTTGCTTTTCGTTTACAGCATTCTCCCCGACATATTTACTGCCCGCCCCTTTCCAGTTCCTGTCTTCTGTGGCCCGCAAACAGAAAAAAAAAATTGTGACAGGCTTAACAAAAAAAAAAAAAAGAATAAAAAATTATATAGGCTTTAACAGTTCTGCGCTTTAAAAAATTCCCTACCGCATGTTAGCGTTATTGTCAAGGCCGTGGTAGTAAAACTGCCTAGTGTGTCGCCTGGAGAAAAGGGGAATCCACAGAAAAGAGCACATTACCATATCGGGTCTTGTCGGCTTTTTACCGCTGGCCCAGGTCTGTCCCCGAGAAGGAGGAAATGCATAATTTATTTGTTATCAACATGTCTGCTGGTGCAGACAAATCGTAGAGTGTAATTTGTTCACGTTTGCAATTAAATTGGAGTCTTTAGAAGGTGATTTCTCCTTCCTCGCTAGCCAGTCAGCATTGCTTGCCGCAGAAAATCTATGCCTCTCAGCAAATCTTGTGTCAGGGTCTATCAGCTGCATTCATTGTCTGCAGCTTGTTTTGTTTAGTATTGGGAGCCTCAGCCTGGTTCACATGTTATTATTAAAGAATATGCTTGTAAGATGCATTAGCTGATATGTCAGTAATGAATGGCGTGACCTCTTCAACATGCAGTGAAAATTACCACTGAGAACATTTCGTGAAAGAATCGTAATTGCATTTTGTTTTTCCCTAAGAAGCCTGTATTTTAAATTATTAGGGACCCAAAGATGCAGCAATAGTGAATGCAGTCAGCTACCCATAGCTTGACTGCTTGCATCAGGATCAGCGAACCAGAGCTGGTCAAGACCGTACTCCACCTCCACGTGGTGGTCCTGGAAACAGTCTGCAGCAGTGCAGTCTGGCTGAGCGAGTACGGATCGAAGAGGGAAGGCAAACCCGGTCCCAAAAAATGCCGTGCTGAAGTCGGATGTGTCGACCGAAAGGTGCAGATATCACAGCTTAGGCGTAAACAGACACAACGCAACCACCGTCCTTTTCAGGGCGAACGAGGAAGAAGAAGAAATTATTAAAAGTGATTAAAATTGTTTTAATAATATAAATAACGTGTTAATATTTCAAGTGCATTGCCGACTGGCACAGACCGCGATTATACCTACCTCCCTCCTTTGCCTCTTACACCAGTATCGAAACATATTAGCGTCACGCTCCCGTGTATCCAGCTGTAAATGGGTGCACGACTCTGCTCTTGAGTAGGCAAAGGCAGCGAGGAAGGGAACATGTCAACCCAGAACATAAAAAAGCTGGATCTAGTTGAAGTCTGTACCACTTAACTCTCCTGCGGCAGTTTCTGCTACGGGACCAGGTTTACGCGCACACACATACGCATCACGCACAACTTTCAGTTTCTGTTGCTATTTGTAATGTGGTTTGTAGACTATATGTTATTCCCTTTTGTTGGACATGATTACCTTTTTTGTCGTCCTATGCCTCTTCCTGTGTAAGTTGTACATGTTATCACAGTGTAATTCGATTTTGAAATGTGAAACTCACAAACACGTAACGTTTGGCATTGCTGAACTCAAGGTCATGTGACAAACTTCATTAATCTCTTGCACTGTAAAATATAATTTTATTTGTATAAAATGCGGCACTGGTTTAAAGTTGCTCGCGCTTTATAAGCAGTTTTGTTGTAGTTGTTGTTACTGTTGCTGCAGAGCGGGTGTACTTTCCGTACGTACATCGATGAAAAGTTCTTTTTGTAACGTCATTTAAGACACACCGATTGATTTATGGAAGCTGTCTTTCCCCCCACCCCACCCCACTTAGACACTTTGACCAATGTTCCTTCTGATTTGTCATGGCTATGTGCGCAAAAATTCCAAGTTGTGCAATTTTTGTCCCCAGTGACAAAAAACTTGTACACACTAAATTGTGTGTTTTCAATGGAAGGCTGTGGTTGTTTTATGATGATCATAATTGTTTGAATTAATTTTTTTGGTTGTGTGCAGTTCAATTTCTTATGTGCGCATATTTTATATTCTGTTTGCGCACGTGCACAGCTAAATAGAACATTGAGTGCTACGCCATCTTTCAGCTTTGATAGTGGATAATGAGTTACTCAGGTATTGGAAGTAATTTGAGATAGTATGCGCATTGACAGACTTAATGAACTTTGCAGTTTTGCGTTGTAGTTTTGTTGTTTCGGAAGAAAAGTGAAGAAATAGCCTGAACTCAGCGATACCTTGGGTGTCTTGCGTGTTATCCGCGAAACTCATTCTGGTCATTATAGTAATGTGACCTTTGACATCAAAAGATCGAATAGTATTAATTAATCGAAAGAACGTAAAGACAAGAAACGTGGACAAAAGAACTCAGTGGTGAAGAAAGGTCATAACTTAATGTTCAAGACAACCGTAAAGAACCACCAACACTTGTGGCAGAAGTTGAGGACGCCATACGCCACATGAAGAAAGGTATCTTTTTGGCCATATAACAAATGCAACAGAAAATGGAGGCGGGGGTGTCTTTCTGACCTTAAGCACTGGTGCAGAAAAAAGGATGTCAGTGGCAACTGGACAATTCTCAAGTAACTTCAGAGCAGAGGCTGAGGCCTTGAAAACTGCAGCGGGACCAAAGACGCAGCAAGAGAGATGAATGCAATCGTAGTTTGACTGCTTGCGTCAGGGTCAGGGAACCAGAGCTGACCAAGACCCTACTCCACCTCCACGTGGTGGTCCTGGAAACAGGCTGCATCACTGCAGTCTGGCTGAGAGAAGTAGGGATCGAAGTGGGAAGGCAAACCCGGTCCCAAAAAATGCCGTGCTGAAGTCGGATGTGTCGGCCGAAAGGAGCAAATATTGCAGCTTCGCTGTAAACGGACACAACGCAACCAACGTCCTTTTCCGGACGAACGAAGAAGAAGAAAACTGCAGCAGAGGTTATATTGACAGAAGAAAGCACAGAGAGACAAGTTGCTTTCTTTACTGATGCACAGCCAGTAATTGCAACGTTGAAAAGCCAAAATAATACAGACTTGGATGACCTCAAAATAGTGCTCCACAAACTTTGTCGACGATTCAAAAGTGTTGTGATCCAATGGATCCCATCTCATTGTAACATCACCGGCAATGAAGAGGCAGACAGAATGGCAAAAGAAGGTTCATATCTACCTCAGCCTGAATCAAGCATAACTTTCGAGGAGGCAAAGAATTTTATCAGAATCAGATACAGAAACAAATGGAATGTAGAACATCCAGGTCACACACAGAATGATGCTTACTACCAGCTCAACAGAAGAGAACAAGTGGTAATCTTAAGACTCCGCACGGGCCACAACAGATTGAGATACCATCTATTCAACAAGCTAAAGATAGGAACTACTGATCAGTGTAACTGTGGCACTGATAAAATGACTGCTGAACATCTGCTTCAAAGTTGCCCCTTATATGCGGTACAGAGTAAGCGCATATGGCCGACGCCAGCTCCTTTCGTGGAAAAGCTTTACGGGGATTCAAATAGCCTCAAACTGACTACTGCTTTCTTTGAGAACATTCAAGTGGACGTCTGAGAGTGTACGAAGAAGAAGAAGAAGAAAAGAGGACGGTAGAAGAAATGGAGGTTGTGGGAGAATTTCAAGTAGACGTTGTAACAAAACTGTTGAATGACTTCTACAATGACGAATATGTACTTGATCTCCTAAAATCCAAATTCATACAAGGAAACTCAGAGCCCTTGAATGTGAAGACCACCGCACAGTTAGTCTTACAAGTCATGTGGACAAAATATTATTAAGAAATTTGTTGAGAAGAGTGAGAAATAGAATAAAATGAGAAATTAGTGATGAACAGTGATGATTTGTAGAAGGTAAAGGCACTAGCCGCGCCATGTTTATTATAGAAAGAGCAATTGACGGAGCTATAGAAGGGAAAACAGATCTGTACTTGTGCTATATAAACCACACTAATACATTTTACATGAGTAACGTAAGCAAATCAGTGTGCAAGGAAAACATAATTATATAAAGCAAAGACATGAGACTAACATAAGAGAATGTACTGGGAGGTGTAAGAATTGGCAGCCAAATACATACGCTTCAGCATATATAAGACAGGGTGTTAGTTGTCATCTGTTTAATATGTGCAGGGAAAACATGATGAGACTCATACATCGCATGTCAAGAATATCAGTTGGTGAACATAACATAAACAATACAAGACACGCTTATGATGTAATCCTATTATAAAAAGTGAAAAGAAAAAAACAAAGTTACATGAAAGTATTGATGCAATAGCCACAGAAATTAAAAGTAAATGTCCAAGTCTATAAAGAAAAAAAAAAGACAGTGCGGTGGTTATCTCGAAGAAGATGGCCTCTCCAGAATGCACCATCAAAATAAATGGGGCATTTTTGAAGCAAATCAAGATCGAAATACCTAGACATGCTAATATTACATGACAGCTATATCTCAGATGTGAAGAGTTGAATATCCCAACCGAAAGCAGTGTTCAGTAAAATAGTAAGTATTTTATGCAGCAAATCTTTGTCTGCGGAAGTAAGAAAAATAATTCTTTAGTGTTATATAGAGCCAATCCTGACATGCATATGTGAGCCATGGACATTTGCTAAACAGGAACATCTCTTGTGGTAACAGAGATGGGGTCTTACAGAAGAATAGTAAGAATGCCTTGGACAGCTAAAAAGTCAAGAAAATGTCCTGATAGAGTGCAGTGTGCAAAGGAACACAATAGAAGTTCACTTTCTTTGGGCGTGTTATCTTCTTCTTCCTCGTTCGCCCTCAGACTTAACATTAATGACTTTAATAAAAGCAGTAATCAGCTCAAGGTGGGCGTGTTATGAGAAGAAAGTTCTGGAATATGTTATGATAGCAGGAAAGAACGAAGGAAACAGAGATGGAAGGTGTTGAACAGTTAAACATTGTGGCATGGCAGACGTCAGCAACACAATTGGTAAACAACGCTTTGGTCTGGAAGTTGTGAAGAGACATGCTCACCTTCGTCATCCGGTAGGGTACTTGGATAAGAAGGCCTTTTTATAGTACCAGTTCCCCATAAAGGTGGAATGAAAAGGAGTGAAAACTTTGAACCCTTTATCGGAAAAAAAAAAACACACACACAAAGTACCGATAGAACGTGGTGAACTAACAGTATTGGCTTCCGTCGCTAGGGGCTTCATGAATAGCTAGAAGCAATGAATCATGAATCTGATGTTTTGTGAAGGCACCTTTGTGAAGCCGCCATGCCGAGAGCTTCCTCCGCAAGAGAGACTGAAACTAGACTACTCTTGACACCTGTTTTGAATACAAACTCCTGCGTCTACTAAATGTTTGTAGGCGATCCTAGGCCGCTTGCACGCGCAAGAACGCGCTTTTCACGACTCCCCGTGAGCGAATTGATTTTTTTTTCAATGACGCTTATCTTCTACTGCGGGGAGGAGAGGGGAAGCTTCACGAGCTGTGTCATTGCCAGATTTCGAACTGAGAGCTCCGGTAACTGTGCCGTAAGAGGACAGCGATATAACCGCTTAGCTTATACTGGGTAGTGGACCAAAATGAAATCTTGTTCAGAAAAGTTCCTGCTGTTATCATCGAACTACAAGTCTCCTAGTTACTGTCCAGCAGTGGTCAACAACCAGCCGTTCCCGATCTGCCAGTAGAGCCCAGTGCATGATTTAGTAGATCTTTAGGCTACTGCGGGGGAAACAGACTGGTAATGACTTTTAAAACTAAGGAACTATCGGACTACACCTCTGCCGCCGACATTTAAAATCGCAGTGTCTCCAGGATCTAAGGAACTTATTCCGCATCCCCAGTAAAAACTCTTCGAGCTGGTTACTGAAATATATTCGTTAACTGCTTGAGGTAGGAATGCGATCTGTTCTTTGAAATGTTCATCATTCCCTCCCTCCCCCACCTGCTTAAAATTATACACACATACATATGGTAGATCTTTAGAAGGCTCATTGTTACTAAAGTAGATCCCAAAAGCTCCTGGGTTGCCAATACCTGCTTTACAGCGTCACTAGAACATTACAACAACAGAAAAATAGAAAGAGTAGGTCAGAGTTCATATGAGGACATGATTATTTTATAGTATAACCGCTTCCTACACCGGCAACCGCCTCATACACACGCACACTTCAACCGCTCATTATTAATCCACAGCACGCACAAATGTATCCACTACAAATATACACACAGACAACCGCCGCACACATAGCGACTGCAGATAACGCAACCACCGCGGGCGCACACACACCATATATAAATATGCATCTACCGCGCACACACATACGTGAAACAACCGCACACACCCGTACACAAATAAAAATTCATCCTCACCACTCACCCTGACGCTTAGGAGCGCATTATGCAGAGATAAAAAAAAAAAAAACAGACACACAAACTAGACATTGTTTCAGCCTTAATATATCCGGGATATACGTTTTTTGTATGAGGATGTCATGAAAGAGGCCAATGCGCAAAGGAAACTTATTTCACAAATTTGAAAGAAGCAATCCACTTTTTTTTTGGCATGTTACGAGAAGAGGCAAGCTGGAATATATCGTAACAACAGGTAAGCTGGAATATATCGTAACAACAGGTAAGATTGAAGGAAAAAGAGATAGGGGAAGACAAAGAAAACAAATACTGGACATTTTGACATCGTGGCATGGAAGGAGGTCAACAGCAGAACTGATAACTGGAATTCATACTGCAGACAGGAAGTTCTGGAGAGACATGATCTCCTACGCCACTATGAATAGTACTTGAAAAAGAAGTATTTTTAAATACTAGGGTTAACGTAAATAGGTAATGGTGCATCTTCTTTGTCCAATCTCAGACATCAGCTTGAATGTTTTCAAAGAAAGCAGTTGGTCAGCCTGAGGCTGTTGGTATCTCTGTCGAGTTTTTCCAAGAATGGTACCTGGTGATGGTCATATGTGCTTTCTCTCTTCCTCATATGTTGGACATCTTTTTTTTTTTAACTTTCCAGATAAGGTTCGTGGCGAGAGTGTGGAGTGAGGCTGAGCAACTCATTATTGATTTGAAAAACTGCATACGTATGTTTCTTTGTCATTGTGCTAGAGTTTTATGTCCATCACTTATGTGATATGCTCATATCCCTTATGAGGAGGTGAAAATGAAATATGAGGATGGTACAGTAATAAACTACTGGTTCCAGAGAATGCTGCGAAGACATCATCCAAAGTTGGATAAAACAGAAGCTTACTATTAATTCCGGGATCCTAATTTTCTTTCCCTGTAAAAATAAAATGTCAAAGCAAGATGAAAGATAAGATCAGCTGCCACCTTCGTATCAAAGGTTGGATGGAATAGATCTTTGATTTACTCTGACCCACGATGGCACACCCTGATAGGCTCTGTCATCACCAAGAGCTTACGCTCAGTGATGGTTGATCAAAGACAAGACAAGGCTCTATGTTATGTCTGAATATGTCTAGGTGTTGTGTCACGGTGGAAATACAGGTTAATTTTCAGTCTGAAAACTGATCAGAACTGACTAATGCCCCCTTCTGAGACTCATTTACCTATGTGCCCCCTCATAGTCAAATGTCAAAAAAGTACTTTACTATCTTACTGTGGCCCCCCTCATAGTCGTTAGCTGGAAAAAAAGTACTTTACTATCTTACTATGGCCCCCCTCATAGTCGTTAGCTGGAAAAAAAGTACTTTACTATCTTACTGTTTCCCCTTACTGTGACAGGGTGAGGAAAAATGTAGGACTTCTGTTGTGAAGTCGTTTTGTGACAGGGTGAAGAAATGAGGTGCTTCTGTTGTAAACTGGCTATCGCCAGAGATGGTGGTTACAGAAGAGATGTGTAATAAACCCAGGTAGTTGATGTAGACTCGTCTGTGTTGGTGTGTGGCTGTGTGATCGTAAGAATGAAGTACTCTGTTGCTGAAAGTCAAATGTCAACAATGCAACTTCCAACTAGTGTTCAAGAAGTAAGTCTAACTTCGTCTTAACTAAACAATACCTTTTATTCAGTGGTTGCATTCGCTAACCATTCCATGCTAGTTCATAGAATATATTCATTAAAGGTGTACAAACCAACAATCCATACGAATCAAAACATAAATGGGACCTGCTAGATGGGAAAACAGCCGCCGCTCGTCTCGTGCTAAAAACAACTCACTCTTAAAAAAATACAATCACTTCCGTTCTTCTTTTATGGACTGTACCCCAGGTTTGATGACGTCATTTCATGTACACCATGAAATGATGTCCTAGGTTTGGGACTAGTGTTTTTAACTAACTAGTCGCGCTCAAATATTTAGTGTTTAAATCTTGCTAAAGTATTCTTACACTAATTCTAATAAGTGGCAGCACCCTTGTGCTAAAACGACGTAGTGGACCTTACGGTCACACCTCATAGTCGTTAGCTGGAAAAAAAGTACTTTACTATCTTACTGTGGCCTTCTAGAAATATGGCATGGTCCCCTGGGGGCCATATGGCCCTCGTTGCGAACCACTGCGCTAGATGGCAGGCAGCTAAATTCACGTGGAATGTTGCTGTGGCCATATGAGTGTGAAACGAAATAAGAAAAAAAATGAAGGAAATAGGGGGGAAAAAATGAGAGAAAAGATAACTGCACATCCATACCTGCAGGAGCACTGACAGGTGTTGTTCACATTTGAATATGCGCACGATAGCATTACCAAGCAGGCCTTGTTCTGGAATCCCCTGGATAAAAGAAGTAGACGTAGATGGAAAAACTGACGGAGAAGAGAACTGGAGACAAATGAAGAAGCCATGGAAAGACATTGAGTTGATACACAGGGGACAGACGTGACACGTGTTTGTTGAAGGCCTGTGCTCCTGGGAGAGCTAGCGCTCGTGAGACATGTGACATATTTTCACTGCAGATTTTATTCAGGCTATTGAATGTGGCCGAGAGAGAAAGAGAGAGAGAGAGGGATAATCCCATTACATTCTGACTGCAGTGCGGTCGGCTTAATTTTTCAAATGCCCTATTAATCATTTGTTGCGCTGTAAAGAATAATAATGAATTTTCACAGCGTCGTGCGTCACTGCATGAAAGCAGCTCATTAAAACAAGGGGGAACACACACACAAACACGCCAGGCCCACCCATTATAAACAAAATCTTGAATGAAAGCCGGTGGGTGGCGGGTCTGAACACCGCTAAGCTCCCTAAAGCTTGGATGTTCATTGCTCTACGCCCTATAACGGCAAGCATCGGACCGGTAACTCCTGAACACGTGTGCTCATTCACTAAGGACCTCACATAACACATTTACAGACGTCTATTTCCTGCTTGACGTCTGGAAAACTTCGTCCTTCTACCGGAGTGTATAATTTCCTTTGCGTACTTTTTGGTAGTTATCTGACAGTCTTACAAGATATCGTTGTGGGCAAAATTCCAAGCTTCAGTAGTTACTTACTGCGACGAATATGTCAAGAAAGAGTGGTCCTAGCCAAAGAGTGGTCCTAGCCAAAGAGTGGTCCTAGCCAAAGGAACCACAAAGTGCAAGAAAGTACTCTCTAGTATCTTCGTCTCCTAACTAATTTGATAGTCACCGGAAACATTTGAATACATTCTTGTTATTCTTCAGGTGCCTAGCAGACTAGTATAGTACAGTAGTTCAAAAAGTCTGGTCCATTGATAACCAACCAACCAGGTATCCGCGAGGCGTCATTAGGGGTTCCGAGAGACCCTTTTAATAAATAAATAAACTTTTGAACTAATAAGGGAATAAACTTTTGAACTAATAACGGGGATTTTTCTGGTTATTATCAATATTCGAATAATTTCTATGTGCTCCCAAACTTCTGATTTATTATTTTTTTTTGTCATTTGGTATGTTAGGTTGTTGGGAAAAGGCTGGGACAGATAGGCGAGCCCAGTACTGTCAGCGGTGCACCATTATTGTCATAAGCAAGGGTTCCGTGGGTTATAAAAACTGATGTTATTGGTTTCCCCATAGTAAACAGGTTTAGGTAACACTGGTCTAGTCCATAGAGTTATCTAGGTCACAAACTCCATAGAGTTCTCTAGCAAATTAATTATTATGGAACCAACGAAAGCCGATATTTTTAACGGGACAATGTGTGACATGTTTTAATACTGTACAACAAGTATGGGTGTTTACGGTATTATCTTGCCCAGTATAGACGTGAGAAACTTTCCTGGATTTCTGTTTTAAAAAAATTATTTTTCCAATTGTGCTTTTTTTTCCCTTCATCTTCTGTTTATACAGCGAACAAAGGCTGTTCAGGTTAATTATCCGTTTTTGTATCCAATGCACAAGCAGTTTCAGACCGGAATACATGGATTAAAATGGTGTGACAGCACTGCCATTGCCGAACTGATGGAAAGAACTATAAAAATACATGTGGAACAAGGCATAAGGAGTAGAGGTTGGCATTGGATATGACATACATTGAGGAAACCATCTGAAAAGATTTCAAGTCCTTGCTGTGATTCCTAGGGTAATAGAGTGCGACCAAAATACACACGGAGAAGAGAATCAGTAAAAGGCTTAAAAGGAATAAAGAAGACATCTTGAACGGATGGCACGGACTAGGAGCGCTTGACAAGAGCTTTTTTTAAGACTTGTGCTTCATGGCGAGTTGAAGTGTAATGACAGTGTGATGATATGATCCATTTCACATACCGCGGCCTGGTTAATACAACTACTTCTTCTTTGGGCATTGACCGCTGACTGACACAGCAATCGGTGACTATTCCCGCCTGGTGGCATCTTGTAGAGCAGCAACAAATTGTCTCCACTTTGCTTGGTCGGCAGCCATCCTTCGTGTGGTGCTCCAGATCTGGTTCATGTTTTACATTTCTGCTTCCACAGTTCTCAGCCAGGTTACTCATGGCCGGCCTCTCTTTCGCCTTCTTTCCATAAAATTTCAGTTCTGGAGATCTCATGCCTCTTCTGAAGATGTGGCTAACCCAATTCCAGCGTCTACCCGCAGTGAGGTTAAAACATCATCTCTTGAAATTTTCGCACGTCTGCAACGAACCAGTGCTGAGTTGGGGCAATAATTAAAATAACTAAGCTTAAAATACGACATATACCGTACCAAGACGAATCGGTGGTTTAGTCGCTAGAAAGTTTGCCTTCCATACAAACGTCATGCGCTCAATTCCCGGCATAGATTTAAAAAGAAAATTCAATCATTTGTCTTCGGTTTTTGTAATTGAATTTTTGTTAATTACAGTTTCCAAGTGGCTGTATGTGTTGACGGGTTTCGTTTTAGGTGAAAGATGGAAAGAAATGATAAGGAATACACTGAATACAGGAGAAACAGTGCTATTCTCAGGACATGAGACACAAATCGCACACCATAAGTGACGTCATTTCTTGACAGGAAACTTGCTAATTTTAAGATGACTTTCAACCCCCTCGACCCATGTTTCGGATCTTCCACGTATCCTGGTGGTGGTTTCCCTTTTGAGGAAATATGTCCTCGCTACTTGTTGGTTTGAATTCATTTTCACCAGTGTCAAGACTAGTGTATTCTTGATTAAAATAAACATAACACGCCCCATACGCTTGATTGCATCTTGCAAGAGTTATATGTCCGTCAAGTTGTTCAGTTGAAGACTGTCGCATTCGTGAAAGTGGAACATTCCACAAAATTCTTCCAAGTCATTAATTTGTGATGGTCTCCCAGGCAGTGTCGAATTAATGGATGTCGTTACCCTGGCAAAAGGAGAGCTTCGTTTGTCTCCTCCTGCTGTGACAGAACCATCATCCCGAGATTGTTGTGTGCCAGTGCTGGCTGTGTTTTCCTAATTGGTTGCTGGTTGGGCATTTATTTGAGCAGTCATTAAAAAAATATTAAAAATACAATTTCAAGAAATTATTATCAAAGGGCATCGCCCCTTCTCTTTCCCTGTCCCCCAACCTATCCACCAGCATGGTGTATTTTGCGTGGTTTCTAGTGGTTTCATAACAGTGCATTTTTTCAGCTTGTAGTTCCCTTTATCTAGTCATGATTTTTATTATTGTTTGTCTATATTGTTATGTTTCTGTGGTCCACGTGACATTAATATTCTTTGTATTCACATAAAAGACACACAGTCTTGCATTCGCACACTCCAACACCTGATAACGTCCACAGCATTATTATATAGATTTCATTGGGTGGTAGCTTTTGTATAAGACTTTATTATACATTTGTCTTTTTTTTTCTGTTACGTTCATTTGTTAAGGAGACTGAAGCCTCTATTGTAATAGCAGTAGTGGTATCTCTGAGGAAGTCTTTGCCAAAACACTTACCATACGGTTGCAATGTTGGTGTCTGCAGCCATTTATTTGACATAGTGAGGTTGCCAGCCTCATTTACAACCCCACCATTAGTCGCCGTTACAAAAGCAGTGCTTCTGTTCTTTGACCCATAACATCAACTTTGTCTTTTCAGAGACTTCCAACATCAGCACTTCTAACATCAGCACTTCGAACATCAGCACTTCTAACATCAGCACTTCCAACATCAGCACTTCCAACATCAGCACTTCCAACATCATCACGGTGAAATTCTTATTCACCGTTTCAAACTATTGCGACAGTCATTTGCTTATACATAAAGGTTATCAACAGGCGGGAAACGCACAATACAGTTAGATAATAACTAATAAGAGGAAAAAGTGCTTTAGGTCAAGGGTTCTCAACCTTTTTTTTTGCTCTTGGCCCCCTTCTGCGCTTCATTTACCTCTGTGGCCCTCTCATAGTCGCTGTTAGGTGGAAAAAATGTACTTGACCATCTTAGTGTTGCCCCTGTAAATACGGTATGGTCCGGGGGGGAAATATGGTCTACTTTGAGAACCACTGCTTTAAGCAACTAAAAACATCAGTTGTAAGTGACAGCTTCTCGAGTGAGTGACATGGGGAGGGGGAGAAAGAGAGACCTGGTGTTATGTTTTCATTGTCCGAAGACGATCACTTATATCTATAACATTACCAGGTGTAGAATCCAGAAAATTCGACCACAATTATTGCAGTAAGTGTACCTAATTCGATGACCTTGAGAAGTTGAGCATGCTTTAGGCCAACACGAATTTGTGGATCTTGGGCACCGAAGATTAGGATATATGTACACCGCGAAGCTTGTCGTAGAAGGATGGTTGTGCAAGAGGTTAGCAGTTTCATTGTATTAAAGCAGTTGGTACACGAACCACGATCGCAATAGGACATGGGGCATTGATGAAGGTTTCCTGCAATGAAGTCGGCTGCGGTGGTGTTTTGTTGCTGTTATCCCTCATATTTAGGCCATAGAAGTCACGTGTTGGTTCATGTGAAGACATTTATTGTTCGGACAATGGTTCATCTCCTAACATGTATTGTTCTGACATTGGTTCATCTGATGACATGTATTGTTCTGACATTGGTTCATCTGATAACACGTATTGTTCTGACATTGGTTCATCTGATGACACGTATTGTTCTGACATTGGTTCATCTGATGACACGTATTGTTCTGACATTGGTTCATCTGATAACACATATTGTTCTGACATTGGCTCATCTGATAACACGTATTGTTCTGACATTGGTTCATCTGATAACACGTATTGTTCTGACATTGGTTCATCTGATAACACGCATTGTTCTGACATTGGTTCATCTGATGACACGTATTGTTCTGACATTGGTTCATCTGATAACACGTATTGTTCTGACATTGGTTCATCTGATAACACGTATTGTTCTGACATTGGTTCATCTGATAACACGTATTGTTCTGACATTGGTTCATCTGATGACACGTATTGTTCTGACATTGGTTCATCTGATAACACATATTGTTCTGACATTGGTTCATCTGATGACACGTATTGTTCTGACATTGGTTCATCTGATGACACATATTGTTCTGACATTGGTTCATCTGATAACACGTATTGTTCTGACATTGGTTCATCTGATAACACGTATTGTTCTGACATTGGTTCATCTGATAACACGCATTGTTCTGACATTGGTTCATCTGATGACACGTATTGTTCTGACATTGGTTCATCTAATAACACGTATTGTTCTGACATTGGTTCATCTGATAACACGTATTGTTCTGACATTGGTTCATCTGATAACACGTATTGTTCTGACATTGGTTCATCTGATGACACGTATTGTTCTGACATTGGTTCATCTGATGACACATATTGTTCTGACATTGGTTCATCTGATGACACGTATTGTTCTGACATTGGTTCATCTGATGACACGTATTGTTCTGACATTGGTTCATCTGATGACACGTATTGTTCTGACATTGGTTCATCTGATGACACGTATTGTTCTGACATTGGTTCATCTGATGACACGTATTGTTCTGACATTGGTTCATCTGATAACAGGTATTGTTCTGACATTGGTTCATCTGATAACACGTATTGTTCTGACATTGGTTCATCTGATAACATGCATTGTTCTGACATTGGTTCATCTGATGACACGTATTGTTCTGACATTGGTTCATCTGATAACACGTATTGTTCTGACATTGGTTCATCTGATAACACGTATTGTGCTGACATTGGTTCATCTGATAACACGTGTTGTTCTGACATTGGTTCATCTGATAACACGTATTTTTCTGACATTGGTTCATCTGATGACACGTATTGTTCTGACATTGGTTCATCTGATGACACGTATTGTTCTGACATTGGTTCATCTGATAACACATATTGTTCTGACATTGGTTTATCTGATGACACGTATTGTACTGACATTGGTTCATCTTATGATATGTATTGTTCTGACATGGTCAAACAGCCGGGATAAAAAGCTTGGTAATTGCTAACCATTTGAAACGTGCATTTGAGCTGTTTCTAGCATTTAAATGCCGGTAACCAGGCCTCGCAGAGGGACACTTAGAACATCAGATGAACCAATGTCAGAACATTCTGTTGTCTGTAAGTAATCTCTCTATGCATTTACCTAGAAATTTGTCGTTGTGGGCGTGGTCGCATATGAAATGTCTGCACACATTATCAAGATGTCTGTCTGAAGTAACTCAATCTTCGGCTTCCGCAGGAAGAGAGAAATTGAGCCATGTTGTGCACGGGAACGACCACCGTAATTTTTTTTAATACATCGGAGGATCTCAGGAATTAATGACATCGAAGAATCGTCGTCAGAATATTAAGCTGTCTTGGTAGTTAGCATTGTTATTAAATAACCGCATGAGCATACATCATATAACCGTGGCACCTGAGTAGGGCTGTATGCGCAGCTCGTGTGTGTGTGGTCGAGACGCACTGGTTAATAAAACAATGTTTAAAATAAGAAGGTAACAAAGGGTAAGGAACATATGTGCATTGTGTAAAAAACAGAAGGCTGGCAAAAGGTAGATCTCTGTCTGCTGGTAAATCGCACCATATAATTTGGTAGAACACTAGGTGACGAAGGGTGAATAGAAAAACAATGTTAATGCTTGAGAAATTTCGGGCAGGAACGAATCTTTTCTTTGAAATGAAGTTAAAAATAGTATGTAAAATATTACGTAGTTTGAAGTTTCCACCACTCCGTTGATAGAATTGCAGGAAGCTTGTCGTCTGGCAGAGATGAAAATTACATGTAGTCTGCACTTATTCCAAATCTGAAAACTGACATGCTTTTACGGAGGTAGGTCTTTAGAGAGCTCGGTGTTTCCGAAGTAGATCTCCATATTTGCTGGGTTGCCTGCCGCTGCTGTAAATTAATACATTACATGCGAACACTTTCGTTATGATGGCACTCACAAGTGTCATGCAGTGTTTTATTTTACAAGATGACCTTGCAGAGTGAAGCATATTTGACGATAGAAAGAGTTCAGGGTGGACGGTGGATTTCGTCATGGAAGAGCGCCTTTATATATCTGATGGACCTACAGGGCGTTTATAAAGTCGCTGTGCAGTGAAATATACGCCCGGGCGAGACTACGTCACCAAAAACACCCTGTTTTCAATGGCTAACACCATTTCCTTTCAGCAATGAAACCGTGAATATAACAACGACTTGTTGTGTAATGCTGCACACGGACAACTATGATGCAGAAGTCCAGGCAATCAAGGTGGCAACTGAGAAACTACTGAACACCAATCTCGGTCCACAGCCTGTAGTATTCCTGACAGATGCAAGATCAGCACTTCAGTCCAGAAAACTGCCAGGTATACAAGTCCTACTTTCTGAACTGTGCAACCAGCGTAGGGTCGCCATGCAGTGGATACCGTCTCATTGTGGAATACCAGGAAACGAGAGAGCAGACGGACTGGCTAAAGAAGGTGCTGCTGGCGAGCAACCAGATGTACCAGTTACGTACCATCAGAAGAAAAAGATGATCAAATCAATCAGAAAGCCACCAACACCAACACAGGATGACTACCAAGTTATGAACAGATCAGAACAAATTGTCATTCTGCGCCTCAGAACAGGACACAACCGCCTCCGCAGCCACATGTATACAAAATTCAAGATTGGCAATTCAGCCATGTGTACATGTGGACAGGCACCCCAGACTGCGGAGCACGTACTTCAAGATTGCCCCGAATATGATATATTGAGGCAAACCCACTGGCCCAGAGAAACAACACTGGAAGCAAAACTATACACGGACCTCTGTATGAACTACAAAAGACAGTGAAGTTTATACAAGAAACAACATTGCAGATACAGACAATATATTTCAAGCGAACAAAAGAAGAAGAAGAAGAAGCTGCACACGGGACGGGATTGTGGAACACAGAATATCATGACGTAAATTTGCATCATACGTGACGTAATTGCTAAAAAAATTTTTCAAATTCACTTCACAGCGACTTTATAAACACCCTGTATATTGAGCCAGAGAAATTGCTCTCGTCTTGTGTGTAACTTCATGCAACACGTGTCTCTCCCTGTAATAATCCTGTGCAGAAGCGTAACATATGCCCTTGCAGTGGTGGTTTCCGAAACAATTTGTTTTATATCGTGAAGTTGTTATTTGTATGCACATCTTCTTTTATTCACCTTTTAAATTATTAGTACACATACAAGCACGAAAACAGAGCGTCACACAGTGTGATGCTGGAGAGGTGGAGGACTAAGGCATGGCAGGCTTTAGAGCTGTCATTGGTGACCTTTGCTGCAGTGGTCCGACAGCCGTGAGAATACTGATAGAGCACGACTGCCAGTTATACATTATGCGAGAATAAATGTGGGTGAGAGAGCGGGTGGAGAGGACTATGCTTATTTTTGTGTGTGATAAAATAACCTTTACAATATAGTATTACGGAGTGTTGTGACCGTATGGCCTACTACGCTTTTAGCACTTTTAGTGCTATAAGATTTAGACTAGTAAGTTAAAATTAACACTGGTCACAAACCCATGACGTCATTTATCATGACACACATGATCCTATGATGTCATCAAACCTTGCGTGGCTTACATGCAAGTTAGACCGGAACTCCTTTAAACACAAAGCAATGGTTGGTCAGTATCACTTAGTTACTGAGACTTTAGACTAGAAGATTTCTAGCTAGTTAGCTTTAAGAGTATTTTAACAGTCAGTAGGACCCCAAGACCAATCATAAGATAGTTTCCGGTCTATCCTTCAATAAAAAAAAGTAATATCCGGCAAAGCCTTAGCACCGGATGAAGGATTGAACTAATGCAACCTAGAGACCAGTGTGACCCTGAGATATGTACCTTGCTAACTATAAGGCATTACTCACTTTTGAGTGGTAATAAACAAAAAGCCTTCGGTACCAACGTCGAGAACAAGTGCATTTACATCTTCAACCAATCAGGGCCACTAGCGAACTGCGCTAACCCCTGCAACTGTTTTTATAGTGGTCTCTCTACGTTTCTCGTAGACACCATCGTAAGTAACAGAGAGATTCCTTTTATCCGAAATATTGATTTCAGTTAAGGCTCCACAGATTATAAGACATGCATTAATAACGACTACAGTAAGATTATAGCCTTTCTGCATCGAGGCTGTAGTAAGCATTATTTTCTACCAGAAATGATAGTTCATTCATTTTGCACCACAAGGAATGCATTTCTGGAAATGTAACAACAATGTTTGCCTGAGATCTGTAACTCTAGTTCAGGCCTAGAGAAATGCGAAGAAATATCTAGCCAGAAATAAACTTTGACTATAAAGAACTGGAATTATCAAATAATCTGCTGTTACCAGTGTTGACATTGTTTGCTGATCACCATTTTAAACTACCCTAATGATCATGAAGCCTTCAACTACTCTCAATACTTACGTACTAACGAGATACCAAGAACTTGGGTTGCCTTACTATTTTTGTAAGTAACACCTCTTGCGGTTAGCAAGTGCAGTACAAAAGCTCCTAAACAAGAAGAACTCTTTGAGTGTTGCCCTTGGTCTAAACAAGGGTTGAAATCAAAATTGTCCAACTTGGTCTATCTTGTTCAGTCCCACTGTCACAGTGCGTAGATGTGTTTTTTTGTTGGTTTTGTTTGTTTGTTTGTTTGTTTTTTTTTTTCGTACGCCAGCTATTACTCGAGGCGAAATCTCAGGTTAGTATGTCTAACCTGAGACTGATTTTAGGTGAGTATCCCTTTTTTCTTGCACAGAGACAGGTGTCCCTCGCCATTCAGGCAGATGCTCGCCGATTTAGGAGGTACCCATTAGAGCTGGGTCAGCTCAGGAGCCGCCAGTCCCTGGTCGACGACACTTCTTCAAATGTCTTCGCCAGGGCTCGAGTTAATCAAGTCCAAATCCCGGTCGACGAAAAATCTTCAAATGTCCTCGCCCGGGTTTGATCCTGGGTCACCCGGTCGCCAGTGCAGTGTGGTAACCACTACGCTAGCGCGGCTCCCGTAGATGTGTTTGAATGTAATATAGTACATGAAAATGCCTAACTCCTTGTGCACAGTACACGAATTATGCCTAACTCCTTGTGCACAGTACACGAATTATGCCTAACTTCTTGTGCACACCAGACACATTTGCTATCAGGTTTCTGAAATGCTAACTCCTTGTAGTTCATAGGGTCTCTGGGGTTTAAAAGAAGACATGTTCCACGGGGCATGCCGTAAGAGGCGACTAAATTTGATTTCCATATATTTTGCAATGGACAGGGCACAACTATACAATCACTATGTAAGTTATAGTCGTGTTCTATTAGTGCTTCTGATAGGCTGTCTAATTCGTGGGATTTTTTTTTTTTTTAATGGTGGTTCCTTACGCCAGTTATAACTGTTAAAGAATTTGTGAGGAACACCTTCTTGGCTTTAGAATCATCTCTTACTTTCCGTGATGCTTATTACAGGTGTGTTTTAGTGTTTCTGCCCCAGCTTTGAAGTTATTTGAACAAAATTTAGTGGCCCCTTCCCATTCTTTAGTTTTGTGTCAATGTGACCTATGTAATTTCTGAGTACATATTGCTGCTGATCGTGGGTCCATTTTTATATGGGTTCGTTCTGTGGTTTAAACGGACAAGTAGTTTTATAACAGATACCTGCTGTAGGGGAGTGAAGGGGTAGAGACTTCAACTATACGAGGTCTCAGCTTTATGAGCTGGGGTGACCAGTTCCCATCCTCGCCACCTTTGCCTTTCCTAATTCAAGAGCAGAATCATGTAACTATTTTTATTTTACAGATGGGTAGACTGGAGTGTGAAGTGACCTGGTTTCAAACCCGGTCGCGTTGCCTCGAGAAGCGAGCACTTTAACCACTAATGCTTATACTGTGGTTGAGTTCATCTTTCTTTCATTTTGTGTTTCCTTTCTGCATCCCTCTGACAGTATTTATTTTTCACCACTTCTGGAATGTTGGCAGGAAACTCTGAGTATCTTATATTCCCTCATGGTGGGAATGAGCTGCTTTTCGTTAGGAGCCCCATCTTTGTCTTTGCAAGGTATGATGCCGTGAGTGAGAGTTCTTTAGATTCTTTAACAAAGCAGCTTCTCTGGAATCTGTCGCGGCCATGTCCTGTCAGTCTGTGAATCATTGGGTCGTCTGTAAGTAAGCCTTTGACATTTAGCTTGTCTGTTCGAGTAACCTATAGTCTCTCCTGTCACTCGCGAGTTGTAGCTTTATCATCTTGTCGAGCAATTAATGTATCACCGCAGCTAACAACTGGTATCTTATATCTGCCAGCAGTATTGAATATCATCTCTGCAAATAGATGTTGTTATCATATGAGCCAGCAACTAGTGTAGCTTATCAGCCAATAACTAGTACCTCATCACAACAAAAAACTAGTTTCAGCTCTGGACAAATCGTTCATCATTTGAGCAACAGTTCTCTGTTAACGAATACCTCGTGTCATCTGAATTGTAAATACAACTCTGTGAATTCTATCGTCTCCGTAACAACATTCAACAATTAAGTCGGCTGTATTCTGAACTAGTAACATGTGCATTATCTTAGTGAATTCTCCCCTCTCTGTCAACAGCTCGCCTATATTCTGAACTAACAAGTTGTGTATCATTTTACTGAAGTCTCCACTCTCGGCCAACAACTTTTCTATATTCTGAACTAACAGAGTGTGCATCATCTTAATTAATTCTTCCCGCTCAGCCAACACCTGCTCCATATTCTGAGCTAACAGCTTTTGTATCATCTTAGTAAATTCACCCACCAGTCAACAACGTGTCTATATTCTGAAATAACAGCATGTATCATCTTAGTGAATTCTCACCTCTCCAATAACTCCGAATTCGTTGATAGCGAATGTTAAGACACACTCCCCAAAGAACTAAATAACCCAGCCATGTTTACTTTATATATATTTTCACTCTTTCATTACTTGTGATTCTGGAATCATGGAAATAGCGTAAGACAGCTCGGTGAGATGAAATTGCTCGTTTTTAGCGCACCGAGTTTCATCTTATGATTTGATTACTGTAAAACAGTTCCAGTCAATAAAAATATTTAATATGCAATGAGTACAGGTACATTTATTTAAGGTACAATTACAACTAGATTATTTAACTTTTTATTCAACGTTCCGGTACGAACTATTGAATGTTTACCTGTACGCGTACACATTTGCTTATGATAACATTTATAGGTAAATAATTTGACTTATTTAATCAACTTTCTGGCGTGAACTATCGGAGGCTTACCCGTTTGTTCATTTTCGAGCACTGCTAGTGGGGTTATATAAGAAATGAAAAGTGTTTTTTTTTTAAATTTAAATTTCATATTTTGATGATCTTTTTACTATGTAGGCCTGGATCTTAGGTGAAATTATAAGCACTCGAAGGCACTCCATGCGTGTCAATGATCATAGTGGCTTTGTTCGTGATGGCGAGACAGGACTGATGAATGTAATCGCGGTTTCGAATCTTGAGATAACGTTACGATTTCTCCCCGCCCCTGTTATGTCTTTGTGTTACTAGTTTTAATGCGGATAATTTTTACACTTTTAAGCAGTTTTTACAAAACTTTTTAAAAATGAATTTACTGCTACGAGTTTCACTATGCAATCTAATTTACACCGATTGATAAAGTTAGACGATAGTGCAGATGAAAGATCATATGTTGCATCAACATTATTGGCGAGTGATGTGTAAACTGTTACCGAGGCGGGTGAGAGAGTATACCAATGAGGCGTCCTGAAATACGTCAAAGTAAAGCGATTGCCACTGATGCGAGGGGGAGCTGTGGTAGGAGCTGCAATTTGAGTGACAGACATTAGGACGAAAAGCAGACAGAAGACCCACAGGAGGCCGACACTTGGTAGCCATGACCCAGGTGGGCCTGCCCGCCCTTAGAGCGGAAACGAGGTAATAGGGCCGGAACCCGTGCTGTGGTTTCTGAAGCAATTTGTTTTTGACGATGAGGTTTCCACTCTGCATATAACGTAATGACAACAAAAATGTAATGTTATTTCAGAGACGTGAACAATGGACTATACTACTGTATTTCAGTTCGTCTTGTGCCATATTGTGGCGAGGCACGCTCCGTGAAAGCTAGACAGGGTCCATCGGTTATATTACAACCTGTATCTAAATATAACAAGATCTTGGGATATGGTTGTTCCTATAGGCAACAGTGTCTCGATAACAAGAAAGTTAACGCTTAATAACTGACACCCCGCACATATGTCCTTCACTGGGGATATTCTTAGTTTCCTGTGGCCATAGTTATTGCTGTTGTTGTAGTTTTTTTTTTTTTTAAATCTCCGTCCTAGAGTCCCGCCATTCATGCGAGGACTTAGTACGACTTAGTCGTTCGGTCGACATCTCGTGAGGTTAATCCTGATGTTACAGTCTCTCTAGGTTTTTATGTTATCTGTGTGCCTGAGGAACGCCCTTTTCGTTCCCTTACCCAGGATCAAACCTAAATTTGATGAGCCATGTACGCCATAGAACCCTAGCATCCGTTCAATTACCCTCACACGCGCGAGCACACGAGATGAGAAAGAGCCGGCGCTCACTGCGCGTGTCTTGTTTATTTTGATAAAGGAAGTCTATGGAGTGAGGGAAGACCCGATTGGGTGAGAATAGTCACGTGCTGGAGGGTGGTTGGATGATAGAGAGGGCGAGAGAGGCGATGCCAGAGATGTTGATTGATGCTGCTCGCCATGCATGACTTAGTTTCGCCTGGTTTGCTCGTCTTACCACGGAAAAGTAAAAATCTTAGTTGCCTGGAACATGCATCGCAATTTATTGCGGAGCTGGAATATGATTTATTAAACTTGGTCGGGAAGCTCACGAGAATTTTATATACAAACGAGCGGAGATTGAGCAAGTGTAGAATCTCCCCATTATGAGACAAACGCTATGTTTAGTAAGAGTTAATAAGGAAATGATAGTTTCTTTAAAACTGGGCTTGCACTTGAGATCGAGCATTTGTTTTAATCGCACATAATTTGCCAGTTTGACAACCTTACTGCATGAAGGAGCTGTATCTGCGTTTTTGTGTGATGAATCTGCGTTATTTGGATACTTCGTAGATGGCCTTGCATTTATTACAGCATGCTGGAAAGTAAAGTCAACTTTGGAGAAACTTGAGGTCATTTTAAAAGAGATATGACTTAATGGAACAAAGTCACTTCTGCCCATAATTTCTGGAAAGTCATCTTTACTTTACTTTTTTATTTTTAGTCGTAACATGTGTACAGACATTTCACATGGCACTTTTGTCTCGATAGGCGAAATAACACGTCTTTCTGAATGTGTGAAAGAACGTGTCTGTCTCGATTTGTGAAAGAACATATCTGTTTCGATTTGTGATACAGCATGTCTGTCTCGATTTGTGAGACAGCATATCTGTCTGGATTTGAGAGACAGCATATCTGTCTCGATTTGTGAGACAGCATATCTGTCTCGATTTGTGAGACAGCATATCTGTCTCGATTTGTGAAAGAACACGTCTGTTTCGATTTGTGATACAGCATGTCTGTCTCGATTTGTGAGACAGCATATGTCTCGATTTGTGAAAGAGCATATCTGTCTCGATTTGTGAGACAGCATATCTGTATCGATTTGTGAGACAACATATCTGTCTCGATTTGTGAAAGCACATGTCTGTCTCGATTTGAGATAGAGATGATCATTCTCGATTTGCGAAAGCACATGCCTGTCTCGATTTGTGAAATAACATATCTGTCTTGGTTTGTGAAAGAACATGTCTGTCTCGATTTGGGAACGAACATGTCTGTCTCGATTTGTGAAAGAATATGTCTATCTTGATTTGTGAACGAACATTTTTTTTTTGTCTCGACATGTGAAACAGTTTTTCTTCGTACTTGTGAAAAAAATGTTTTGTCTACTGTTTGAAAAAGGTGTTTAGTCCTAATTTACATAGAAAGATTTAAATGCGATTTATGGACATTTAGTTTCGTTATGATTTATGAGGTGAAACACATTTTCTCGTGATGTCTTCTTCGAGTACTTGCCAAGTAACCTGCCAGCTGGTATAGATAATCATCATACCTCTCCACAACTTCTAGTCCCCATTATTGTTAAATGATTCTGTCGTTGTCTTCTTTCTGTGCCACCTTGTTAAGCTGTCTAGTATCTTATCTCTTTGCCGTCATCTGTGTCATTTTCCTTCAATCTCTCGTTGTAACAACATTTTTAGGGTTCCTCAGCTCATTACATTGCCAAAGAAAGTGACTGGTTTCCTTCAAATATGAGTAATAAGCTTCTTGTGCACACTGGCTTCTTTCAGGACATCCTCATTACTCTTTGTAGCTGTCCAAGGTATTCTTGACAGTTTTCTGCAACACGTCATTTCTTGCTTGTTTTGTAATTGCAAGTGACGCACTTCCATGACGTTAGGAGCGGATTTATATAACATTGAATCATTCTTTCTTATACTGTCATTGACAAAGATTTGTTTCATACAATACTGTTCAGTTACTGAATGCTACTTTTGTCTGTGCTATCCTACTCTTCGCCTCTGGGATGCATCTTCTATCGGAAGATATGAAAGTTCCTAATATTTGAATATTGACTTCTTTCAAACAGTCCCATTTACTATGATGTTTCGTTCTCGAGATGTAATATTCTTCATTACTTCTGTGTTTTTAGATTTTTACTTTGTGTCACAGTTATATCAATCAGTTCATGTAACTATTTTTTACTTTGTGTCACAGTTATCAGTTCATGTAACTATTTTTTACTTTGTGTCACAGTTATATCAATCAGTTCATGTAACTATTTTTTACTTTGCGTCACAGTTATCAGTTCATGTAACTATTTTTTACTTTGTGTCACAGTTATATCAATCAGTTCATGTAACTATTTTTTACATGTTGCTATTACGAATGTTTCAGCACATCTCAGATTATTTGTATTATTTCCAACTAACTGCTGTACGGATTTCGTTACATTTTTGCTTTATTGGTTGACTAGATCAGGTGGCCGCACATATCCTTGTCTACACGATTTATTTGCTGAAATATTCCGGACTTACTGCCAGCTGTAGCTGCTCTTTGATGCCAGAACTTGTTCTTTATTATTATGAGGTCTTTGCTGCCGATGTTTATACTTTATAATATAAGTATTTTGAAAATTTCCTCATATTTAACCTTGTCAGATATCTTAGTACAGCTTGTACAGCACTAAGGCCTGGTGCAGACGAGCGTTTTCTTGCTGCGCGTACCGGTATCTCGCACGGTTTAGTGCAGACTAGCGTATTTTTGCCGTGACTTCGCGCCTAAAAATAGATTTCCAGACTGGCACTTCCACAGTTCAGATATGAATTTCATGGAATTAGCCTGTCTGTCGTTGCTTGTAGTACGAGCGCGCAGGAAAAAACGACAAAAAAGACGATTCTGGGTGCATCCACTGATATATATATATATATATATATATATATATATATATATATATATATATATATATATATATATATATATATATATATATATATATATTTATATACCTTATATAAATAATAAATCTTGAGCGTTGTTTTAGGTAAAATACATTTACTTAACGTGTCATAGCAACAAAAACAAAACATAAGAAAGAGAAGATGAAGAAGAAGATAATGGAGAAGAGGAACAAGAAAAAGGGGAAACAGAGGAAGATGAAGGAGGAAGATGAAGAAAGAAAGAGAAAACGAAGAAGAAAGAGGAGGGGAAAAAAAGAAGGAGAAGAAGAAAAAAAAAGAAAAGGAGATGCAAGAGAAGAAGGAAGAGCAGAAGAAGAATATGACGAAGTCGAAGAAAAAAGAATGAGAAGAAAAAGAAGAAAAAGAGGAAGAAGAAAGGAAAAAGAAGGTGGAATAGAAGAAGAAGAAGCAGAAGGAGGAGAAGAAAAAGGAGTGAAAAAGGAGAAGAAGGAGTAGGAGAAGGAGGGGGGAGGAAAAGGAACAGAAAAAGAGGATTGTTAAGAACAGATCTTGTGTAAGGGAAGTAAACCTGAATATGCTTGTTGGACAGATTGAATTTTTGGGTTATGGCGCTTGTTTGCTCATTAGTCGTTGATTTGTTTAAAAATATCTCCTGGTAGTTTCGTGAGACAGAGTACAGAAAGCGTGGTGAACGCTGATCATCTCAAGTGTTGAGATGTATTTATTTTGTATTGTTTTGAGCTGTGTGTGATTAGCCCGCACATGTATTTTGACTGAGCTGTGTTGAACAGCCGAGTCTCGTGACTGTTTCAGCGAGGCTGAGGTGTGATCCCGAGCAGTCGGCTCCGAGGTTTTGACCAAGCTGGTCAGCGGGGTTTTTTCATAGTGTGTTCCTGCGCAGTAGATTGAGAAGATGTCGACTAGTGTTTTTTCGCAGTGTATACAGGTGAATATTTGTAACTGCAATGTAGGCAGTCATTTTTGGATTGATGTTAATGATACTATAGGCCATGATTTATGTAGCTGCCGTGTGAGCAGTCTTTTTTGAGAAATGGAGTACTTTATAGGCCATGATTTATGTAGCTGCCGTGTGAGCAGTCTTTTCTGAGAAGTGGAGTACTTTATAGGCCATATTATTATTGTTTGAGAAGATAGCGCTGAGTTATAAAGATACTTTGTGAGGCCATATTACAGTGGTTGAGCTCTATGGAGTGTATTGATATTTGTCAAGCTATGGAGTGATTGAGCTTTGCGGATTGAGTTATCCGATATTTCACATTTGCTGTAACTGTGTCCCTGATGTCTATGTGATTGTGTTGTGGAGTAAATAAACTGTTCATTAAATGTCACCTGTCGTTTCAACACTCCATGCCTCTGATGTGCGTACCTGTGGTGTGTGACTGTACCAACACACACCCACTTCAACATTCCAGACACAGTGTCAGTACAGTGGCAGAGTAGTAATACATATTTATAAATAGCCCTGTGTGGCGTATATGTCAACCATCATACTTCTACAGTACTGGCCAGTATAATCTAACTTCAACAGTGGTTTCTACAGTGTGCCCTACATTTAAAGAAAAATCTTACTTCTACAAGGATGAAAAGAAGGAAGAGGATAAAGAGAAGAAGGTTAGGGAGAAAAAAGAAAACTGAATAAGAAGGAGGAGAAATATCAGAGAAAAGAAGAAAAAGAAGAAAAAATAGAAGAAGAAGAAAATATAGAAGAAGGATGAGGAGAAGCAGAAGAAGTAGGAGATGAAAATGAAAAAGAACGAAAAAGAGGAATAGGAGAATAAGTTGGAATAAGGAGAGAGAGAAGTATAAAAGAAGTAGGACAAATACGAGAAAGAGGAGAAGAAGATGATGAAGTAGATAAAGAAGGAGGAAGGAGAAGAAGAAGATGAAGAAGGAGAAGAAGATGATGCACAAGAAGAAGACCAATGAAGAAGAGGTGAGGAGCAGAAGAAGAAGAAAAAGAAGGAGAAGACGAATGGAACCAAACGGAACCCTATCACACAATTAAATGTTAAAAACTCGAGCACCACTAATGTCACTGCGTAATCACGATCCGCCTAAGGTAAGTAACGGATTCGAAATAACTCATTTTCACGCAAATGTTCTTGATAAATCCAAATTCAGAATAAAAATGCCACGACAGTGTACAACGCAAGTTTGTCGCTAACATACTTGGTCACGTGATAAAGTTCAAGGTTAGCCAAAAACGCCGGCGATACGCGAAGAAAATGGAACCAGTTGCTTTTTTTTCTACGCAGCGGGAAAAACCTCGCTCGTCTATCTGCTTTCTCTAAATCCCCACTGTTTCATTTTCCACGCGCGAGATACGCGCAGCGAGAAAACGCTCGTCTGCACGCAGCCTAATACTTATCGGCTTATTCTTCCATAGAAACGTCATGTTTTTATTAAGAGACACCAAAAACACAGGAAAAGATTACTGGTGACAGACATGAAAGGAATTAAAAAGATATGAACAGACTTTGGGCAGGTGACACAGGACAGAAGTCGTTGAAGGTCTATCTGCGGAAGGGGTGAACGAATTAATATCGTTCAAATGTTGAGATCCACGGAAGTACTTAAAAATATGTACTAAAAACTGTCTTGTTGGCCCGATCATTAAAAAAATTCCTTAAGACATCAAGCAACGCTGAAAAAAGAATACGGCGATATATTCATATTGTCAACACTACATGGAAGGGTGAAAGATAAGCTGGGATTGCATTTGCACAAGATGGCATAGGGTGAAAACTCAGACGTTGTCGGCGAAGGTAGTTAACAACCTTTGAAACGGGGCATGGGTTGCAGATAATTGCCACTAACCATGTTGTTTCAGTTGTTCGATATGGATAACAGAGGGTATCTGGAGATATGTGTCAGTCCGCAAACATGACGTACTCAAATGCACGACCGATTTCACTGGGATGTCGGAAGATATCAGTCTTGTTAAAAATTAAGTCAAGGAACGTGATGTAACACTTCTGGCAGATTGACTTTATTGTAATGATCAACTACAGGAAAGTAACATCTTGGAATATATTATTAGTGATAGATCTGTGAAGTAATGAGTTTGTAAACATGACAAGTACCAACGGAAGTGGCAAGACCTTATATGGTCATGGAGTTTGAAAATACCATGTAAAGGGCAATATCTTATGTTGTCATGTAGTAATGTAATGTTCTACCTGGCGGGGGGATAAACCCATACCAATATCAGACGCCTTGATGGTGGTTGGTTTGGCATAAAAATGCTAAGATAGATTGCTCCTGATTTGATCTCTCAACGAAGCAACATGGGTGTATGGGCGAATATTTCGCCTATAACATGCCGCTTTGTAAGACTATTTCACTGATTCATTTCGTCAAGGAGAAGTCATAGACAGCCAGGTACACGGAATATTGGGACTCAAGTATAGGACAAGCCATAGGACTCGAAGTGAATTCTAAGATTAGAAGGGAGTAACTCTAGAGTCATCACTTTGCGCCTTAAGTTCTAGGATCCTACTTCAAGTGCACTCAGTTAGACACCTCACACCTGAAAGGTATGGCATCTTAAACGCCCGACGATATTCGGACGTTTCTTGTGCAAAAAAGTGTGATCGCCCGATATCGGGGTAGGTTGTAATATGTACATTTTATCATTTTATAATTGCATTTTTACATATATAATTCGCTCATGGGTGTACATTTGCATATAAGACTAGCAACATCATCACTGCAAATAACTTGACACATGAACCACCACTGCAAGAGCTGGCGACTGCTTCGTGTGGGTTTCCTTCCAAGGAACCAACAGAAGAGGTGGCCACAGGCTCCATAGAGAGAAGGGAGTAGGTGATGATATCATGGTGTACATATTTATTATACAAGCACTTTAGTAAATTTCATATGTATATAGATATTTCATTAGTCACCTTCCGCTGTCGAAAAGCACTTTCATCCGATTCACAAGAGTTACAATTAACGCTCAAGGAGGGTAAACATTCTGAAGAAGATGAGTGTTGGATAGAAGCGGAGGTTGCCTGATGTTTATATCAGAAGACCGAATACTTAAAAAGAGGCATTTGTTTCCCTCTTAGTTTGTAGTACAATTTTCCAGCAATGGATGCTAGACGCCAACATCAGACGGGTCTTGAAGATGCTTGACAACCTTTGTAGTTACCCCAGCCTTACTGCATGGGATGTGCTACAGCCACCAGATTTGACTATCGAAGAGAAGGACCCGTCCAAGGCACCTGTGGGAATCAACAGGGGCTGAAGGAGACACCAGCCGACCCCACGCCGGCAGCTAAGTGCCATATCAGCACAGCCAATGGACACTTACAATTTTGTTTTCTAAAAGTTATCCACCTACAATTTAGATCGACCAATGAGGAAAATACGTATCAGTGCTTCATTTTTTATAAACAACTCTATTTATTTTAATCTTGTTAAACTATAAGTGATTATTAAACCTGTTAATCTGTAACTATAAATCTGTAATTGGATTAATCACTATTGTGTGTCTGCACACGTATAACTCATATTGTTTAAATACATAAACATATCTATCTATCTTCCCTATCAGTCATTACTGACCATAGGAGCGTACCTCCCGAAACAAGTTTCGGTGGCACGAGGTTGGGCACTTGGAGGAAGAGGTCAAGCTGTTGCCCATGTAGCATGCCTCCGGCTGGCCGATACAGTCTGACTCCAGTAGCAACGCCCTGTCATCAATAGGATTGCAGTAGGAACTTGCCTTCCAATCCGTCTTCCCTTTCAGTCATTTCTGACTATAAAAGGGCCATAAACACCTCGAGACCCGAAGGTCTGAAGGAAATGCCGGACAGCGTGAGCGACATCTGAGAAACGGACAAATCTATAGAGTTATTAAATTAATAGTTGCTGAATCACCTTCATCCGGGGGCTCAGAAAATTATGAATCAATATTCCCTCACAGAAGGGGCGAAAGAATATAAGTTCATGACAGCTTAGTTCTTATGCTTGCTTTTCTTTAATATCCTGTGATGTAGACGCATATCAATCTTCTATTTATATCTCTGCCAAGAGTAATCTTGAGCGAAAGTTGATACCTTTGAAGACCCTCATATTTATACTCTAGGTTTGGCCATTGTTGGACCACTATTGCAGAGCAGGAGAGACAATATAGTCACATTGCTGTTACTTTATTTTTGTAGGGTGGGAGGATGCTTGTCCTCCTGTCGGCAAAAGGCTCGCCTTTCTGTCCCAGACTTTTCCCAGTAACCTTACATACCAAATGAGCAAACAAATAAGGAACTTGGAAGTTCACGGACATCAATCCAGTATTCGCTGGACAAAAATTATCTCGTTATTTCAGATTGTCATTATTTATTCAAAGGGTCTCGCTGAGCGCGTGCCCCCCCCCCCCCCCCCCACACACACACAGAAAACCTTGGAACCCCTATGTTCCGCGGAAGCTTGGTTGGAAATCACTTGGACATTTGGAAGCTATCAAATCTTTCGTTGGGTTTCAAATTTACCTTCATTATTTTTTTTTTTTTTTGTAATAAAATTTTGCTTTCTTGTGGTGAGGCGCACACCATTCAACCTAGACACTGGGTCCGTCGGTTATATTAGGGCGCATGATCAAATATTAAATTCCTTGCGGTCAGGAATAAATTTGCCTTCCCGTGTTTCACTGCGTCATCTATTACAACCATACACGCATTTGAAGTTGCAGAACTGACAGTATTAATTTCCTTTGATTATGACTAATCTTTGTGAATGTCTGGCAGTATAAGTGAAGCAATTTTACATATGAAAAAGCGATGTGTTGTTGTTTTAGCTTATGCTACCACGCAGGCCCCACGGAAGTTTTATAAATAAAACAAGAAACATTCTAAATATAGTTAAGCATACACAGCACAGTTATCTTATCAAAGCTTAATGTCCTAAACTATCAGTACACCGTCAGCTGTACGTTTGTTTAGATTTAATATCGTCTAACACTTTTCTGTTTACTTGTAATCTTTCCTAGGATGTTCCCTTAGGGTACAATTTATAATGTATTGAGTTCTGCTTCATTCACTCAAAGTAAATTATAGACTAGTTCAGATTAGCTACATGTGGGCTTTTAAGGAGTATATTTCTGATTCTGTTTTGGTGCAAAAGATTTTTTAAGAGTACTGTACATTGTTTAGTTTTATTTGGCTGCAATACGGCCTTTTAAAATATTAGTACATTTCCTAGTTCTATTTGGCTGTACTAAGACTTTTTGGCGACACTCTAACAGAACGTAAAGATATTCTGAACAGATGGAAGGAGTACTGTCAAGAAATGTATACGGAAATAAACAAAGCGGCAGATAACAACGTCATGAAGGAAGCGGAACGTGAACCAGAACCTACCATAGAGGAAGTCCGGAATGCAATCAAACACTTAAAAAGTGGAAAATCTCCTGGTTGTGATGAAATAACAGCTGAAATGATACAGGCAGGAGGAGAAGGCAGCGCTCGTATATACCATGCATTATGCTGCAAGATCTGGCAAAGCGGAATTTGGCCCAAGGAATGGAAACGATCAATTTACATACCCTTGCCAAAAAAGGGCAACCTGAAACTGTGCACAAACTACAGAACTATAGCTCTTATAAGCCATGCCAGCAAAATACTTTTACAAATCATAATGAAAAGGATGCAACAAAAGCTAGAAACAGAAATAAATGAAGTACAGGCGGGTTTTCGACCAGGTAGAGGCACTAGAGATCATATATTCAACATGAGGATAATCATAGAAAAGTGTAGAGAATTCAACGTTGACCTACATACTTGTTTCATTGATTACACCAAAGCTTTCGATTGTGTACAACATCAGCAGTTATGGGCTATTATGAAAAATATGGGATTTCCAAACCACCTTATACAACTCATCGCACTGCTGTACCAAGAACAACAGGCAGCCGTAAGAATAGAGGGGGAAACATCAGAATGGTTTGAAGTACAGAAAGGAGTAAGACAAGGCTGTACCCTTTCCCCTTACCTGTTTAACATTTATGCCGAGAATATCATGAGAAACGTAAGAGATGACCAAGAACACACAGAGTTTGACTCATTTAACATCGGCGGGTACCAGATCCCGGAAATCAGATATGCTGACGACACAGTCCTCTTATCGACCAACCCAAAAGGACTTGAACAATTACTTCTGTCCACCAAAAAACACAGCGAGGCCCAGAATCAATACCTAAACACCAAGAAGACCAAAGTATTGACAACAGACAAAGTAAAGACCAAACCAGAAATTGAAATTGATAACGAAGAACTGGAAAGTGTCAATGAATTCGAATACTTAGGATCAATCATTAACAGCTCTGGCGACTGTGCAGTAGAAATTAAAAGAAGACTTGCAATTGCTTCACATAAGCTAATACAGATGAAAAACCTATGGCAAGGCACAAGCAAAGAAACAAAGTTACAACTGATCAGAGCATGTATATTCCCAGTAGCAACATACGGCTGCGAGACTTGGACACTCAATAAAACAGTTGCAAAAAAGATTACATCATTCGAAATGAAATGCTACAGAAGGATGTTGAGAATACCCTGGACAGAAAAAAAGACCAACAGAGAAGTACTGCACTCACTAAACGTACAGGAACATTGGCTCCTAAATACCATCGCAATAAGGAAGCTGAAATTTTTCGGTCATATAAAAAGACATAATAGTCTGGAAAAAAACAGTGATGGAAGGCATGGTCCCTGGAAAAAGGGGAAGGGGTCGACCTAGACGACGGTGGACCCAGGACATCACAGAGAGTCTGAACTTGTCTTTGGCTGATGCAGGTCGACTTGCCCAGAATCGTGATGCGTTCAGAGCAGCTGTAATGGAGACAACGTTCTGGAAAGAATACGTCACATGATGATGAAGACTTTTTAGAGTACATTTTTTAAGTTATATTTGGCTGCAAATAAAGCTTTTTTAGAGTACATTTCTTAGTTCTATTTGGCTGTAATAAGGCTTTTTTAGCGTACATTTCTTAGTTCTATGTGAGTACAATAATGTCTTTTTTAGAACACATTTATTAGCAAATTTGGCCGTAATAAGGCTTATTCACAGTGCATTAACTAGTTCTCTGTGGCCACAATCAGGCTTTGATGAAGTACATTTCTTAGTTCTGTTTAATGTAATGTAAATTCTTCCTTTGCGCTCCGTATGGAGCATGGATCCACTACTCTATCTGATTCCTTGCAGGAAGCCTTCACCAAAGCATTTATCTGGTCATTCGGCGGTGGTTTCTGTAGCTGTTTTTTTACATGATGAGGTTGCCACTCGCACCACTTCATATTAGTCTCCTCTTACGACATGCTTGAGGTGCATTGTCATTTATCTTTCTTTCTTTCCTCTGAGACCCCCGGGATCTACAAGGAACTTATCTCTGGAGTGCTTTACCATGTTGTTTTCCTCACGTCTGCCTTCTTAGTATTGTGTGCTGATAACCTGCCTGTCGTCGCAGATGTTTGTTGTTGAATGTTCGTTGTCGAATCTATTGTCCATTTTCTGCAACGTTCTCATGTGTATTCTGTTCTCAAGACTTAACTGCACACCTTCTAAGTAGGTCGTTTTGTTTAGCCAGTAGTCGAAATGTATCTCACATTCAAAATGATAATGGACTTTCATATTTGCGACGTGCATTGGTACATCAGCTTCTTCCAGTTTGTCAAATGAGTCTTCTCGCACAACGTCCTGAGTTCTGAACTCACGTTGTAAGCTTGGAAAAAAAAAATTGGTCAGTAAGCATTCATTTGATCGGATCACGTCATTGTAATTATCAGTATTGAAAACTAAATATCCATTAGACCGTATTAAGTGGGCAGCTCTGGCATATCTCGTTTTAGTTTTGTGGTCCCGTGACTGTGGGAGAAATGGTACCTTTAGCACAGTGAACAAACTCACCATTCATTCAGCATTTTGGCGGTTAATCTGATGTCTGCTGTTCACTCGTGAAGCGTTTATCTCAAGTCGGTAAGAGGTAATCACGATCTCTACGTATTGTGTGTTAGCAGTCACATAGAATACTCTTCCAATGACTTGCATTACTGCCTGCGAAAAATAGAATCGTAATCCTCGTGTTAAACATCAGGGTAAGGGATATTTTCACCAGTCTATTATATGTTTAATTAAACGATACAGGGCACGTAGTTTAGGAATGCATAATTTATAGTGTAACACTATCTAGCCTAGCGTCTTGGTTTTTAGACCCAACGCAACGGGCATAATTGATGACGGCCCCGTTTTGCAAGAGGAAACTATCTGCTTACGAGGTTAAAGTTCGCTTTGCGTGTGAGGATGGATTTGTTCCGTAGTGTTTCCGCTCGTCTGTGGTTTCTCTGTTGTTGTGACCTGGTTTTTCCTTGCGGTTTACTCGTGGTATTGGTTTGTCTGACCGTGGAAACCTGGCAAACCGCGGCCTCGACGGTTGCTTGAGGCAATCTGTGCTGGGGTGGCATAAATAACTCCCTCGTAAAACATTCATTTGTCGTTCAGGGACCGCCTACTTTCGTAGCTGGGTAAGTTTTTTTTTTTTTTTTTTTAAAGACGGTCTATCTAGCGGACGGAGAGGTAAAATAGGGGTGGTAATTGCATAGTTTCTGCAATGCTGTTGGCTTTCCCGCCATTTGTTCCCCGTGTGGCAAACGTTGGAAATGCAGCTGGATTGTTCGCGATGAAAGAAAAGTTGAATGCACGCGTCGCGTTCTATTTACATCCATTCACAGTATTTCTAATCTTTCAAACGGTGTACTTGAATAAAGGACCGACAAGTTTGTTTGCGAATAAAACGGGGTGAAAACACAGATAAAACGTTCTGAAGCACGGACTGTCATGTTATTCCCGAATGAATTTGGTCCATTTCTGTAATGTAATAGTCGTGAGTGTAATGTTTAAAAAAAAATCTCTTCATGAAAACAAGAAAGAAAGAAAGGAACTTCCGCAAAGAAGGCCACTGTATCGTAGATGTGCTAGCATGCTGTATACCATCCAGTTAAATTGTCGCAACCGTTCTTTCGCCACAACCCTCAGACTTCCCTTGTGGTCACGTGTCAGCTGATCGATTTATGGCTCAATAATAGGCAGCTCCAGCTGATTAGGTCTGAATTAAAGACTAGCGGAATCTGTGCCTGTAGCGCGCTCGTGTGGGGTATGTCACCGTATGTGTGCGTGTGCTTCCGTGTGAGGGTATGGTTGAAGAAAAGAATGACATACTATGATTTAAAAAAAATATGAAGGTATACAGGCTAGACGTGCAGATTAAAAAAGATTAATAAAAAAATGAAGGCAGATAGACTTGCAGTTAAAAACAAGAGATATTTTATTCATGTATTATTCTTTAGGGTTCGATAAGGTTCCCACAGACCCCTCTTTGGGACCTCGATATTTTTCTACTAAGTATATGAAACAGAGCCGCGGGTTGGTTCATCTACGTTGCTACCAAATCTAAGCTCCTCTCCACTTCGCTTTTAGTATCCTCCGCCTCTTCCTTAGCTCATATCTCGTGACTCTCTCTCTCTCTCTCTCTCTCTCTCTCTCTGGGAGTCCGTGTTTGTAACCGCCTGCCTTCCTTCCTTTATTACATACAGACACTGGGATCATGTTTTGAATTATGACTAGTTCAAATGAGGCACATCTGTCCCATTTTAACTTGACACCCTTTCTATTAAATAAAAACATTAGTGCTATTCCAAAAGATTTGCAATAACAAGAAATAAAAGTATCTGCAAGTAATGAATGTTGAATATTAGACATTTATCGCACCAAGTGGCGATGATGTCTACGGCGCCACCTCATATTGGGCGAAAAGAAGCTCTCACAGCAAGCAGAAGAGAGGGCAAAACGTCGAAAGGAACACCAAGAAAATAAACAGCTGAGTTATGTCACCTCAGGGGCGCATGGACATAGTCAGTTATGACTGAAGGGCTATCATTATTATTATTGGACATGGAACACCCTCGGACGTCAGCTTTAATTATACAGTACTAGAAAAAAGCAGTGGTCAGCCGCAGGTTACTGGCACCTCCATGTAGAGCTTGACATGGGCGAGCTAGTACCAGTGGCACTAAAATTTGTTCCTCTTCGTCCGACCCTAGACCCGTATAATCTTCTCCAGAAAGTTCATCGGTTTCACCGTCGCATGAGGCTGAAGTTCCATTTTAGACAGGAAGACAGCACTCCGCAGTCTCAGGCTGAATCCGACATCTTCGCACGTTTTATTTACTCTACGAAACCTCCCTTTACACCTAAACCTGGGGCTTCTCATGCCTTGGACCTGTATATCAAGAACACCATCCACGACATTCAGCAGCTCTGCCCTCGTAGATTGCATTATTCCAATATCATTTCTGCAGAGTCCCGTGCTCTCTCCCTTCTTCGCCGTAGAGACGACATTGTCATCAAACCGGCTGACAAGGGAGGAGCCATTGTCGTCTGGCAGAAGGACTTATACCTAAGTGAAGGTAAAAACCAGTTGACCTGTATACCTAAGTGAAGGTAAAAACCAGTTGACCAATGGCTCTTTTTACAGGCCCAGGACCAGCGATGCAACTGTCTCCAACAATCGCATTGTACACAACACTATTAAACAGCTCATCACCAGTAATGCTCTTCCTCCCCACGCATCTCATCTTAGGATTCATGAAAGTTCTTTGGGCAAGCCTGTATTCTACATGCTCCCCAAAATTCATAAGATCGACAACCCTGGCAGACCTATTGTCTCGGCCTGTTCCTCTCCTACTGAACACATTTCTGACTTCCTCGATAGCATTTTCCAGCCTATCGTTGAGAATCTTCCCTCCTTTGTCAAAGACACTAATCATGCTCTTATAACTTTCTCCTCTATCCGACTCTCTATCAGACCGCTCCTACCGTCTTTTCTTGTTAGACGTCTGTTCTCTATATACCGCAATTCCCCACTTTGATGGTCTCCGAGCTCTTCGGTTTTTTTCTTGACCAGCGCACTTGTCCTTCTATATCCACTGACACTCTTCTCCGTCTTGCTGAACTGGCATTTCAACTTAATTCCTTTGAATTCAATGGTCAGTTTTTTTAAACCAAATTAGTGGTGTTGCCATGGGAACGAAGATGGGTCCTAGCTATGCCTGCCTTTTCATGGGCCACTTGGAGCATCAGATATGGCAACAATACTCTGGTCCTTTCCCCGGGTTTTACCACAGATATATCGATGATGGCATAGGTCTCACAAATATGTCCGAGACTGATTTATCCCGCTTCATCGACTTTGTCAACCACTTCCACCCCACCATCAAGTTCACCTCCCTCATCTCCACAGTATCTGTCAACTTTCTTGACATTACTATTACTATCACGCCTTCCGGCCTTAATACCTCAGTATACTACAAGCCGACAGATGCCCATAGCTACCTTCTGTATACCTCTTCTCATCCTCGGGCTTGTCGTGACTCCCTTCCATTCTCACAACTTCTCCGCCTCCGCCGTTTGTGCCTAGACGACGATGACTTCCACTTCCGAGCCAATGAGATGCTGGATTTCTTCCGTAGCAGACTTTATCCGGAACATGTTCTCACCTCTGCCCTCCAACGTGTGCTCCCCATCTCTCGTCAGGAGGCCCTCAAACCTCACTATAAACCCACTTCGGATAGAGTCAAATTAATCTTGATCTATCACCCTCACAGTACTGCAGTCAAACAGATCCTTTTCCGCCACCTCCCTATCCTCCAAGCAGAGTCTGTGACCCAAGAAGTATTCGGTGAAGCACCTGTGGTGGCATATAGACGCGACAAGAACTTGAAGGATCTTTTTGTTCACAGCCGTCTTCCAAAGGAGAATGCCACTCACTTTGGCACACTACCCTGTGGTCGGACACGATGCAACACGTGCAAGTATGTCATCTCAACCCACAAGGTGTCTTTTCCTGAGGCTACGTACACCATCACCAGTAGCTTCACGTGTGAGTCGCGCAATGTCATTTATACGATCATATGTAAACGTTGCTGCAAAACCTATATTGGCCAAACAGGCAAACGACTTGGGGACAGATTCAGCCAGCACTTGAATGACATCTCTCAGCAAAAAATCCACACCAGTTGCCATACTCTTTAATGGTCTGACCACCATGGTCCCATCAACATCCAGGTCACGGCGATCAGATCCTGCTCCTCTGACATTGCTAGCCGAGAACAGCTTGAGAACCGTCGTATCCACCGCATGGGGTGTCTAAAACCAGCTGGTCTTAACACTCTGCACACTTTGTCTGAGGTCACCCTTTCCTCTTTTGTTCTATTTTTACTCTTTCCACTCTTTCCACTCTTATCCTATTTTTCTATTTTTCTGCCGCCTTCTAATAATATGTATGAATATATAATACACTGTTTTTAATATGTCTTGATTTTTTATTTCATATTTATTTATCTCCTACTCATTCTGTCCTCTTCTATTTCCCGTCCCCACTAATATTACGTTTGGGTAGTTTATTGTTCAGTTTCGTTTTTTAGTTTCTTAGTATGTATTGTGTACATCCGGTGGTGGCAGTCATTTTCTTTTCCGGGCACGCTCGTCCGTTCGCGGGCAGCAAAAGTGGTAGGACTTCGATGCCTTCAGGGAAGTACCTAGGTTTAATTTTTATATTTATTTAGGTTCTTATGTGTTCTATCTAGCTTTCACTTTCTTTCCTGTCCCTGACGAAGGCCTTGTGGCCGTAACGTTGGCTATTTTCTTTGTCTTTTGTCCTTGTAAGACGAATCACCTTTTTTTCGATTTTTCTTTTCCTCACCCATCCCTATTACCAGTGACAGCCATAAGTGCTTTCTTTGTTCCTCATCTGTTAGGCACTTCTGTTGCAGAATTAAAAGTAATTATTGCCCAGTTTCGTTCAAAAACTCACTCGTTCATTATCGTTCAACTCTTCAAGAAGTATAGGACTTCGTCAGTTTCATTCCGAGTTCTACTGTCATGTCTTCTTCTTTGATCCTTAGCCGCCGACCGTCAAAGCAGTCAGTTGCCATCACGCCTAGTGGCGTCCTGTAGGGCAACAACAAATTGATTCCACTTTGCTCGGTCGGTGGCCATCCTTCGTACAGTGCCCCAACTCTGGTTCATTCTTTGCATCTCAGCCTCCACAGTCCTCCGCCAGGTTGCTTTTGGTCGGCCTCTCTTTCGCTTTCCTTCAGGGGTCCAAAGCATAGCTGTTCTTGTGATGGCATCGGGGTCTCTTCTGAGGACATGTCCAACCCAATTCCAGCGTCTGCCAGTTATGATGGTGTGCATGTCCTCTTGCTTGCTCCGAGTAAGCAGATCTTGGTTGGTGATGATATTCGGCCAAAAGATTCGGTGAATTTTTCTTAGGCATGTTGTGTGAAAAGATGACAATTTCGACATTTCCTTCTCTGTAACTCTCCAGCATTCCGCACCATAGAGAAGCACAGAAAGCACACAGCTCTGATATAATCTTAATTTTGTGCTTGTGCTGTATTGAGAGGACTTCCAGATTTTGTTTAGGCTAAAAAAGGCTGTTCTTGCCTTATTCATTCTGATGTTGATGTCTTTGCCTGCCCCGCCGTCTGGTGTTACTATGCATCCTAGGTATGTGAAGGTGTCTGTCTGTACCAGTTGCTAATTCCTTACTGATATGGGCTCAGGGTTGCTCACATTGAGCGTTTTTTTCGTTGTTGTGCTCAAGGAATATCCTCTTTATTCCAATTTTTTTATCTTCCAATCAATAGTTCTTTTCTCCGTATTTTAGTTTAGTATACCTCTCTTACTTTGGAGATTTTAAAATAAAGACTGCCTTTAACTGCTATCAGCAGGTTTTCTCAATGTGTGTCATGTCTTATCTCCAGCGTCTTCTAATCTCTTGTTCTGATTGGCTATTGTCATCAATTCTACATTCTTGATCTTGTTATACCATTTGGATCCTTCTATATTTCCCAAGCACCCATCTTTGAAATTCTCTAACTTTTTAGTTGTTTTCTCTCTCTGTCTCTCTCTCTCTGTCTCTCTCTCTGTCTCTGTCTCTGTCTCTGTCTCTCTCTCTCTCTCTCTCTCTCTCTCTCTCTCTCTCTCTCTCTCTCTCTCTCTCTCTCTCTCTCTCTCTCTCGAACAAATGGTATAATATCGAGTGTAGGTTTAATGGTGATGTTAGTGCTTTTCAACATATTTTGTTTCATGGTAATACTTAGTTTGTACTTTTCAACATATTCTATTTCACGTTTATAATTAGATACTGTGAATGTGAGTATGCTATTATTTTACCTTTACAACGTTGAATTTCTTGAATTGATGGGTAAAATATATGTGAGAATAAATGAAATCAGTATAAAAGACGAGAGAAAGGAAGGGCAGAATGTCAGACGGGCCTGTGAGCCCAATTCTCAACCCTTTGAAAATAAAGTTCGTTCGTTCGTTCTCTCTTAGACGAACCTATGTTCCTATTTCTCAACACTTTGAAAACAAAGTTCGTTCGCTCTCTCGCTGGCTCTCTCTCTCTCTCTCTCTCTCTCTCTCTCTCTCTCTCTCTCGCTTTCTCTCTCTCTCTCTCTCTCTTAGACGGGCCTAAGTTCCTTTCTCTCAACACTTTGAAAATAAAGTTCGTTCGCTCTCTTTCAGTCCCTATTCATACAATCGTAGACTTTTCGAATACTTTATTAGTTTTGATTACATGCCCCCCTAATCAGATTATCTTTTCTTATAATATCAATTGTAGGTTCTAATGACGATGTTTGTACTTTTCTACATATTTTATGGCATGTTTATAAGTAGTTAATGTTAATATGAGTGTGCTATTTTATTTTACTTTGCAACGTTGAATTCCTTGACATTGATATGTAAAATGCATATGGGAATAAATGAATTCAGTATGAAAGGTGAGAGAAAGGAAGGGCAGAATGTCAGACGGGCCTGCGTGCCCAATTCTCAACCCTTTGAAAATAAAGTTCGTTCGTTCTATCTATCTATCTATCTATCTATCTATCTATCTATCTATCTATCTATCTATCTATCTATCTATCTGTCTGTCTGTCTGTCTGTCTGTCTGTCTGTCTGTCTGTCTGTCTGTCTGTCTGTCTGTCTGTCTGTCTGTCTGTCTGTCTGTCTGTCTGTCTGTCTGTCTGTCTGTCTATCTATCTATCTATCTATCTATCTATCTATCTATCTATCTATCTATCTATCTATCTATCTATCTATCTATCTATCTATGTATGTCTCCCTCTCTGATAATGTTTGTACTTTTCAACATATGTTATGTCATGCTTATAAGTAATTAATGTAAATATGAGTGTGCTATATTATTATTTTACTTTACAACGTTGAATTCCTTGAATTTGATATGTAAAATGCATATGAGAATAAATGAATTCAGTATGAAAGGTGAGAGAAAGGAAGGGCAGAATGTCAGACGGGCCTGCGTGCCCAATTCTCAACCCTTTGAAAATAAAGTTCGTTCGTTCGTTCGTTCGTTCGTTCGTTCTCTCTCTCTCTTTCTCTCTCTCTTTCTCTCTCTCTCTCTCTCTTTCTCTCTCTCTTTCTCTCTCTCTTTCTCTCTCTCTCTCTTTCTCTCTCACTCTCTCTCTCTCTCTCTCTCTCAGTAAAGATATATGGAAAGCAATCAACACCTTAGCGAACAAGCGAAATCTGTCAGTCTCGTCAACCCCTAACACTTCATTTACATGCACAGACTTCAGCAATTACCTTCAGGCAGAAATAAACAGTCTTAAATCTACAATACCAAATTCACCTTGTGACTTAGGCAGGCTGTCAGTATTTTGTGAGAAAAAATGTACCAACACAATCCCATCCAACATTCCGTTTATGACAGTTAATGAAGTATATAACTATCTTCTAGGACGTAAAGATAATAACTCATCAGGACTTGACGGAGTCAGTAATCAAATACTGCCTTATGCGGCTCCAGCTATTAGTGATTCGCTTACATATATATACAATCAATGTATTGCACGGAGTTACTTTCCGTGGCACTTTAAAGTCGCTAAGGTATATCCTCTCTTAAAACCTGGCTCTTCCGACAATAATAACCTTGGTAACTATAGGCCAATCTCCTTAATATCATCGCTATCCAAACCACTAGAAAAACAAATACATAAAATAACACTACAACACTTAGTTAACAACGGCTTGCTAATTGATAGTCAGTCGGGGTTTAGACCTAAACGTTTATGTCACACAGCTCTAACTAAGATGATTGACAACTGGCACTTAAATATTAATAACGATAACATATGTGGGGCAGTTTTTGTAGACTTTAAAAAAGCATTTGATATGATAGATCACGCTATTTTAATTAGAAAACTAGAAACATCAAAAGTAAACCTTCAACTAGTGACGATAATTAAATCATTCCTGTCAGGTAGAAAACATGTAGTTTCTTACAATAACTCTTGCTCAAACCCAACCGTAATAAATACCGGCGTTCCTCGGGGCTCTATTCTTGGGCCTCTACTTTTTGCCATATCCATTAATGACCTTCCACTGCACGTCGAGCACGCATCCTGTGACCTATTTGCTGATGACTGTACTGTCTACAAGAGTGATACAAGTTGCAACACACTCGAACTATCGTTACAAAAAGATACAGACAATCTGATTAGGTGGAGCATCGGAAATCGCATGCTAATTAATATAATTAAAACAAAGTGCATGTTAATATCAACTAGACAAAAATTACAAAATTCAGAGAAAACAACACTTCAGATCTATATTGGTACCTTACCAATTGTAAACGTTAATGAACATAAAACTCTAGGAATAGTCGTTGACCAGCATCTAAATTGGAACTCACATGTTCATGCACTGACCAAGCAAATGGCACAGAAAGTTTACCAGTTAGCTAAAATCAAACATTTCCTAGATGAAGATGCACGTAAATTGTTCTATATATCTCACATACAAACAAACCTTGACTATTGCTCCACAATCTGGGATGGTTGTTCTATGTCCAATACAAAAAGACTCCATTCACTACAAAAGCGTGCAGTGCGTCTAGTTTCTGACAACTGCCAAACACAGTGTGTAGATCTATATAAAGATCTCAAAATACTGCCTCTAAGAAAGCGCTTTCTGTTCAACAAAGCTAAATTTGTTCACAAAATCCTGTCACAGAATGCTCCAACATATCTGTGGCCAATGTTCAAATACAGTGAAAGACGCTGTCAACGCCTTAACAAAATACAAGTGCCCAAGCCTACGCTTGACTTATTCAAGAAAAGCTTAGCTTACTCTGCTGCTCATCTCTGGAACTATCTTCCACATTATCTGAAAGATAACAACCTCAGTCCCTATTCATACAATCGTAAACTTTTCGATTACTTTATGAGTTCTGATTATCTGCCCCCCTAATGTGATTATTTTTCCGAACAAATGATATAATATCGAATGTAGGTTTAATGATGATGATAGTGTTTTTCAACATATTTTGTTTCATGGTGATACTTAGTTTGTATTTTTCAAAATACTTTATTTCATGTTTATAATTAGATACTGTGAATGTGAGTATGCTATTATTTTACCTTTATAATGTTGAATTCCTTGAATTGATGGGTAAAATGTATGTAAGAATAAATGAAAAAAGTATAAAAGACGAGAGAAAGGAAGGGCAGAATGTCAGACGGGCCTGCGTGCCCAATTCTCAACCCTTTGAAAATAAAGTTCGTTCGTTCTCTCTCTCTGTGTTTCTGTGGTGAAGTGGGATGTTATAAATACTTATAGGGAACTTAGTGTACTGACTGAGATCAGCTGTGAAGGTATCTATATCTATTAAGAGTAGTGTATTATAGATAACCTTACTTGCTACCACATATCTATATATCTCAGTCAGAATTATTCTGGAATAGTGTGATGCTACGTTATGTGTCTAGGGTATGAGTATGGTGAAGTGTAAGTCACAACAACAGACAGATAAACAATTTAATTTAATCCACTACTCTTAACAACACTGTGACACTCACATACATATAACACTCTATGAGAATATCTTAAAGAAGTCACTCGTAACGTTTCAAATAACAATATGTATTCAGTGCTGTTAATAATGTATTTGTGTCCTGATTCAAATACAAAGGAACCAGGAATCACAATCAATTTTAATTACAAGTATATGTACAGACTTTATCAATATGAATATTGTAGTGACATATATATTATTAAAAATATCCTATGTGTGTCAGTTGTGTAGTAGTAATATGAGGTAATACTGGTTTTGTTTTGTTCAAGCTCTGTTGGTATTTGTCATCATGACTTCAATAGTTTGTCTTAGGGACTAGTATTGGAGATGTTCTCAGTTCCTGATATTAAGACAATTAAATTCCCCTCTTAATGTTAATTTTACAAAGTCAGTTCAAGATGAGGGGACATAATGTTGAGCTCAGCTGGCCAAGTTAGCTTATCTGGCGTGATGGCGGCAGGAAAGGACTCCTCTGCTCGAATTCTCCTCTGGGCTCTGGAGACACCTCACTGATAGCTAAAAGGACCAAGGAGTATGCTGTCCAACACTGGATTCAGCAAAGCTCTGACCAGGTGCTGCTCAGTACCATCAAGACCACTGTCCCTGAAATCAAGAAGGATGTACCTTCTACTTCATAACTAACTTAAACTCTCTTGTTACACTGATCACAACACAGCACAAACATTGAGTTCAGAGCATTAGGCCAACTGTCAGCTTCATTTGAAATACTTTATTCCAGTATTACCCTTCTTAATGGTTACTACGCCTCTGCAATTCCAGCATTATTTCTTTCTATTCAATCATCCAGGTGTCAGTGTACTGTTTGGCCATTCCATGCCGTTTTACTTCTCTCCGACACCCTCTGTTCAGGCTGGAGCATTACAGGCTTTACCTCACGTTGGCCACTGAACTACACATATATATACAGGCATAAATCAACAATTCACATTCAATTTTCATTAAAAGATATTGAATGGTTCAAGCTTACCACAATTCATACGAATAAACACAGATACGTTGATTAGCAATGAATTCTGGCACAAACTGGCACAAATTCCCATCTGCTTATCTTCCAGGCTTTTATTTAGCCAAATATAAGCTGGCTTCAACGCACTGATGCTTTATCAATCTTATTTAAACAAGTGGTTTCGAACTAACGCTCCCAAGTGTGTATATCAGCGAGTCTGACCAATGAGCCCCGTTTCGACAAGTGTTTGAAAAAATGTTACCTTTCCCCGTTTCCCCTAACAACCAAGATAGTATTTATAGTCCGACCAATCGTGGTTAGGCTTTCATTTGTTGCGCTCCAATCAATTTGGAGTTTACATGGTAGGCTATTTCTGTAACGTAAATTTTTTTTCAAACACGTTAAAAAAAAAATTTTATGAGCAGAAATGATTCCATGCTGTCAGGCATCCTCACTATTTTATTTTGGGTATAATTTATTAATTCCTGGACTATTTGCGTAACGTTTTACATATTATTTGTCAGCAAGCCCTAAGGAACCCAAAAATACAAATTTAAAGGAGCTACGTGGCTGCATTCAAAATATGCAATTTCTTCTACCTCCTGTTTCGAAGATGTGCTGTCTGGGTACTGTTATGTTTTCAACCGTAAACCCATCTAATGTTATCTTTTCTAATAAGAGTTTTTTATGATTTATAAACCTAACTCTGGGAAAGGGTAGTGTATTTTATCACTGTCCGTCTGAAAAAAAATTAGTGCATGTAGACTTACACGCGTGATGGCAGCATTTGTGTATCGCGCGACGCGTGTTGCATGCGTTCCTGATTTTCAGCCCTCCCCTCTCTCTTTATCCTTTTGTCCATCTGTTCGTTCGTTTTGGTAACGCAGTATAATTAATGTTAGGATTAATTTAGGTCATTACGCAGTACGTCTCAATGTTTTTCTTAGAAATGCAGCACACGTTTCATTGAAGAAGGCGGGTAATAATACAGTAAGCTTTTATATCAACGTGAAAGCGTTACAATTTGCAGACGAAGCAGAAAACAAGGGGGATTTCGAGTACATTCTTTGTGACAGCACTGTTATTTTCCCATTGCTCTTCTCTTTATTAATTTTATTTGTTAGGCTTTATATTTACCTAATAATTTATATATGTGGATTAGAATATTTCACGACACCTCCCCTCTTAAAACAGACATTATATGTCAGTCCTTTATTCTATATACACATAGAGAAATTTATTATTATTTCTGGGGTTTACGGTGATTCTCATCACACGGATGGCGGCTTAAAAAATCCGCTCCCAAATTGGTTTTTCCAGATATATACTCAATGCTAAAATTATATGGAGCCAGAAGTAAAGACCATCGGAGTAACCTAGAGTTCTCATGCTTAGCCTGTGCTAGAAACGATAAAGGTTTGTGATCTGTTTGCAACTTAAATGCCTTCCCATATAGATAAATATTGAATTTCTTTATCGCCCATATTACTGCAAGACATTCTTTTTCGCTAGTTGAGTAGTTGATTTCAGCTTTATTCAACTTTCTGCTAGCATATGCCACTGGGCTTAATTCCCCATCCAATGCATCTGATTTCTGTAGTAGAGTTGCACCTAACCCAATATTACTTGCATCCGTCCTTACTATGAATTCTTGACTTAAGTCAGGTAATTTCAAAATGGGTTTACTTGTGAGCTTTTCCTTCAATTCTTGGTAAGTCATTTCACATTGTGGTGTCCATGTAATGCGATCTGGAAGTCCTTTACGTGTCAATTCAGTTAACGGTGCACATATGGAATTAAAGTTCTTGATATACTTCTGGTAGAAACCACATAATGAGACAAAGGATCTCACGTCCTTCTTGGTTTGTGGTCTCGGGGCTTTCTGTAGTTTTTCTAAATTCTTTGGGTCAGGGGTCATATTTCCCTGATAAACTGTGTGTCCCAAAAATTCCAATTCTTTACATCCAACGCAACATTTGGTTGGACGGGCTGTTAAATTTGCCTCCCTAAGTCGATCAAACAGCATGTTCAGAGAGTCAATGTGTTCCTCAAATGTTTCTGTTGCTATAAGGATATCATCCATAAAATTTGTTATACAGGGATTATTCAGAGGATCCAATAATTTTCTCATCATTCTAGAGAAGACACTAGGCGCATTCTTCAATCCAAATGGCAATCTATTAAACTCATAGTGTCCTTCTGAGGTACTAAAAGCTAGGTATGGTCTAACCTCAGGCTTTACTGGAATCTGATAGTATCCTTTACTCAGATCCACTTTTGAGAAATATTTAGCTTTATTTAGTCTGGCAAACAGCTGATTTGTATCCGGCAATGGATCCACCTGTCCTTCTGTAATAGCATTCAGTCTCCTGTAATCTATACAGAGTCTATGTTCTCCAGAGGGCTTCCTTAAGAGTACAACACCGGAACTATACGAAGACTCACTGTGCGAAATAATTCCTTCCTTCAATAGATAGTCTATCTCTTCCTTCAAAGCTTTCTCCTTAGCAAACGGAATCGAATATGGTTTCATACAGACAGGTGTGGAGTCTATTAGTTTCATATCATATTCCAATAGGTTTGTATGCCCTGGTCGGTCTGTTAACACCTCTGCATGATTATTTAGAACCTGTTGCACTCTCTCTTTCTGAGTTTTCGTTAAATGTGTACTGATTTTCACCTGTGCTGCTGTCTCACAGGGGTGTAATGGATATTCAAATGATGAAAGTGGTTCCTTTTTCATCTCCATGGCGATGGACAAGGTCAACAAGTGTGTCTCTTCCTGATGTTCTCTTTCCAAATATTTCTTCAGGAGATTCACATGATAGATTTTTTCTTTCCCCTTCTTATCTATCTTATAATTTGTTCTAGACACCTTCTCTAAAACTGTATATGGACCCTGCCATCCAATTTGTAACTTATTCTGACTCCCGGGCAAAAGAAGCAGTACTTTCTCTCCCACAGCCAAATTTCTGTCTTTCGCCTTCCTGTTATAATAGGCAGCATGTTTCTTCCTGGCTTGTTTCAAATTTTCATTGGCAAGTTTCCAGCCAGTTTTCAACCGAGTGGTCAGCTCATTCACATATTGGTATGAAGATGTAATGTTTTCCTCTGCCTTTTCATCAGTCCACGTTCTTAACAAAGCTACATATGGACCTTTAATTGTGTGGACCTATTTGTCCATGCACCGGTATGGTCTCTTCCACTCGAAGCTTTATAGTGATGATTTTTCCTCCCAGAATTATCATTCACAAAACGACCGCTACCAATTTTTCTTTTGGGGCTTTCTCCCCACTTAAAATTCTTGATGAGAGATTTCCTCTCTACATCCTCTTCCTCCAGTTTGTTTAAGTCCGATTGAGGGATTTTCGGCTTATCCTGGGGTAAGACATCTTTTTGCACTCTCCGCATAGTGGCCATTGTAAAACAGTTAAGTGAAGCTTGTCCGTGAAAAGGGGCGTCCCATTCCATTTGGTCCACTTTATCAAATCTATGTTTCTTTTTATTGTCAGGCCTAATTTTGCTCCGGGGCGTGTCCAGGTCCTGATCCATGTTCCCACTTGTGGGTGTTCCCTCATGTGCTATGCTACACCTTTCTACAAAATTCTCAATGTCCCATCTTGCTTTGGGCCAATAATAATTGTGAGCCACCTTTTGAATGATGGTACCTATCTTCTCATGGTCCCCATCTGGTTTCACATGTAGGCTCCTTATTAAGTCTGTCCTATATCTTTTTGGAAGAACCAGCTGTCCGTGACCATTGGATCTAGCTCCAGTCTTCCTATACATCAACTTGTTTTTCATGTAAAAATCTCCCTTGCCTGGAGTTGTATGACAAGTTGACAATTTTCTGAAACAAGGCTTGAGTGTTTTATCCCCAGCCTGTGCCTTCCTCATCTCTTCTGGAGTGGTATCTAACATAATATCCTCCTCCTGTCTTGAGGTCGACCTGACCTGAAGGGTTGCCATATACACAGGTTTCCTTCTGCAACGGTCAGTGTCATGATTGTCCATCTGACAATTCTTACACCACCTTTTTCCTTGGTTGAAAGATTTTCTTTCATTATATTTCCTTTCATCGAATTGTGGGAATTTATTTTTATTTTCATACCGTGGCCTATCAAATTGGTGCTTACCTTTATTTTGATCCCTAGGATCAAATTTATTAAAGTTCTGTGGTGCCCTAAAGTTGTCCACCTGTTTCTTTTTATTACCTGTTACCTCTGCTTGAGCTGCTTGATACCTTTCAGCAACATTTAGCAACTCACCCAGCCTCTCTGCACCTTGTTCCATGAGAAACTTTCTCAGGTCTGGAGCCATGGACTCTCTTAGTTGCTCTATAAGGACCATTTCCTTAAGATCTTGGGTTTTCCCCAGAGAAGTCCATTTCTCCAAGTATGTCTCTATTCGTGCAGAGAACTGGTGATAGGTTTCACCTGACAGTAGTTTAGCATTCCTAAATTTTTTCCTGTAAAACTCTGCATTCTTTTCATACCTTAACAAAAGAGCCTGCTTTAGCATGTCATAATTTTCCTGATCACCTCTGCTCATTTTTGCAAAAACTTCATAAGCTGCCCCACGAAGTCCCTGAGATAACTTTAAGCTCCACCTTTCTCTCTCTAACCCATACGTGGTAGCTAATAGCTCATACCTATTCAGGTAGCTCTCTATATCATCGTCTTTCTCAACAAAATGATCTAAATGAAAATTCATAGCTGAGGTTGAGGCTCCTTGAGTAACCGTAGCATCAGAGGCAAAGGGACTGGCACCATTTTCAGGAGCATGGCCTTGAAACTCAAACTCCCTTAGTCGTAACTCATGTTCCCTTTGTAATCTTTTATCTTCTGCTTCCCTTTCTGCAGCTAATTTCCTGTCTTCTCTTTCTGCAGTCAATCTTCTTTCTTCTGCTTCCAATTTCTTAGCCTCAGCCTCAATCTGCAACCTCTTAATTTCCTTGTCAGCCTCTAACTTTCTTTCGGCTTCAAACCTTCTTTCTTCGCGTTCAATAAATTTGTCACATTCCGTAGTAACATAGGCAACCATAACTTGCCCATCTAATCCTAACTCTTTTGCAGTCTGAACAGCAGCAGATCGAAACTTGGCCAGGTCCGCCATTGTCTATCATGTAAATTTCTACAATGTCTAACCAACAATTCAAATTCTAAATATATATAATGGACAACACAGGCACCGTGAGCTCAACCTTATTTTATTCCACCCAAGGATACCTTTTAATTCTTATATTCCCTGAAGTGAATTACCCCCAATATTTTTAATAGGGAAAGATTCAAAATCCCAAGAGCGAGACCCCAATATATGTGGTGAAGTGGGATGTTATAAATATTTATAGGGAACTTAGTGTACTGACTGAGATCAGCTGTGAAGGTATCTATATCTATTAAGAGTAGTGTATTATAGATAACCTTACTTGCTACCACATATCTATATATCTCAGTCAGAATTATTCTGGAATAGTGTGATGCTACGTTATGTGTCTAGGGTATGAGTATGGTGAAGTGTAAGTCACAACAACAGACAGATAAACAATTTAATTTAATCCACTACTCTTAACAACACTGTGACACTCACATACATATAACACTCTATGAGAATATCTTAAAGAAGTCACTCGTAACGTTTCAAATAACAATATGTATTCAGTGCTGTTAATAATGTATTTGTGTCCTGATTCAAATACAAAGGAACCAGGAATCACAATCAATTTTAATTACAAGTATATGTACAGACTTTATCAATATGAATATTGTAGTGACATATATTATTAAAAATATCCTATGTGTGTCAGTTGTGTAGTAGTAATATGAGGTAATACTGGTTTTGTTTTGTTCAAGCTCTGTTGGTATTTGTCATCATGACTTCAATAGTTTGTCTTAGGGACTAGTATTGGAGATGTTCTCAGTTCCTGATATTAAGACAATTAAATTCCCCTCTTAATGTTAATTTTACAAAGTCAGTTCAAGATGAGGGGACATAATGTTGAGCTCAGCTGGCCAAGTTAGCTTATCTGGCGTGATGGCGGCAGGAAAGGACTCCTCTGCTCGAATTCTCCTCTGGGCTCTGGAGACACCTCACTGATAGCTAAAAGGACCAAGGAGTATGCTGTCCGACACTGGACTCAGCAAAGCTCTGACCAGGTGCTGCTCAGTACCATCAAGACCACTGTCCCTGAAATCAAGAAGGATGTACCTTCTACTTCATAACTAACTTAAACTCTCTTGTTACACTGATCACAACACAGCACAAACATTGAGTTCAGAGCATTAGGCCAACTGTCAGCTTCATTTGAAATACTTTATTCCAGTATTACCCTTCTTAATGGTTACTACGCCTCTGCAATTCCAGCATTATTTCTTTCTATTCAATCATCCAGGTGTCAGTGTACTGTTTGGCCATTCCATGCCGTTTTACTTCTCTCCGACACCCTCTGTTCAGGCTGGAGCATTACAGGCTTTACCTCACGTTGGCCACTGAACTACACATATATATACAGGCATAAATCAACAATTCACATTCAATTTTCATTAAAAGATATTGAATGGTTCAAGCTTACCACAATTCATACGAATAAACACAGATACGTTGATTAGCAATGAATTCTGGCACAAACTGGCACAAATTCCCATCTGCTTATCTTCCAGGCTTTTATTTAGCCAAATATAAGCTGGCTTCAACGCACTGATGCTTTATCAATCTTATTTAAACAAGTGGTTTCGAACTAACGCTCCCAAGTGTGTATATCAGCGAGTCTGACCAATGAGCCCCGTTTCGACAAGTGTTTGAAAAAATGTTACCTTTCCCCGTTTCCCCTAACAACCAAGATAGTATTTATAGTCCGACCAATCGTGGTTAGGCTTTCATTTGTTGCGCTCCAATCAATTTGGAGTTTACATGGTAGGCTATTTCTGTAACGTAAATTTTTTTCAAACACGTTAAAAAAAAAATTTTATGAGCAGAAATGATTCCATGCTGTCAGGCATCCTCACTATTTTATTTTGGGTATAATTTATTAATTCCTGGACTATTTGCGTAACGTTTTACATATTATTTGTCAGCAAGCCCTAAGGAACCCAAAAATACAAATTTAAAGGAGCTACGTGGCTGCATTCAAAATATGCAATTTCTTCTACCTCCTGTTTCGAAGATGTGCTGTCTGGGTACTGTTATGTTTTCAACCGTAAACCCATCTAATGTTATCTTTTCTAATAAGAGTTTTTTATGATTTATAAACCTAACTCTGGGAAAGGGTAGTGTATTTTATCACTGTCCGTCTGAAAAAAAATTAGTGCATGTAGACTTACACGCGTGATGGCAGCATTTGTGTATCGCGCGACGCGTGTTGCATGCGTTCCTGATTTTCAGCCCTCCCCTCTCTCTTTATCCTTTTGTCCATCTGTTCGTTCGTTTTGGTAACGCAGTATAATTAATGTTAGGATTAATTTAGGTCATTACGCAGTACGTCTCAATGTTTTTCTTAGAAATGCAGCACACGTTTCATTGAAGAAGGCGGGTAATAATACAGTAAGCTTTTATATCAACGTGAAAGCGTTACAATTTGCAGACGAAGCAGAAAACAAGGGGGATTTCGAGTACATTCTTTGTGACAGCACTGTTATTTTCCCATTGCTCTTCTCTTTATTAATTTTATTTGTTAGGCTTTATAGTTACCTAATAATTTATATATGTGGCCTGAGTGATAACAGGATGGCATATAACCGTGTGAGGTGAAGCACATGTAGGTCTCTGACTCTATAGATGATGATGATGAATTATGTACAGAGAACCTAACGCTACCTCCCTAGGTCTCACACGGTCAATCTTCTGGCTCTAGTGTATGGTGTATGGTGTACCTAGTGTCTAGGGGAGAAATGAATGATGGTGCACAACAATCAAACACTTTAAGTTTCTATTAAAGAAGTTAATAACTAGCAGTTAAGTTTTTCTTTGAACGAATATTTACAATTTATTTTGCCTGTCCATTCATAGCTTGTGGACAGGTCTTTGAAAATAAGGACAAGATAGTTTACAGAAAAGGAACAATTAAAACTGTTGGGACAATCTGCCCAATAACTAAAAGTTATTATGTATTATAAATGTTCTTCCTGTATGGAATATTAAATTAGTTCACTTTAGTTATCTAATTTATAAATGTCCTTCCTGGATGAAATATTACAGAGTTCACTTTAGTTATCTACCGGGAGAGTCACTGTATATGAGGGCTGTAGTTCATCTTACCCCCATAAAATTCCTGTGTAATATTTTGAAACACAAGAAAATGTCAGAGATGCCCCAGATGTTTTACTCTTCACCTGAGAGTCCTTGTTGTAAGATAATACGATGGGTAGTTGCAGAAATTTCAAGTCAACACTCGCTAAAGCTCCTACTGGATATTCGACAGCATATAAGTCTGATTGGAGACTGGTTGGCGTTTATAAGCACTCAGCAGGTTTCCTGTCACCAGCCGGCAACAGGAACATAGACCCTCTGCAACAAAAGGACACCCTGGCCTTTTATCTCTGATCATTTATTCTAACACTTAATTCCCTACGTGGGTATGGGGTCAGCCTCGCGTGCCTTACAAATGCACTCGCCCCGAATTGTACAGGACTCCCACCTGGTTGTGACCACACCTCAAGTCCTTATAGTAGATACGCCACTGTAGTAGATACGCCACTGTACGTTCACATACTTTTCCTCCATACAATAATGTGGAGTAACCACATTTCCTCTGATATGATCTTCTCTTCTTTTCTTTACACTTATATTTGCTTCAGGCATGTTAAACAGTGTTCATTGAACACAGAGGCTTGCTAAACTATTTTAATACAATAATATGTCAACATAATTATAACAACATACATCAGTCAGATACCGTTTAATGTGTGGACCTCACAATGTCTGCTTCCGACATGTCCTTCACTTGGTCCCCAATAGCAGTATCTAACTTTGTAGTTGGACCAAACATATTAAATTTCATAAAATATCCTTACCACAATCAAGAAATATATAAACAAATGACGCTGATTTTGTGAAGAAATGGCCTCAGCTTCCTCCGAACTGCACAGACTGTGAATTTATTCTTGATTTAAGTTTAAAATTAACACAGCTGTTTTTCAGCGTATCTGTATAAAAATTTTAGTTCAACTGGCAATGAATAATCAAAGCCTTTACTAATATCTACCAGCACTAGCCAATCGTAACGTTCTACTACTTGAATTCAAAAGCAGTTTGAATGAAAAACCAAAATAATTTTGAATAACTGGTGGTCGATTGGCTAGTCTGCTCTAGTCATGCCAAATACAAAAGATATCACGTTAGGATAACATTTCTCCTACCGTTTCCCTTCCCATTCATACTCTGTTTACCCCAAGCGAATTTGAATGTACCTCCCTGCCTCTTTTTCCAGCTCGCGTCCCCCTAACGTTACCAAAAAAAAAAACATGAGCAGGAACGCCAGTGTGTCTGGTCGTGTGTTCTTAGATATTAGTATTTCTTCAATAACTTCTCTAATACTGGGAATATCATATATTTTAAAGTACATTCTTACACAGCTAACTTTACGTCATACTACCATATAATTCTTATGGGGAACTTCATAATGGTTTAAAATTTCCAATTTATTTCATCGTCCATCGTCAAATAAAATTTTACACAAGTCCGCCATCTTTCCTCTCCTTCATCTTGCGAGCATGTATTTTTTTCCAATAACTACTTGTTTTAGTTACATCAGAAATGCTACCACGAGGAGGAAATAAAACTGTCTGCGTGGTTATGCCTTGGCTGGCTTTTTCGCAGTGTGAATATATGCGTTGCAGACTGTGTCATCGAAGCGGGGTAGACGGGGCGGGTTTAAGATTTGCGTTACTAGTTAGCATTGTATCGTGTAATATTACCAAAAAATGTAAGGATTCCTACTAATTTTGTTACAAAGTTGACAGAAAGTGTTACTTCAGATATCTATATTGCGGCACTCTTCCGCCAATAGTTGATTGTAAGGCTAGACTACAAAGTGTATACAGCAGATTGGGCAAAGTTAAATATTAGTAGTGTTTCTCGAAAACGAAACTAAAGCGTGTCAGACTTTTCCCGTGAAATCGTTCTATAGGCTTAGCACTGTGCAAAAAGCAACGGTGCTGGCTTCGAAGATGACAACCGTCAGACACATGCGGGCTAATGTATTTATTATCGTTTTATGCCTGAATCGTACTGAATTGAGCGTTTATTCTCGCATATTTTGCTACAGTGGTCTGATTATTACTGCTCTTTTATTGAGCCGGTGTTAGGTGTCACGGTTTGCCTCCCCTTTTCTCTGCAGTAATGGCCCAACAATGGCCAAAAACCTAGAGTATCTAATGTGGGTCTTCAAAGGTATCTACCTTCGCACAAGATTACTCTTGGCAGAGATACAGATAGAAGAATGATGATGCTTCTACCTCGAGGTAGTGTTCACACGATATTTCAGAAGTCAAGAACAATGCTGAATGTGTCTTAGGAATGTTAACTTTCATCTGCCCGACAACTTTTGTGAAGAAGTATTATTTAATTTATCTCGTACAAGCCCCCAACTGAATTAACAGTAAAATTCGTCTTCTTCTTCTTATTGCTATTATTATTCTTGGCTCTATAGGTGTAAATAAAGATTAAAGATATTGATTCATACGTGTGCCCTCCTATCTATAATAACTGATTCAACTAGGAATTTGTAAAGCAACATAACAAATTTAATGATCAATTATTATGTAACATTTAAAGAAAAACAAGGTTATGTTTCGATTGGGTGCAAAAAGATTATGTTAACGTCATCGATACTTGATGGAAAGTAAATGTTTGTTACTGTGGCCTGTTTTGTAAGCACTTAGCTGAAAATCGGTGAGCACTGCTGCTGTTGTTCGTCAGTTCGTCCCTTTGTGAAATGGGGCACGTCCCGAGCGAAGATGCAGGGCGTTAATGTCTCCTGTTGTCAGTGCTGAGTATCTTCACAGGCCCATCAGATGTGGTCATCTAGTGTCGATAATCAGTTTTCTGAATCACAGACTCGTAGCACGAATGGTCTTGTAGACTCAAACCACAAACTGGTCTCGTACCCGAACTTTAGAGGAAATAAAAAGAACACATGCCTCTGCTAAGTATACTACTGGACAAAATTTAAGGGCCGCCATTCAGTTTAGACAAGGTTTATATAATTCTTCGTGAGCAGGGTCGATTTTCCAAATGTCCGGTAGCTTGAAATCTCTCAAGAAGTCTCTGAATGGTAGAGTGGGACACTGCTAAACGTCTTGCAACATGACGAACAGATTGACCATCCTGAATCCATGCTATGGCTCGACCACGGTCTACAGTGTTGAGACTTCTCCTTGGTGGCATGGCTAATGCAGTGATCATTTCGACCACTTGTCATACTGATTTATTGCATACCAACGGTAAGCACTCTTTACCGATGATCATTTTCCACGTGCATTCAAATTCAGCTCACTTTTTCACCTTTTGAACTAGTGTGGCGTGTTGCAAAAACCACGAGTTTTTGCAGCAACAATGGCAGTTTTCACGCGCGGGTTAAAGTGACCCAGTTTTTGGACATTTAAAAAAATTAACCTATTGCACACAGAAATGTATACACATTTCTCTGAGCTCAGTTTTAATGACATTTTCACTTGTCTTTACAGTTTGCCAATCAATTATATAAACCTTGTCTAAACTGAGTGGCGGCCCTTAACTTTTGTCCAGTAGTATATATTGTGGTCGGAGGATTAATCAGGCGCCTTTCCCGCTGTCTGTCTTCCAGTTTTTGTCTCTCGGAAATGTTATTCTACCTGAGCATATACAGCATAATTCAGGGAATATGGTGAGAAATCACCATTATTCTTTTGGTTAATTTAATAGGAAAAATGTGTCTGGACAGCGCGAGTGCAATGGCTTGTGCCTGGAGGAACATTATTGAGTTACGTATATCTCATGAAATGATAATGTACACACTATGCACATGTGATGTAATCATCACTCACTCACTGAGTCTGGGGTTACCTCTGCTTTTGGTTCTCTCTACGAACTAGCATGAAGCAAACACCAGCGCTTGCTGTGGTGATTTATGAAAATACTCTTTTCATATGCTGAGGTTGCCAGCCTCGTATGGGCTTTTACAATCACTAACAAGTACAAACATGTAAAATTCAAAGTATAAAATATATTACAACTTACCCCAATACTGGGATCATAGACTTCATGCTTAATTTGAATAGTCTCGGCAACTTGATGCAGATGTCTCGAACACACGTCTGGGTTATTTTTTCAGTAATAGAATCCCTCTGTGACCGTGAGTAGGTTCTGTAGGAGTCCGGTTTTCGTATTAAATTGTAGAGTTTCCTTGTTGTGTTAATCAAAAGGTGATCCAATACGTGTTTTCCGTTCCTAATAGTTCAGAATGCTAACTTCTACTCTTTCCTGGCTTCAGTCCGAGCTGTCTTCTTTGACGATTTTGGAATGCAGTGTCGTATATCTAAAATGTTCTACGTTATATCGTAGTTCTCGGCCCACGCTCACATGTGGCGTTTCTGACAAAACTTCCAATCACAGTGAAAGTCTATTTGCGCCTCAGATGCCAGCCAATACATTCAAAAGTTCGTGTTATGATGACTTTCCTCATGTAATTTTCTGCAAGACTCAGGCGTTTGTAAAATTCAAACGGTCAATTTTCCTTATAGGGAGTTGCTTGTCCGTCTATTCTCGGTAATGTTTACATTCGCATTCTCTTACATTCATCCTGCTTATAACAAGCGTGTCCGGATGTTTATTCAGGTGTGTCTATAATATGCCACCAGACCGATAATTGACCGGCACTTCCTATGCAAACAACCACTGGGCGTCATTACACAAAAATAACTTGTCGCCCATCTGGGTTTGATTTGTATCAAACTCTCAGGTAAACAAACACGACACAAAAGAATGGAAGGAGGGTAAGTATTGACTCGAAAATGCCAAATACTGTCGGAAGATAGAAAAATATAATGTGCCGACAATCGAATAGTTCACATAATTAGTACGCACAATATAGGTAGTTCAATACTGCCGGAGAGGAAAAGAGAGTGAACCAAATTATGTGAAAATTGGCAGCGTCTGTGTGGTGGCCTAAATCCTCCGTGTCTGACTTGTTCCTGTATTGATTATTCTCTTGGGCATATGTTACGCTTCTATCAGTTTGAGGTAGTTTTTCCATCCTGCTTTACCTGCCTGTCAGCATCCTCATTTCCAGGATGTTGCAGTTGGATGGGATCCACGGTACCACTCTTGAATTGCCGGTGTAGTTTGTAGAATGTTGCTAGAACATTTGGGCATGTCTTTGTTTAATTGATTCCTTCATGCTGTTTTCACTGGCAGTACATCAGAGAAAACACTACTTGGATGTCATGGCATTCTTGCATCATTAGGACTTCTGATGCAGTTTCGACGCATTTGCCTCTGCCCTGATGTCTGAAGCTTTATCTGTTGCCACATACAGATTTATTTATTTGGAGGAAGATTGAGAATTCGACAAATATAAGTATTTTAAAATATTTGCAGAATAGTATATTCTTACCAACTTTGTGTGTCAAACATAGTCCGTGACCAATAAAAGAGAGACAAATCACATTTATGCGAAATTAAATGCTTAAGAAAAGCCATAAATGCTACCGGAAGAGACAGAATGAGAAATGACGACACGAGACATATTGTAGGAACTACACCCTGCATCAAATATATAGAGAGGCAGAAAATAAAGTGGTTTAACCATCTCATGAGAATAGAGCTTGAACATATACAGTTACCACTACACGCCTACAACCGTAGATCGGTTTTCAGGGCATGGGGAAGACCAAGAGACAGATGAACAGACCACAGAAATCCTACAGCCAGGGTCGGCAACCGGTCAATCTTAATCTACAAGTAGATCCTAAGGCATCATCTGGTAGATCTCTAGGTAACCGAGGGGAAAAATAATGTTTAACCCAGGTAAATTTCGAACTATCCCTCTCCCACTGGCACTTAAAAGCGCGATGTTCCCCAGGTTTACATGTGCTTTCACAGCATTCCCAGTGAGAACTCGCACGTTAGCTTCCTAAAATTCCCTTTCTTCGTGACCTGTATAAGATAGAAATTGATCTTTTCTTTAAAGCGAAGTTAACATTCGGTCAAAAATTTAGTTTAAATTTTCCACAGCTCTGCTGGTGGGATTGCAAGCAGCATATTCTGCAGCAGGGAAAAATAAAGTTGCATATTGGCTGGACTTATTCCAAAATCCTCATACTCAGAAAACATATGATTTTATCAAGATAGATCTTTACTGAGCTCAGTGTCTCTAAATTAGATCCCACCAACTACGGGGTTGCCTACCGCTGTCCTACAACAACATGGGTTCATAGCATCCTGTGCGTCACATTTGGCTCAAATACTTCCACTTCCCACCACGCTTCACGGCATCGGTGGAACGAAAAACTAAGTAAAGTAAGATTTAATTGTTTGAAACCAGTTTTCTTGTGTTGCGTGTGCACTCTTAATGTTTTCGAAACCAGAGCTAGAGCTAGAAACGTTACGCATGAGACCCCGTCATTCATCAGAGGTTTCGGAGACCGGTAACTGGTTTCCGCGTGCCGTAGATATCTATCAATCAAACCCTTATCCCAGTCATTTGACGGGTTCAAGGGGGTAGTAGCGGAAACAGGGCGGTCCCAGCACTTTTTTTTTTTTTTTTTTTAATAACGCTGACGGTTATATGAGTTCAGACCTGGGAGAGATTTAATAGCTTACTCCCGGCAGGTAGCACGCGGGAGATCGGTATTAGTCGGCAACAGAAAGCTTGAAAGCTAGTCAAGAGGCAGCTGGGTTTACTGCAGATGTCACGAAAGAGGACAGGATAAGAAGGAAAGAGTAAAGCAGGGGTAAGGGGAGTAATGAAAAGTGGAATGAGGAGGATTTGCACATAACAATGAGGGGTCAATTGAGATCAGACATTTATGCCTGGAACTAAGCCCGCTAGACGGAGATGTAACACTGAACCACTAGTGTAGTAATCCTGACATAGTTGCATGCGCCAACAAAACTGTTGATACAACATTAATGAGCGCCAGATTGGCAAATAGCAGCTTTACAAATCAGATTCTGCTTTTCTGCCTTCTACATTTCAATGCAAATTCTGCTTTTCTGTCGTCTACTTTTCAGCGGAAATTCTGCTTCTCTGTCGTCTACTTTTCAGCGGAAATTCTGCTTCTCTGTCGTCTACTTTTCAGTGGAAATTCTGCTTCTCTGTCGTCTACTTTTCAGTGAACATTCTGCTTCTCTGTCGTCTACTTGTCAGTGAAAATATTCTGGTTCTCTGTCGTCTACTTTTCAGTGAAAATTCTGCTTCTCTGTCGTCTACTTTTCAGTGAAAATTCTGCTTCTGTGTCGTCTACTTGTCATTGAAAATTCTTCTTCTCTGTCGTTTACTTTTCAGGGCACATTCTTTTTCTCTGACGTCTGCTTTACTTTTCATATACTGTTTTTGCAGTATCCACTTTCAGGAAATAATAAACCCTAAATGTTATTTTATTTGGACAAACGCCATAATATACCCAGATGGACTCTCTTAATATACCGAACAGTGTCGGTATAACAGAAGGTAACATAGGGTAAAATAGTCCTAGAGCGGATTCTTCCGTGGGGTAGTGAAGTTTTAAAGACATCATCATACTAGGTTCAGCTTTTGTATAAAGTGGGGCGACCAGTTCTTTTCCCAGTTTTTTGTTGTTGCCTTTCCTAACTCAAGGGCAGAGCCATATAACCTATTTATTTACATCTGGGTAGACTGAGTGTGCCGCTGAATATTTAATTCGAACGTCCCGAGGTAGCTGAGGAGGTTTTTTTTTTATTAAGAACAATACGACTGCAATCTGCACTTTCAATGATCTGTCTGTTCATAAACCACGCCACTAGATAGTGATGATGATTTGATCTGTCTGTTCATAAACCACGCCACTAGATAGTGATGATAACTTGCTCTGTCTGTTCATAAACCACGCCACTGGATAGAGATGATGATTTGCTCTGTCTGTTCATAAACCACGCCACTGGATAGAGATGATAACTTGCTCCCAGAAACGTACGGATCCTGACGTCAGAGGATTCGCTGTAATAGAATAGTGCAGCATCGACCTGTCAGACCGGGCCGCGTCTCATTACCAAAGCAGACAAACACCGGGGTTTGTAATCTTATAGCCCTCACGGCGGCCTCACTATGGACATGCAGGCATCGATCTTTCGTTTATTACTAACTCAGAAAATTCCGGGGACACCCAAACGCTTCCAGCTATTTTATAAATCATCCAAGTCAGCCATGATGGTGATCTATCTAGCAGTGTTTCCATACAAATCCACTCAGATACAAACATTTTGCTGCAACTTTTATTTATTTTCACATATTCTTCTTCTTCTTCTTCTTCGTTCGCCCTGAAAAGGACGGTGGTTGCGTTGTGTCTGTTTACAACGTAGCTGTGATATATTTTCACATATGATTTTGCAATAGTTACAAACCGTATGCTTCTTCCAGAACTCTGAATAAGGGCTGAATGTTATTTTTTCACATAAACATACCTTTATTTGTTTTCTGCCCTTGTGTATGTTGGGGCCTAGTAGGCTGTCATGGTGTTTTTGTTACATGATGTCATCTTACTCCTTGATCCATATTATTATGGACCATCATGTTTCCTGACTGATTTGTTTCTATTTTGAGCTCAGATGTCCGTGCTATTGGTTAACCTGGATTTATCCTTACAAGCTGTCCAGATGAAATAATTATTATTTTGCTTCTGTCTCTGTAATACATTGATATTACTTCACGTATGATGTGTCAACGTTGGCTCTGATCTCGTCGTTTCTAAATAGGTATATGTCATGTTTTATTAAATGCTTTTTTCATGTTGGTACGTTAGGTGCTCATGGCATTTCACATGTTCTGTGTGGCGCTTTTCTATGTGTCTTTAAGTTAGTTGCTTATCCTTTACAGGACGTGGCAATCAACCCCAGCTTTTATTGGCTGTTTGTGATTTTTCTAGGCAATTTTTTCATTCAGTAGTTTGCCATTGCTTTCTGAACGGTACGGCGCTTATACCATTGTTAAAAATCCACACAAAGCGATCTGCTACCAAACCGCCTGCGGCAGGTTTCGAACCTGGTATATCTGGATTATGAAACTGCGTTCATATCCATTAGCCACAGACGCCTTTACGTATTTGTGTCTTTACGTCTCTTAATTCCAACATAAATGGAAAAGCAGCCTGAACTAATGTTTAAAGGCGTAAAGATGTCTTTGTTTATTTTAAAGAGCTAATATTGTTGTTAATATTATATTTTGAGAAAGTAGCAGCTGTGTATTTTGTCCAAGTTGTATTCCTTCCCTGGGATAAGAGTGGTACATGAAGACCAGAGAACACACGGAGAAGAGAACTGGAGACAGAGATACAAGGTTACGGGGAGGACATGACCAGACATTCAGCTGATGGCGCAGGACAGGAAGACTTGGCATAAGTTTGTAGAGGGCCTATGCCGATCCTGGAGCTGACAGGTGATGACTATGTTGTCTACCTTGGCCAGAACAGGTGTGTTTGGGACTTGTGCTCGGTCATGTTGCACCTGTTTCAGTAAAAGAAGGAACAGTGTACAGATGTAGAAGCGTCTGATTGACAGATTGGTTAGAGCGCTTGTCTCTCGCGATAAAGATTCCAGGTTCGATTCACGATGTTGACACGCTCCAGTATACCTATCAATAAATGAGTACCTGACTTTGCTCATGAGTTAGGAAACTGGTCACCCTACCTGTCGATGTTGAACTTAGTATATTGAAGTCTCTAACACTTCACTTCGCTTCGGCAACATCTGCTATTGGACTACCTTTACCTATACCTTACAGGTGTACAGTGTTCGCTGTCAGGCTTTCTTGAAAAAAAAAGAACAAAATAATATTTTTGTGTTTGGCTTTTCCTTTTCCCAGTACTACTTTGATTATACTATCAGTGACGTGTGCAGTCTTTAATGTACTAATTCACTTCCTGATTTTCGTAATTCGATTTAAAAATAAATAATTTTATCAAAACCCCTGCAGTGAAACGCGTCGAACTTCTGTAACCTGGCTTAGGACAAACAAATTCAACTGTGATTATGATGGTTCAGAAGATTGAGTCAGAAGGTGGAGAACAAGGACTGTCGCTTGATGATGAAAACCATTTGCTTCCAGATTACCTTTCTGTGATCATGATGGTTCAGAATATTGAGCCTGAAGGTGTGGGCACGAACACGGTGCTCAGTTTTTTTAGTCGTTGACTGTGGCTCGTGATGAAACCCATGTTGTTTCCACACTACCTTCTATACATCTATCTATTTGGAAAACACGGCCATCTTGTTTGTTTTCGTTCTGTGATTGAATTAATTGTAAAAATTCCTTTAGAAAATTGAGCGTGGCTAATGGCCTCCGCACACGCGCGCGCGGGACGCGTGGAGCGTGCTCACACAGATTTAAGTACCCGGGCCCAGCTTTTGAATTACAAACCTTTTCTCGCGTTTAAAAGAGAAAAAAATTGCTTAAACATCCCGTTGCGCGGACATATATTCGCTATTTTGTTTTTCTTTCTGTCTAAATCTGTTCCGAGGTTAAAAGCATTAGCTAAATGTATTGCTAATGTCAGTGCCTCTGATCCAGTAGCTTAATATACTTTACTGTATGTGCTGTTTGATATTATTGTTTTAGACGCATTGAAGGTTCATTATACTGTAGCTTTATTACATTGCTGCTTATAGTGTTGTTTGTGTGTTTGTTATTTTAGTTCATTCTATGGATATCCCTATGGGTTTATTACATTAGCTTCATTTATAATTGCCTCTGTGGCTTTAGTTACTGTCGTGAATTATTCTAATCCCCATATATAAATTAAAACGAAAATGCAAAGCCTAACAAATAAATTTAATAAAAGGAAAGAAGAATGGTAAAGAACAGTGCTGTCACAATGACTGTACTCGAAATCCCCCTTGTTTTCTACTTCGTCTGCAAATTGTAACGCTTTCACGTTGATAGTAAAAGCCTACTGTATTATTACCCGCTTTCTTCAATGAAACGTGTACTGTATTTCTTGGAAAAACCTTGAGATACGCAAGCTGATCAATGACCTAAATTTAATATTTCATTCATTCCATTTTATACACGGCGTAACTAAAAGACAGATGGACTAAAGGATAGAGAGAAGGGAGAGGCAGAAAGCAGGGACACCTGCAACACTAAACACGCGTCGCGCGATACACAATTGCTGCCATCACGCGTGTAAGGCCACATGCACTAACTTTATTTCAAATCGACAGTGATAAAATTCACTACCCATACCAGAGTTAGGTTTTAAAATCCTGAAAAACGCTTATTGGAAATTATGACATTATACCGGTTTACGTTTGAAAACATGACAGTACCCAGACACCCTCAATTTTGGAAGTGAGAAGGTAGTAACCGCACGACTATCCTAGAAGAAAATGCATATTGGCTCCATTAAATTCGTATATTTGGGTTCCTTAGGGTTTGCTGACAAAGAATATGTAAAACGTTACGCAAATAGTCTAGGAATTACCAAGTTATGGCCAAAATACAATAGTGGGGGTGCCTGACAGCATGAAATCATTTCTGCTCATAAAATTTTTTTATAACGTGTTTGAAGAAACATTACGTTACGGAAATAGCCTACCTATTTGATTGGAGCGCAACAAATGAAAGACTAAACACGATTGGTCGGACTATAAATACTATCTTGTTTTGTCAGGGGAAACGTGAGAAAGGGGTACTTTTTTGAAAAGATGTGTAGACGTGGTGTGATTGGGTAGAGCTGCGAATATACTCAATTCAGAGCGTCTGTTCATTGCCACATCTTGTAATAAACCTACTAAGAAGCAGTGCGTTGAGCACCAGTGTATATTTTTTTATAAAATAAAGCCTGGGACATCGGCAGATCGGAGTTGTGCTATATTCATTGCCAGTCAACGAAACTGTTTATTATTATTTCCATGAATTGTGGTAAGCTTGAAATATTCAATATTTTAAAATGAAAATTGAATGTAAATTGATAAATTATGTCTGTATATATGTGTGGTTCAGTAGCGAACATGATGTAAAGCCTATAGTGCTCCAGCCTGAATAGAAGGTGTCGGAGGAAAGTAAAACTGCATGGAATGGCCAAACAGTACACTGACACCTAGATTATTAACTAGAAAGAAATAATGCTGGAATTGCGGAGGCGTAGTAACCATTAGGGAGGGAAATACTGGTATAAAGTATTTCAGATGAAGCTGACAGTTGGCCTAACGCTCTGAACTCAATGTTTGTGATGTATTGTGCTCAGTGTAGAAATGGAGTATAAATTAGTTCTGACGTAGAAGGTACAACCTTCTTGTTTCAGGGACCGTGGTCTTAAAGTTATTGAGCAGCACCTGGTCAGAGCTTTGCTGAAGCCAGAGGTGGACAGCATACTCCTTGGTCCATATAGCAACCAGTGGGGTGGCTCCAGAACTCATTACAGTAATCGAGCAGAGGAGTCTTTTACTGCAGTCATCACGCAAGATAAGAGAGTGTGGCCATGGAGCTCAACATTATGTACCCCATCTTAAAATGACATTGTAAACTAAATTTAAGAGGGGAATTTAATTGTTTTAATACCAGGAACTGAGAACATCTCCAATACTAGTTCCAATAGAAACAAACTATTGAAGTCATGATGACAAATACCAACAGAGCTTGAACAAAACCAAACCAGTATTACCTCATATTACCACTACACAACTGACACACATAGGATACCAGTAATAATATATGTCACTACAAGAATCATATTAATAAATTCTGTACATATAACTTGTAATTAAAATTGATTGTGATTCCTGGTTCCCTTTGTATTTGAATCAGGACACATATACATTCATGACAGCACTGAATACATATTGTTATTTGAAAAGTTATCAGTGACTCCTTTAAGATATCTTCTTAGAGTGTTATATGTATGTGAGTGTCACAGTGTTGTCAAGTGTGGTGGAATAAATTAAATTGTTTATCTGTCTATTGTTGTTATGACTTACACTTCATCATACACATACCCTAGACATATAACGTAGTCATCACACTATTCCAGAATAATTCTGACTGAGGTATACATATGTGGCAGTAAGTAAGGTTATCTATAATACACTACTCTTATTAGATATAGATACCTTCACAGCTGATCTCAGTCAGTACACTAAGTCCCCTATAAATATTTATAACATCCCACTTTACCACAGTTACTTTAGCTTAATTTAATGATAGTCTTTATTACTTTAGTTTCATTTTTTATAGGTTGTCTCTATAACTGTACTACTTTAGCTTCATTTAATGATGGTCTCTATAACATTATTACTTTAGCTTCATTTATAGGTTGTCTCTATAACTTAATTTCTTTAGCTTCATTTAAAGGTTGTCTCTATAACTTAATTACTTTAGTTTCATTTATAGGTTGTCTCTATGGCGTTTAAAAAATATGACTGAATATAGCACATGTTCTCTTAATCTAATAGTTGTCTGATATGTGCAACTTTAGTACTATGTTCTTATTGTCACCGGTCTCCTGTTGGTTCTATGTTTCCTGATACATCATGTGCATTCTTTGATCTTTTTTCAATGTCTTGGATACTCTTCGCGAAGAGCGTCCTCAAATAATCCTCCTGGGGCCTCTTTCATCCACATTACCTCTTTACTCATTTATATCAATTCATTTCGTTCCCTTATCACGTGCTCTGATCATGACGTCTTCTCATCTTTCTTGTCTACACTTCTTTTTTTCCTTCTTAAATGTGGTATTCTCAGTCTTGGCGTTCTTAGAGTTCTGAAGGTTTGCTGCTACGTGGATTCTGAGCTGTTTTTCATCTTTGGAGTTACCATTGATCCATTCAGTATTTTAGTTGTTTTATGTTTTCATTTGGATTTCCGTTATGAATCATATTCTTCTAGTTTTTTTTCTTAAACTTTTTTTGTCAGCTTTAGTAGCTATTTGGGCTCTTTACTTTCTGTGTGTTCTGTATTTGTTCTTGTGACTGACAAAAGTTTGTCCCGAAACACCACATGTAATCAGTTGTGTTGTGTCATTGTAAAACTGTCAGTATTTTTCTTCTGTTTCTTAGACGATTAAAGTCTGCTATCAGGCAGTTCTCTTCACCCCACCCCCCAACCTGTTGCCTCTGTCTGGTCTGTGAGAGATTGTCTGCCTAATCATCTACACACTGTCTTCCCTGTATACTCTTTTCATACCGCAAACTGTATTCCCGTTTATCTAGTTCTTATCTGATCCTATTAACTTATGCTGTAAATTAAGTGAGACAATGTGCCAACAGAGGTGATCTCCCTTATCACTACACTGAAAGATTTAAATTGGCCACTCGGTGATTACCCTTTGATTCCTGGTCTTTTACTTTAATAATGTAATCTTCCTACTCGCGCTTAAACAACTTTAATTAAAGCGAACGCTGGATATAAACACATAATAGTTTGGTAATCAGTGTGCTGCAGTCATACCCCAGTAATTACGATATAACTGCGAAGGCATTATGGAACTCAGGTTTTAAAGGGGTAAAATTTCTTTTTTGGTTTTAAAAACCTAGTTTTCTTTGTATCGCGTTTTGAGAATGTAGCAGCTCTGGTAATTGTTTGATCATGTTACTCTGAAGCAGCGCTTCACCGTCATTAAAATAACAGGTTAAAAATTAAGACAAATTTTGTTATCATTTTTAAATTGTGCTTCGAATTATTTCTTGCATCATCATCAACATAGGATCATCATCATCAACATAGGATCATCATCATCAACATAGGATCATCATCATCAACATAGGATCATCATCATCTTAAAGAGCACTGGACCGACCACTGCAGTTGGTCCCCATTTATGCAACATGCGCAGAAACATGCGCGTGGTCTTGCAGTGATGGGTTTGTTTAAGCAGTTTATTTTACATGAAGAGGTTGTCATCTTTATGCACTACCTCATATTACTCACCTGTTATAACATACCTGAGGGAGCAGTAGTCGTGTTCTTTCTTTGCCTCCTCATAAATAAATAAATAAAATTAAGCAAGTATTGTTGATAAAGAAATTGTTAATATAGTTTATGGGAACGTACTCGTAGAACATGGTTTCTTAGTTGTTTGTTTGTTGTACCATGAGTCCCTTTGATTGTTCTGTGGAGACTATGGTCCCCCTTGCATTGTCCGTTGAAGGACACGGACCCCTTTGATTGTCCATTGAAGGCTACGGACCCCGTCTCAGAAAAAAAATCTGCATAAAATATAATTAATTATTTTAAGTTTTAAATTTTAGGCTTTGTACACGGACTCCCCTAGAATCCATTCATGGACCCCACAAGAGGTGGGTGGACCACATGGTAACACATTAACAACCGCGAGCCGCTGTCAACGGCGTACGAAATAAACTCATTTTGACCGCGAGCGGTTGGGAACGGCGATCTAAGTTTAGTAAGAAAACGAATGAAATATGTACCGAAACACTTTTCCGATCTGGTTCGAGATTTTAATTTACCACCGGAAGACAAATTCCCCAAGCATGGTTGTTGTAGAACACTGGAAAATTGATATTATGTTCATATTTGTCAACGTTTCGGGTTAGTGGCCAAATCGTGTAAAACTGTTTACCATGACAACTAGTGATAGGACCACAAAAATGCATGTACATCTCGTCCTGGTCTAACGGCTGAACAGGCTAGAAACTTGTTTCAACAATTGACTGATAGATCTAGCGACGAGGACAAGAGTGAAAAAGGTGTGCAATCTGATTGAAATAGTGATTTTGATAGTGGTGGGGCGCAAGCAGTTATGATAGTGAAAAAATTGAAACGTTGTTTGTCTTTCAATCAATTAATATTATTAATAATATTTGTTATGCACGTAAACATAATTTTTCAGCTTATTGTAAAAGTCCATTCATTTATCTTTAAAATGACGTGTAATTCATAAAAATCTGTAAACAATTACGAAAACTACAGCTTACTTTGTGCATACACCCACAGGGTGAAAATTGGAACAAAATTTAACTACGCCACAGAGTGTTGTCCAACTCGGTAGTTAATGTGTTTTAAGAAACCCTGTCGTAGAAGACCAGTTCACAAAGCTTGGTAGGGAACTTTTTCTCCTGCTGTTGCTACATTTATGCTTTATTTGTACAGCCAGTACTAGTACGTGATGGGGAAATGGTTGGAATAAATGTTCTTCTCTAACTCACCTGCTGATTTATTTGCCATGAAAATCGAAGATGGATGTGTATGTATAGAATTACCTATCAGTTCCCAAATACTTAGCTTTACTGATTTAACAGATTCAAGTGACAGTGTAGTATTAGGTTTTGTTAATTTGTCTGTGCTAATTGGGGAAATGTTGTTATTGATCCAGCAGCGCTTGGGCTCTCGCCCTTCCGCCCAATACCATGTAGTGATATCTGCTTAGGGGAAATAACAGAGACTTGATATTGTTATCTTCTTCGATGTTTCTCAGCTAGAGTTTGGTCATCTATTCTGTAGGTGAGTAGTCGAAACATAAACTGTGTTGTCATATACTAGCTTTAATTGTTGCTATCGTGGTGGTGGAGGAGGAAGAGGAGGAGAGGAAGCAGTGATTGCGTCTGCTTGGCACTTTGAGAAGGCTGTTGTACCTGCACAGTTGAACACTGATTTCTCATAGCTGACTACACAAAAATATTAAAATAAAACAGTTTAGAGCCTCTTAAACTGCATTCAGTTTGCAGTCATGCTAAATTTGCAGGCGGTCGCCAGCACGAAGTTCACACAGTCTTTTCCAGGTCCGTGCGGCAGCGCCATAGCTTCTGCCTGAGCTCGGCACACTCTGGCCAAGTCTGGCATAGATCATCGTGGGCTGGGCAGTTTTGGAATGTTGTTAGAGGTCTGGATTCCGGTTCCACATTGACATTCATTAGTGTGAGATATCCTGAGGCGATAGAGGTGACCTAGTAATTTGCAGTGGCCAGTTCTCAGGCGGACATGATGGTCTTTTGCTGTCTATGAAGCTGATGGATTGGATCAGATCTATTGTATGTATCTCCCTTCTTCTTCCACTGGTAGTTGTACTGGTTATGTACCGTGGTTTTAGCCTCTCGATAAGACAGTGGCTGGCTGAAATGCTCCAATTTGCTGCCACTTCTAGATAAAGCATCAGGTATCTCACTCCCAGTTATTCCACAATGGGAGGGTAACCACTGGAAGGCAATGGTTGATGATCTTTGGATAATGTTAAGCTCAGATCTGATCTCATGCCGCATGTTTACCAACATAGCAAAGTGTTTCCGCCAAACTCTCTGTATTAAAATAATGTATCGCCTAAAGTTAAAACATTTAGGCAGTCATTATTTATTGTCTATCCGGGTAATCTTCCAGCGAGGATCGAGCAAGGAGAGGATAATAATGACTGTTTCGTTCTTGTTCTCGGATATTGTTACGAGTCGTCTTTTGTTCTTGACCCTTTCTTGCTCAATCAGGTGCCCTGACCACAATTGACTCACTTGCAAGAAGTCGGCACCAGAGCACTATGTGCTTCATGCGGTGACTTAAAAAGGAGACCGCGATAAAGCGGGGTGAAAAAGAAAGGAGCTAACAGTTCCGCCGGAGAACGCATTAAGCCAGTCTCAGCACCAGGCTTTTCTTTTATACACTGAATCAGATCAGTATATTTCTTCTTCCACTGAAAAGATAATGCCGCGTTAAAGTCCCATTAAAATGATTTATTTATTTATTTTGCAAAACATAAATAAAGAAAATAAAAATAAAGCAAAGCCTTGAAACAAAACCGTTCATTACGGGACATTATACGCAGATTCGCTTTAATTAAGTGAATTTATATTCACATAGAACCACGTCGTCCAGAAAGTGCATTCGACACCGAAATCAACTCTTTTTTAAGATTAAAAATATTTCTACCAACCCCAATCGCTTTCCCAGAAAACAGCCATCTTTGTTGCAACCCAGCAGTAGCTACTGCTAATATAAGTTGATCTCTTGTGTAACTCTCCGGGTCTTACGATACAGAAACAAAAACTCAAGTCGTACAATGTGACTAATAAGAGCTTTGCATGGGGGGTCTGGCAACCTCATCATGTCAAATAAATTGCCACAAAAACCACCGCTAGTGCTCATATTTTACCATGGTCATTCGTTTTCTTGAATTAAGAAGACCTGTTGATAACGTTACAAGGCAGTCCTTGTTCTGGAATCACCTTCTGTAAAAGAAGCAGAGGTGTGCCGATAAACACATTGAAAAGAGAACGAGACAGAAGTGAAAATGATGAGAAAGATATGAACAGACCTGGAGCCGATGGCACGTGACAGGAAGACGGAATACGTTTCTTGAAGGATTATACTCCTTGGGGAGTTTAAGGGAGATGATGATGATGATCCGATTTCTTGAGTATCAGATAATGATCCGATTTCTTCAGATCAGATGATGATCCGATTTCTTCTGTATAATGATCCGATTTCTTCAGTATTAGATGATGGTTCGATTTCTTCTTTATCAGATGATTATTTGATTTCTTCAATATCAGATAATGATCCGATTTCTTCAGATCAGATGATGATCCGATTTCTTCAGTATTAGATAATGATCCGATTTCTTCAGTATCAGATAACGATCCGATTTCTCCAGTATTAGATGATGATTCGATTTCTTCTTTATCAGATGATGATTTGATTTCTTCTTTATCAGATGATGATTTGATTTCTTCAATATCAGATGATGATTCGATTTCTTAAGTATCAGACGATGTTCCGATTTCTTTAGTATCAGTAAAGTCTGTAATAACCGTTGCCCAGTTTTCACATTTAAACTGATTCCCTTTCTCTTTACAGATCGCAAGGCTGGCCCACCCCCGTCCAAGCGACTGCGGATATCGGAACTAAACCCTCACCTTCTATGTGCCCTGTGTGGAGGTTACCTGATCGATGCCACGACCATAATCGAGTGCCTCCATTCATGTAAGTAAAAACTTGTCCGGAGTTATTTTAACAAAAGTTAGAAACACGTGGACGACACGCTTCGGGGCGTTAATATTTGAGAATGCAGTCATGCAGAGAGGAATGTACATTTGTGAGGAAGCAGATGAAATGTAAGCGCACGTGTGATCTGATGTTGCTGAAGGAGTTATTGTGGGAAACTACGAAGTGCATGTTCATAGTTTGTTAAACATTTTCTTTCTTTGTTCCTTTTCTTTCATTTTCTTCTCCTCCTTTCCTTCCTTCCTTTCATTACCGACCCCACCTTTCATTTCCTTCCCCACCATTCATTTCCGTCCCTACCGTTGATTTCCTTCCCTTCCTTTCATTTCATTCCTTTCCCTTTTTCATTTCCTTCCCCTCCTTTTAATTTCCTTTCTCTCCTCGTATGTTCTTCCCCACCTTTCATTTCCTTTCCCACCTTTCATTTCCTTTCCCACCTGTCATTTCCTTTCTCACCGTTCATTTATTTCCCTTCCTTTCACTTCCTCCCCCTCCTTTCACTTTCTTCCCTTCCTTTCACTTCCTTCCCCACTTTTCACTACCTTCCCCACCTTTTACTTCCTTCCCCACCTTTCACTTCCTTCACCACATTTTCACTTACTTCCCTACCGTTTATCTCCTTCCCCATCTTTCATTTCCTTCCCCACCGTTCATTTCCTTCCCTACCGTTCATTTCCTTCCCTTCCTTCCCCACCTTTCATTTCCATACCTACCGTTAATTTCCTTCTCCTTTTAATTTCCTTCTCCATCTTTCATTTCCTTCCCCATCTTTCATTTCCGTCCCCACCTTTCATTTCCTTCCAACCCTATTCATACAATCGTAGACTTTTCGAATACTTCATGAGTTCTGATTACATGCCCCTCTAATTGGATTATCATTTCTTATAATATAAACTATAGGTTCTAATGACGATGTTTGTACTTTTCAATATATTTTATGTCATGCTTATAAGTAGTTAATGTTAATATGAGTGTGCTATTTTATTTTACTTTACAACGTTGAATTCCTTGAAATTGATATGTAAAATGCATGTGAGAATAAATGAATTCAGTATGAAAGTTGAGCGAAAGGAAGGGCAGAATGTCAGACGGGCCTGCGTGCCCAATTCTTAACCCTTTGAAAATAAAGGTCGTTCGTTCGTTCCCCACCGTTCATATCCTTCCCCACCGTTCATTTCCTTCCCTTGCCTTCCTTTCACTTCCTTGCCTTCCTTTCACTTCCTTCCCCACCTTTCATTTCCTTCCCCACCTTTCATTTCCTTCCCTACCGTTCATTTCCTTTCCCTCCTTGTAATTCCCATCCCCATCTTTCATTTCCTTCCTCTCCTTTTACTTTCCTTCGCCATCTTTCATTTCCTTCCCCATCTTTCATTTCCTTCCCCACCATTCATTTCCTTCCCTTCCCTTCCTTTCACTTCCTTTCACTTCCTTCCCCTTTTTTTCACTTCCTCACCTTTCACTTTCTTCTCCACGTTTCATTTCCTTCCCCACCTTTCACTTCCTTCCCCACCTTTAACTTCCTTCCTCACCTTTCATTTTCTTCCCCACTTTTCATTTCCTTCCCCACCTTTCACTTCCTTCCCCACCTTTCACTTCCTTCCCCACCTTTCCCACCTTTCACTTCCTTCCCCACCTTTCATTTCCTTCCCTACCGTTCATTTCCTTCCCCTTCTTGTAAATTCCGTCCCTACCGTTCTTCCTTTCCCATCCTTTTAATGTCCTTCCGGGACCCCAAGATGCAGCAATAGTGAATGCAGTCAGCGACTCATAGCTTGACTGCCTGCGTCAGGACCAGCGAATCAGAGCTGGTCAAGACCGCACTCCACCTCCACGTGGTGGTCCTGGAAACAGTCTGCAGCAGTGCAGTCTGGCTGAGCGAGTGCGGATCGAAATGGGAAGGCAAACCCGGTCCATAAAAAATGCCGTGCTGAAGTCGGATGTGTCGACCGAAAGGTGCAGATATCACAGCTTATGCGCAAACAGACACAACGCAACCACCGTCCTTTTCAGGGCGAACGAGGAAGAAGAAGAAGTAATGTCCTTCCCCACCTTTCATTTCCTTTCCCCACCTTTTATTTCCTTTCCCTCCTTTTAATTTCCTTCGCCAACTGTCATTTCCTTCCTCATCTTTCATTTCTAGTCTTTTCTTGTCTGTCTGTCTTTCATTTTTCTTTGTTTCTTTCTGTGTTTCTTTATTTGTCCATTTGTTTGTTTGTTTCTTTTTGTCTTATAGTACATCACAGCCGATTTGTTATTTCAAGTATCTGATTTCAATGCAGCCTGAGTTTTCGTAAATCGATCATGTGATCATTCGAGTAAAGGCAGTTTATTGCACACACAAGAAACAAGTAGCTCAGGGCTTTAGGGATTGGGAATATTATGAGAAGAGGAACGTTGGAGAACGTTGCGAAAAGCAAAATAGATAGCACAAGTGATGACAGGACGACAAAGACAGATGATACTGGACAGTTTAACATGGAATTATTGGAAAAAAAATGTCAGTTACAAATTTGATAAACATACCTACATGACGTAGTGGTTGCCCACACCAGTATGCATGGCATTAGAGAATAAAAAGAGTAAGAAGGTTATGTTTCAACGCTTCTTTTATGTCTGCATAATATTTAACTAAGTGATTAAATGAAAATAAGTTTAGTAGGCGAGAGAAGAAATGCTTTCTATACCGTATATTCCCTCCGCCATCCTCTCTCGTTGCACATCCAAGTGCACACCGAACTTGCATAGCTAGTTTCTGATTTCAGAAATGATAACATTCTGGAAAAAAACAAAAACCAATCGCGATCTGCGCCTCGATCCGCCATCTTAATCCCTTCATTGTTATTGTTACAGTCGTCGTACGCACTTGACCTCGCCTGCGTCACTTTTTTGGTTTGGGTTATTTCTTAGTTTCCACAAACGCCCCTTTCCTATCCCCAGTGTTCCATTGCGTTTTTCTGCTTGTTTCTGTAGTTAAAATTCCAGAGTTAGACAAACGTGAGCGTCCAGTATTTGTATTTCACATCTCACATTAATTATGTAAGAGGACATTTGGTAATCACGTGAGCGAACAACACGGAATGGAACATCCAACTGTTTGTGTTTTTTGTGACGTTCAAGTACGCCCTACCAGTTTTGATGAGACGTTAAGCACCCATTGGACGTATCCAGTGATCGGTCAGAAACATTTTTTTAAAAATAAGTGAAGAAAATTGTTAGTATAACGACCTTTCAACACCTTCAGACGTCAACAGGAACATACTCCTCATTACAGTTTTAAGCTGTCCGTGTATTCTTCTTATTATTAGTATCATTACTACGGCCACAACCAGTAATACAGCTATTATCTGTGTATAATATAGCTGGCAAAGACCAAAGAGTTAATGAAGATGAGAAACGGAGATACGAATGTAATTAAAAAAAAAAAACATTTGCTGATTGGAGTTTAAATTCTAAAGAATATCAGAATACTTCGAAAAAATGCACCAAACTGATTTCACTATAGACTTTTTCTCCAGAATTTATCAGAAACCCCTAACACAAGTTATTAACAACAAACTTAGCTGAAAATTAAAATTGTAGAGAGCATACAAGAGAATACAGTGTCAATGTAGCTTTCATTTCAAAGTGAGTCGAAATCAAAGCACCTCCACGGCAATAGCTCTGATGTGTTCTTATTCATGGACACTTTATCATGCTGAGGTTTCTGCATTGTCCATGAAGGAACATAAAAAAAAAAAAAATTCGATTAAAGTCAGATGAACAGGATGATATCGAGCATACAAAATAGAAAGTCCAATGAGGAGAAGGCCCAGAATAGGAACAAGAGCAGATAATCCCTTTGAAAAGATCCGAAATTGCGAGACGACAGACGACAACTGGGAAAATGGGGTGTGGGAGGTGAAGGGGGCAGTCTGATATGTTGATGCTAAGGGGTGAAAAGTGGTTCGAAGCAAGTAGATTTAGTAAACACAAAAGTTGGTCTCATATCATGATTGCTACTTAAAGTTAGTTGCTTATCCTTTACAGGACGTGGCAATCAACCCCAGCTTTTATTGGCTGTTTGTGATTTTTCTAGGCAATTTTTTTTCATTCAGTAGTTTGCCATTGCTTTCTGAACGGTACGGCGCTTGTACCATTGTTAAAAATCCACACAAAGCGATCTGCTACCAAACCGCATGCAGCAGATTTCGAACCTGGTATATCTGGATTATGAAACTGCGTTCATATCCATTAGGCCGCATACGCCGACGACTGCTACTTGTCCCATTTAAATTTAAGCGTAAGCATTTCACTATTTTAACATTTTCTGCAGCTGTCTTTAAATCTCAGGGGTCAGACTTTTGGTGACATCTGTCATTTGTTGACGAAACTTCTTAACAGTTTGTGTCAGCTTTACGTTAATCTCTCGCGTGTAAGATCATTTGACTTCCTGTTTTATCGGCAAATCAAGAGATACAAAATTGTGTGTATGCAGAATATTTTAAAATTCTAATAACTAAAATGCTCAGGTGCTGACTCTCTACCTGTCCAGAAAGTTTATTTATAATGAATGTACTGATTTATGTCAACAATCAGGCGAAAAAAAAAACTACCCCGTTTTATCTCATGTTTATCACACCAGTCATCAATCACAACTCTTGTCAGCGATGACATAATTAGTTTTTGTTCTCGTGACAGAACTATATTGTGTGGTTCCCTAGAAAGATATATATATATATATATATATATATATATATATATATATATATATATATATATATATATATATATCTATATATATATATATATATATATCTGTTGTGGCTGTTGTTCCGATGGAACAGGTAACTTGTATATTTGTACATATTCCCTTCGTGACATCATTTAATGTTCATACCTAATACAGTGAAATAGAAAGTGCACTTTGGCGTTGCCCTGCAGACATTCTGCGCAGTAAGGTTGTCACATTTAAAAAAAAAAATTATAAAAAAATCACCTGCCCCAGGTCGTAATCAAAGAAATTTATTATTGTTAGATATTTTAAAATTCCCTAGACACCTGGTATTTCCTTTTGTCAACCTTGATTAACATATGTGCATCTCTTTCTTGTACTTTACGATTCTAAGCTATTTTCCATTTCTCTGATATTATTCTTACAGTTCAGCTTTTGATCTCACTACTCCCTGTCCTACATCAGATTATTTTTATAACATCTATTCGTTCTTTCCTGTTCTTTAAAAACATCCACCCTGTCGTTGCTTCTATTCTTAAACAGAACAGCATACACTCTAACAAAACTGTACCTCCTCAACTATATACAGATGTATTATTTGTCTAAAATATCTTCACTGCAGCATCCTAAAAGCTGCACATTTTTAGAGCGTGCATTGTAGAGAGCGAATGTGTTAAACGTACACTGTTTAGAAGTAATTTGTTTGGGGATGGTGGGTGGGTAATTTTTTAATGGGGAGGTGGTTATGGCGAGATGGGTAGTTCCCAGAAAGTCGTGAGAACTGGTGAACTATGGGTAGGAGTGGCACAGAACAGATAGGTAGTTAACAGCACAGATCTAGGTGGTAGCTTCAGAAGAGAGCTGTGAAGTACCGTTAGTCAGCTTCACCCTAGATCTATCCTATGCTCCAAGGGTGTCTCTGTTAATAAATAATGTGAATGCAGCTCCTTAATTATTCCCAACCTATTTACATAGTAAATAAATAATCTTTTGAAGTCCACACAAACAAATCAAATTTAGAATAGTAACTGGAATTTAAATAGAGTTAACTGGAATTTATAAAATAAATCAATACACTTTAATAATTATATATTTAAGGGGTTTCCCTACAGTGAAAACTAACTTTTGTTCTAATAACATTTTCAAACTTTTTATGTGCTCAATAGACACAGTGTATGTCCATGAACCAAATTCTACAGTTTATTTTGTTAAAAAACATGTGGTTACCATGGTAACCAAAAAAAAAAATCCGCCATATTGGATTTTCACCACTTTTCGAGAGCTAAAAACTTATGTTTCCCATTGACCAAACTTTACCAAATTGCACACACATGTTGTGACTGATAATTAAAACAATTTATCTGGGGCTTTTTTTGATAAGTTAAAAATTCTATTTTTAATGATTTTAAAAAAAAAATACACTATATTTGTATGAAAAACAATGAAAAAAAATATTTAAAAAATATATCAAAGCAAATTACCAAAATATCAAAAATAGCCCCTGTCATTTTAAAGGTATATATGTGTCCTACATGCATGCCAAATTTCAGACTGATCTATTAGATAGTTTGTAAAAAATAACATTTTTTGTTTATAAAATGTTATTTTTTGAGAAAAATGCATTTTAGTCACCGAATGACTTGTCTTGTCCAATATACTCCATTCTGGGGGGCTGAATGTGTTTAAAATTGTCCAGCACTATATGCTGCACCTCCTTCAGCTTCCTGCAGCTGCTCCTCTTGCCTTTATCTTGCCTAATTTTTCTTCTTTCCTTCTACATGGTAACCAAAAAAAAAAACAACCGCCATATTGGGTTTTACACCAATTTTCAAGAGCAAAAATCTTATGTTTACCATTGACCAAACTTTATCAAATTGCATACACATGTTGTGACTGACAATTAAAACAATTTGTTTAGGGCTTTTTTTTGATAAGATAAAAATTCTATTTTTAATGACTTTTTTAAAAAAATACACTATATTTGTATGAAAAACAATGAAAAAAATATATTTAAAAAAATATATCAAAGCAAATTACCAAAATATCAAACAAAGCCCCTGTCAATTTAAAGGTATATATGTGTCCTATATGCATGCCAAATTTCAGACTGATCTATTGGATAGTTTGTAAAAAAAAATAAATTTTTTTGTTAATAAAATGTAGTTTTGAGAAAAATGCATTTTAGTCATCGAGTGACTTGTCTTGTCCAATAACTCCATTCTGGGGGGCTGAATGTGTTTAAAATTGTCCAGCACTATATGCTGCCCCTCCTTCAGCTTCCTGCAGCTTCTCCTCTCGCCTTTGTCTTGCCTAATTTTTCTTCTTTCCTTCTACCCTGGTAACCAAAAAAAAACAACCGCTTTATTGGGTTTTTCACCACTTTTCAAGAACAAAAATCTTGTTTCCCATTGACCAAACTTTATCAAATTGCACCCACATTTTGTTACTGAAAATTAAAACAATTTTACCATGATTATTTTAATAAGTTTAAAATTCTATTTTTAATGATTTAAAAAAAAAAAAAACTAAAAGAAAATTACCCTCAAAAATGCAGATGTGTTACTTTAAAGATATAGATGTGTACTACTCATGATTATTTTTTTATAAGTTTTAAATTATATTTTTAATGATTTAAAAAAAAAAACTATATTTGTGTGAAAAAATGCAGCTTTTTTAAATATTTTTAAAAAATTTTATTACCCAAAAATGCAGATGTGTTTTTATTTAAAGACATATGTGTAATGCATGCCAAATTTGAGATCTGTTTGATAGTTTTAGTGAGAAATCGTGCATTTTCGGCACAAATTTGAAAATCATAGCATGGGGGTGGTGCCGACAATATGCTTTTTGATACATCAAATGCATTTTTTATGTTATAAAACCTTGCTCAATCGATTCCTCGATGATTATTTAATAAAATAAGCTCAAAAGTAAAAAATCTATATTTTGTACGTAAAATCCAGTTTTCATAGTAGTGGACCTCCTTAAGAACGTAGATGTGTATGTATACAAAATTACACAATCTTGAAAATAAAAATACTGTCAATTGTGCTGTTAATCATGAAATTGTGGCCCATGTGGCTTTTTGGTTTTGTTTCTCAAGTACCACATTCTACTTATTTGGTTAATAATAGCTCTACTGTTCAGATCTGTAGATGGATGATGTTCCCGATGAGTATGGTGCTGTTCCACGATTTCACTATTCTCGTGGACTTTATTCACCTGAACTTAGTTACCATATTTCTATCAGGCATGCAGCGTTGTTCTTCGATCCGTTGAGTTCATATACGTCAAGGGTGCCTTTCTATTCACAAAATTATGTGGTGCTCGATAAAATATAGTAACCTTCAGACATAATAGTACTTGGAGGACTGTGGCTTGTAGCTAATCATAAGAGCAAGTCCGCTCGGCGTCCTCTCAGCTGCTAGAGCTTCATGTAAATTCGGGAAATATTTGAGCCGTGTCTGAAGCGGCTTATATACTTTTTTTCAGTCATTCTGACTTAACTGAGTCTTCGTTTGATTGACTTTTCCTCTTAACAGCTTCTGCGTTTGATTGGTTCGCCCCTGACCAGTTCGATTGATTGTTTCCCATTCTTGACTGTGCATAATGAGATTACCAATTGTTTGGACTGTGAATGACTTTCTACCAATGGGAATAAAGTGAGTTCTACCATGATTCACTTTTTGTGGTAAAAAATCCAACGAGAAGTTACTTTCTACGGTGCAAAATCACAGAGAGAATTATTATTTACAGTTAAATCACAAAGATACTTATTTTCCACGGCTAAAATCCAATGAGAATGATATTTACAGTCAAAATCTCAGAGAGTTTGGTCCCGTTTCGCAACAGGGTGGTAGTTTGGTATTTTTTCTAGTGCTTTTATTATTACCAGCATCTCCGGTGTGAAAATAGATAAGTTTTGCTCACTTTCCATTTCTGGATATAGTTTTTTTTTTAACATTCTAACCCATTGACCCGTCCGTGTAACCTGTTAAGACCAGCCTTTTTAATCTCATGTGTGCTTTACTACAGACATTCACATTATTGTTTAATTTTTTAACTTGTAAATGTAATGTGTGTGTGCACTAAAAGATTAGTGTATACTTATTCTATACTTTTACTGTGCATCTTGTGCCGTGTCACGTAGGTCTTTATGTCATTAAATTACCTACATCTTCTTCCTATTCTCTCACCCTAATCCTTTCATTTATATTCTTTCCATACTTGTTTTTCCTGTATTTTTTGCATCACTCGGTTGCGAAAAATATTTTCTTCAGTATTTTTAAACTTTACCTGTTTCTTTCTCAAAACTGAGAATCGCGCTAGGACGATATTACGTAGATGTCAGGGCTGCAGGGCGTCAGAAGGCGTGATAAGTCGGTTCGCTGAACATAAGACGTAGACAATCGCCTACATTCTCACCGAGCGCGCGAGTTTCTTCTCGGCATAAGTCCCGGTGAGGTGTGATACTTTACATCTGCACCGGTCAGTATTCAGACATTTGTCTGAAAAATCCCCAAACTGACACGGCGCTCACTGTGGGCCATGGTCAGCTGTAGTGTGAAAACTGCCCTGCATTGGAGACAGGTTGTCTGAGATTTGAAACTGACACGCGTACATCTTGGTCAGTGGTGGCAGTTACGACATGTTAGGTGTGAAACGTATCGTTTAAGCCGGAAAGGGGAGAGCATTTCGTTCTACGAAATAATAGTTCATCCTTTGTCTGGTTTAAAATATTAACCCACGTTTGAAACTATTTCATTTCACTCAGTACCTTTGCAGTTAGACTAGAACAACCTTCGTTCGATTTCTAAATAATCTCTGTAAATAGAGATGGCCTTAGTTTGGTCGAAGTGGTTTAACGTTCTTAGTAATTCTGTGGTTGAGGTATATCTGTAGTGGTGTTTGATGGTATTGTATGATGGTGATATTACTAAATGTAATGTATGAGGCCAGCTGTGAAGGCTCCTGAGATAAAATGTAGTTGAGAATTGTCAGAAGGCCTTTCTTGCTACCACTACGACCTCACACTTAATTTTTTTTTAATGAATGTGGCTACGTAAAGTGTCTAGGGTTATGATATGTAGTGTGGTGTAATAGGTTATAGATATACCCACAGATATTTAACAAAACTAATAATATTTAACAAATATTACAACACACTGAACTAACTCAATAGTGTAAAATTTTTTGATAGAATTATATTACATTTATTTTGTTCTGTGTCAATTTTTTAGGTTGACCAGAACTTAAAAGGATTTAGAGATTATGAAAAGAAATGCATGGAATATTATATCATAAATGCAATAGTGTACATATATATGTACTATACTAGTTAGTTTTATTAAAATGTTCTAGTAGTCATCTACTTGGGAGGATAGTTAATGTTTGTGCTGTTGGGGTGGCCTCATCACACCTGTCTATATTGACTACACAGTGTCCAGAAAATGGTGGGAATTTTTATGGGGTATTAGTAACTAAACGGTGTTGGTGAATGTCCAGCAGACCAGAGGCTCACTCATCTTGTAGTTGTAGCTCTGGTGCTGAAATCTTGTGGTCCCACCTCTCCGTGCTGGCGGGCAATAATGGTGGTCTCTGTCACAAGTACTGCACAGATACACTCGAGTAAAGTCACCAACTGAATAGACACTGCTTGGTTGACAACAGAAACTCACAGCTCTGCAATCAAAGTATGGGCCATGTGTCAAAATCTATTCTCTACCCACGTCTGGACACAACACTGACACAACAACCACATCATACAGACAGGTCAGATCTCTCTGACCAAACAGCACATTTACCATGGTGGTTTTACATCAGATAGATCCTCCCAGACTATAGGTTCTGAAAAATATTTATTAGTTGTCTGCCCTAAAAGAGGATAGGTAATATGTTTCATTATTCTCAACACTTGATCTGTCTTGCCTAACCCTTGCTGGAGTTTATGTACATTGTTGGTCCCTAGACCCTGACTTGGGCGGGGGGTCTAGAGCAAATCCCTACTTGTTTGTAAGGCTAGATTTCGATATGGCAGTATCAAATCACTCGAACATGAAACAATATTCAAAATATATAAGGAAATAATTTCAATCTTACCAGATTATGAATAAATAACACAGAATTGCTAGCAAAACTCAGCTGAGCTGCTGGCTATAGTATGGCGTCCCTAAACTTCTTACACTTTCTTTCATATGGAAATCACCACACTTTAAAATCTGTGTCTATCACTGAACAACTATTGAGAAATGACCCCAAATCCGCGTCTAAGCGCCGACAATATGCTTGTCTGTGGCCAATCACTGCCTAGGTTTATTTGAATTTCAAATTTCCTACACTAAAGTCATTTCAGTCATGCTTCAGTCAAGTATGGATGTTTATCTGTTAGTCTGTCCGTCTCTACTTGTGTTTCTACAAAATGTACTTGATTTTTGAACCAACCTTTCTCTCCCCTCCAAAATTTTGTCGTTAAAAGTTATTTTTAGACACAGCCACCACAATATCCCCTCTCCTCCATACCAAGTAGATTTGAACACCTGCGTCTCGAGGTCGTGTTTTTTTGTGCAAAATAGCGACACTTTTAGATTCAATACAGTCTGTCGATGATGTAAACTACACTGTCTTTTGTCATTATCTTCAATATTATCTATCCGTCTGTAAAATTAAGAACATATTAGTTCACTGCTCAGAATAGGCCATCCGGCCAACTAATTTTTATATTCCTAACATTAATATTAAGAAAAAAGTACTTTTTAATTTTTGTAATATTCCTAACATCTGCGTTTAGCCGCTGAATTCAAATCAAGGGCTTGGTATCGCAAAAGCGTCCAATAAATGACTGTGGCGTAACATATCTATGGTCCCTTCTGTCGAGTTGCTTACTTTTTATGTCAACTTGGGAAACGTGACTTTTCCCCCCCCCCCCCCCCCCCCCAATTGCGTCTCCTTAGCCTTTCTAGTCTCACGCAATCTTTCCAGTCATATTTTTTCCTTTTTGATCCTCCGTTCCCCTCCTGTCTAGCAAGTCAATTTTTATGGAGGGTGATGACCCGCGGTCTAGGCGATCATGTACATCAGCAGCCTACGCATTATTTTTTTATCCTTATATGTTATCCTTGGAGGTATTTTACCGTTGTATCTCTGTCAATTTCACTACACATCTCCCCACTTGAAAACATGCCTATGGCAAGTTCCAAAACCAGCGATACACATAGGTAAAATTACTCCTCACGTCTGCCACTACTCTAATTTTGATCACAGGGGTGCCGACTGAGGAAATCTGCACCGACATTCAATTTGCCTGGGATATATTGGATACTAAACTGATAAGGTTGAAGCAATAAAGACCACCTCAGCAATCTTGCGTTTTCATGCTTAGCCTGAGACAAGAACACGAGAGGCTGATGGTCCGTCTCCACCACAAAAGTCCTACCATACAGATAGATTTGAAACTTCTTTATTGCCCAGATTAATGCTAAACATTCTTTTTCGCTTGTGGAGTATCCTTGTTCCGCCTTATTCAATTTGCGGCTTGCATAAGCGACTGGTTTAAGTTCCCCATCAGGTGAAGCTGATCTTTGCAACAAAGCCCCTCCGAGTCCTACATTACTTGCATCGGTTCTTAAGACAAAGTCCTGTGTCAAATCAGGCAGTTTGAGAATAGGCTTGCTAGTGAGTTTTTCCTTTAACTCTTGGAACGCTAGTTCACATTGTGCAGTCCAAATAATTTTATCTGGAAGTCCCTTGCGAGTCAGATCAGTCAGAGGAGCACAAATAGCGTTAAAATTTTTGATGTATTTCTGATAAAATCCGCATAACGACACGAATGATCGCACGTCCTTTTTTGTTTGTGGCCTAGGTGCTCTCTGCAGTTTTTCCAAGTTCTTAGGATCAGGGGTCATATTACCCTGATATACAGTGTGTCCCAAGAATTCCAACTCTTTGCATCCAATACAACATTTTGTTGGCCTAGCAGTTAAGTTCGCCTCCCGAAGTCTATCAAACAACATCTCCAGAGCTTCAATGTGTTCTTCAAATGTCTCGGTGGCGACGAGAATATCATCCATGAAATTCGTGATACATGGGTTATTCAGGGGATCCAACAATTTTCGCATCATCCTTGAAAACACACTCGGAGCATTTTTCAGTCCGAATGGTAGCATATTGAATTCATAATGTCCATCCGAAGTGCTAAAAGCCAAATAAGGTCTCACTTCAGGCTTCACTGGGATCTGGTAATAGCCTTTACTAAGATCCACTTTTGAAAAGTATTTTGCCTTGTTCAGTCTGGCAAATAACTGTTTTGTGTCTGGTAATGGATCCACTTGTCCTTCTGTGACAGCATTCAGTTTCCTGTAATCTATGCACAATCTGTGTTCCCCAGACGGTTTTCTCAACAAAACGACACTAGAACTAAAAGATGATTCACTGTGCGAAATAATCCCCTCCTTCAACAAATACTCTATTTCTTCCTTCAATGCCTTCTCCTTCGCGAACGGAATAGAATAGGCTCTCATACAGATTGGGTTTGAGTCTACCAGTTTCATGTCATACTGTAGCAAATTTGTATGGCCTGGTTTATCTGTTAATACATCTGTATGTTCCTCCAGAACCTGTTGAACTCTCTCCCTCTGGTTTTTAGTCAGGTGCTTACTGACTTTTACCTGTGCTGCTGTTTCACAAGGATGTAATGGGTATTCATGTGAGGTGAGTGGTTCTTTTTGCATCTGGGTTGCAATAGCCAAGGTCAATAAGGGGGTGCTTTCCTGGAGTGGTCTGTCCAGATACTTCTTTAACAGGTTTACATGATAAACTTTTTCCTTCCCCTTTTTGTCAATTTTATAGTTTGTTCTAGACACCTTCTCTAGAACCGTATATGGACCTTGCCAACCAATTTGTAATTTATTCTGGCTTCCGGGTAGTAGTAGAAGCAGCACCTTCTCTCCGACTGCCAGTTCCCTGTCCTTTGCCTTCCTATTAAAATATGCTGCATGTTTCTTCCTGGCTTGTTTCAAATTATCATTTGCCAGTTTCCATCCAGCTTTCAAACGATTGGTCAGTTCGTTCACATATTGATAAGATGAGGTAACAGTCTCTTCCGCCTTCTCATCTGTCCAGGTCCTTAATAAAGTTACATCTGGATCTTTAATTTATCATACGTATTTTTCCTGGAACCCGTCGGGTCCCGTCCATTAGAAGCTTTATAATGAGGACTTTTCTTCCTAGAATCATCACTCACAAATCGACCACTACCAATTTTTTTCTGGGGTTTGTCTCCCCACTTAAGATTGTTTATGAGAGATCTTCGCTCTCTTGTCTGTTCTTCCAGTTTATATAATCCTGACCGAGGGATTGTCAGATTATTCTGGGTTAAAGTTCTTCTTTGTACTCTTCGCATAGTGGCCATGTTAATCCATTCAAGTGAAGACTGGGTGTGCAAAGGGGGCTCCCATTCCACTTTGTCTACCCGAGTATAATTAGTTTTCCTTTCAGGCCTAAAGTTGCCCCGTGGCGTTTCTAGGTCCTGCACATATTTTCCCTTTGTGGGTGTTCCCTCATGAAATACGCCACATGCTTCTACAAAGTTTTCAACATCGACATTTACGTCGGGCCAATAGTATTTTCGAGCAATCTTTTGGCAGATGGTACCCACTTTCTCATGGTCACCATCTTTTCCAACATGTAAGCTCCTTATTAAGTTTGCCCTATATATCTTGGGAAGAACTAACTGTCCGTGACCAGTGGACCTAGTTCCTGTCTTCCTGTATAAGAGTTTGTTCTTCATGAAATATTCCCCCTTGCTCGGAGGTGTGTGGCATTTGGGCAATTTTTTAAAACAGGGCTTGAGTGTCCTATCCTCAGCCTGCGCCTTCCTCATCTCCTCTGGATGAGCATTTATAGGTTCACCTTCTTCCTCCTTCTTCTGTGACCTGGTCTGCACTGTCGCCATGATCACAGGTTTCTCGGGATTCCCCAAGAAGACGTATCTACACCCCAATATCAGAGGGTAGATTGGTTCATCTATCACTGCTGCTCTGATTTCTCCTTCCACATAGCGAGTTTTCACCGTTATCCTTGCGATGGGAAGTGTCATGAGTGGTATGTCCTTAGTCGCCCCTTGTATTTCCACTGTTTCTGTGGTATACTGACTTGGGTCCACTAGGCTAGACTTCACAACTGAATCATAATCCAAACCTGTATCATAAAGGCACCTTATGGTGACCCCATTACAAATAACATCCTCACAAACTGGGGGGTGATAAGGTTCCTGTTGTCCATTAGGATTAACCTTTAATCTTCGCGTCCCCGACTTCATTGCAGCAATGTTTGAAGGTTTCCTTCTACAAAATTCGGTGTTATGGTTATCCTTCTTGCACCATTTACACCATCTTTTTCCTTGGTTCAACGGTTTTCTTTCATTGAACTTTTGGTCATTGAACTGTGAGTTTCTGTCGCGATAGTCATTTCTTGGCCGCTCAAAGTTTGTCCTACCTTTATTTCCCTGCTCTCTATTATCAAATTTATTAAATTGCTGTGGAGCTTTAAAATTGTCTATGTGCTTCTTCTTAGCACCACTTACCTCTGCCTGGGCTGCCTGATACCTCTCAGCAACATTTAAAATTTCCCCCAACTTCTCTGCACCTTGTTCCATGAGAAATTTTCTCATGTCTGGAGCCATGGACTCTCTCAATTGCTCAATCATGATCATTTCTTTAAGATCTTGGGTCTTCCCCAGAGCCGTCCATTTCTCCAAATAGGTTTCTAGTCTAGCAGAGAATTGGTGGTATGTCTCCCCAGACAACAGTTTGGCATTTCTAAATTTCTTACGATAAAATTCACCATTCTTCTCGTACCTTAATAACAAAGCCTGCTTTAACATGTCATAATTGTCTTGGTCTTCCCTGTTCATTTTGGCAAATACTTCATAAGAAGTACCTCTCAATCCCTGTGATAGCTTTAAGCTCCACCTCTCTCTCTCTAACCCATATGTAGTAGCTAATAACTCAAAACGTCCTAGGTACCCCTCTATGTCATCGTCTTTTTCAACAAAATGGTCTAAATGAAACCCCATAGCTGAGTTTGAGGCTCCCAGACTGGGCGTAGCATCTGAGGCAAAAGGGCTGGCACCATTTTCAGGAGCCGGCCTTGTAATTCCAGCTCCCTTAGTCGTAATTCGTGCTCCCTTTGCAACCTTCTATCTTCTGCCTCCCTTTCGGCAGTCAACCTTTTTTCTTCTGCCTCCCTTTCGGCAGTCAACCTTTTTTTCTTCTGCCTCCCTTTGCTGTCGTTTTTCTTCTGCCTCCCTTTGCTGTCGTTTTTCTTCTGCCTCAATCTGCAGCCTCTTAATTTCTCTATCAGCCTCTAACCTCTTCTCTTCAGCTAACCTCCTTTCTTCCCGTTCAATATATTTATCACATTCAGCCGTTACGTATTGAATTAAAATTTGACCATCCATTCCCATCTCCTTCGCGGTGAGCACAGCAGCTGATCTAAATTTTGCCAGCTCCGCCATACTTTTTAGACAATATAATAATATACAAGCTAAATCTCTAACCCGTAAATACACTAAGTACTTCTTATGACTATAGTCTAACTAATTCTAACTAACCAGTTAACTAATTAATTATTACTGGCTGTGAAGATTCACCAACTTTTATCTGCAGGGACACTTTTAATGTTAAAGGGAATTTTACAATTTATTTCCCTACTTTTATTTCTCCCACCAGGAGATCCTAATATTACTGTTGGGCTATTATCCCTGGACAAGACCCCAATATATGTAGTGGTGTTTGATGGTATTGTATGATGGTGATATTACTAAATGTAATGTATGAGGCCAGCTGTGAAGGCTCCTGAGATAAAATGTAGTTGAGAATTGTCAGAAGGCCTTTCTTGCTACCACTACGACCTCACACTTAATTTTTTTTTTAATGAATGTGGCTACGTAAAGTGTCTAGGGTTATGATATGTAGTGTGGTGTAATAGGTTATAGATATACCCACAGATATTTAACAAAACTAATAATATTTAACAAATATTACAACACACTGAACTAACTCAATAGTGTAAAATTTTTTGATAGAATTATATTACATTTATTTTGTTCTGTGTCAATTTTTTAGGTTGACCAGAACTTAAAAGGATTTAGAGATTATGAAAAGAAATGCATGGAATATTATATCATAAATGCAATAGTGTACATATATATGTACTATACTAGTTAGTTTTATTAAAATGTTCTAGTAGTCATCTACTTGGGAGGATAGTTAATGTTTGTGCTGTTGGGGTGGCCTCATCACACCTGTCTATATTGACTACACAGTGTCCAGAAAATGGTGGGAATTTTTATGGGGTATTAGTAACTAAACGGTGTTGGTGAATGTCCAGCAGACCAGAGGCTCACTCATCTTGTAGTTGTAGCTCTGGTGCTGAAATCTTGTGGTCCCACCTCTCCGTGCTGGCGGGCAATAATGGTGGTCTCTGTCACAAGTACTGCACAGATACACTCGAGTAAAGTCACCAACTGAATAGACACTGCTTGGTTGACAACAGAAACTCACAGCTCTGCAATCAAAGTATGGGCCATGTGTCAAAATCTATTCTCTACCCACGTCTGGACACAACACTGACACAACAACCACATCATACAGACAGGTCAGATCTCTCTGACCAAACAGCACATTTACCATGGTGGTTTTACATCAGATAGATCCTCCCAGACTATAGGTTCTGAAAAATATTTATTAGTTGTCTGCCCTAAAAGAGGATAGGTAATATGTTTCATTATTCTCAACACTTGATCTGTCTTGCCTAACCCTTGCTGGAGTTTATGTACATTGTTGGTCCCTAGACCCTGACTTGGGCGGGGGGTCTAGAGCAAATCCCTACTTGTTTGTAAGGCTAGATTTCGATATGGCAGTATCAAATCACTCGAACATGAAACAATATTCAAAATATATAAGGAAATAATTTCAATCTTACCAGATTATGAATAAATAACACAGAATTGCTAGCAAAACTCAGCTGAGCTGCTGGCTATAGTATGGCGTCCCTAAACTTCTTACACTTTCTTTCATATGGAAATCACCACACTTTAAAATCTGTGTCTCTCACTGAACAACTATTGAGAAATGACCCCAAATCCGCGTCTAAGCGCCGACAATATGCTTGTCTGTGGCCAATCACTGCCTAGGTTTATTTGAATTTCAAATTTCCTACACTAAAGTCATTTCAGTCATGCTTCAGTCAAGTATGGATGTTTATCTGTTAGTCTGTCCGTCTCTACTTGTGTTTCTACAAAATGTACTTGATTTTTGAACCAACCTTTCTCTCCCCTCCAAAATTTTGTCGTTAAAAGTTATTTTTAGACACAGCCACCACAATATCCCCTCTCCTCCATACCAAGTAGATTTGAACACCTGCGTCTCGAGGTCGTGTTTTTTTTTTGTGCAAAATAGCGACACTTTTAGATTCAATACAGTCTGTCGATGATGTAAACTACACTGTCTTTTGTCATTATCTTCAATATTATCTATCCGTCTGTAAAATTAAGAACATATTAGTTCACTGCTCAGAATAGGCCATCCGGCCAACTAATTTTTATATTCCTAACATTAATATTAAGAAAAAAGTACTTTTTAATTTTTGTAATATTCCTAACATCTGCGTTTAGCCGCTGAATTCAAATCAAGGGCTTGGTATCGCAAAAGCGTCCAATAAGTTATAATGAGTACATATATGTAAATGATTTGATATGTGTTCTTTCTTTTATATAGTGAAACGGTGGTACCCAACTTTCCAGCGTTTAGTAAAAAGGACATACTTGTGAGAAGCATAGACATTTCCTATCTTTAACCACGTGGGGTTTTTTTTTTTTTTTTTCAAGTAACACTCGTCTGACAGTGCATATGCCATCAGAGATAGACAGTAATACAAATCCCACAAACGGTTCCTAAAGATTAGAAATATATATTGGGCTTTTGAGCCAGTTCATATTGCTCCACAAATTTAAATGTATATGCTGCCTGGCGGCGAGAATAATTGCAAGAACTAACATTTACATTTCCAACACTATTGAAAGAGTGGATAGTGAACCAAGACTATCTGTTGAGAGCAGTTGTCCACTGGTCATCTTTTCCAGCTTAAGGGAATCCACGTGTTTTTTTTTCGGAACTCTGTGTGCCCGTTTAAACTTGCTTATCAAACCTGATCATAGTGACATTAAAAGTAAATCTAAAGTTTAACTGGTGAAGCGAACGCTCCCCGAAAACAGTGGAAGAAAACCTGTATTTGTAGAGCTGGGATTCGCTTTATCCAAAGAATCCAGATTCACTGTAGAGAAGTGTCCTAAGGTTGCGCCAGACGGTGAACAACATCAAGTTTTAGGTAAGGGTGAGAGAACCGAGTGAAAGTGACGGAAGGATGTTCGTTGGTTTAATGCATTCTTTCTTTTTTTGTAAATGTTTTCCTGAAGAAAGATTTGCTGCTTAATGTAATTGTTCCTTTAGAATAGATACTGCTGTCATAAGTCAGTTCTTACCTTCTAGAAAAGGGACAATATTAGACCCTAACCATATGCATCTCTAATTCTTTGGGCCATCATCTGTCATCCTAACGGGGCTGTGGGCTAAACCTAGAGTTAAGGGCATAACGGGGCTATCATCCTTGTAGCATTTTCTTGATTTTTTATGACTATTTGTATATGTTTTCTTTTGATGTAAAATTTATATGTTGTGTCGTAAGTTTAATAATGATAAATAAACTTACCCATAAATTAAATCAGTGTGCTGGTCAGCTCGTTCTAAATATTTATATAATCATTGTTATAGATTTCCCACGTCTGTATGTGTAACCGTCGTCACGTGTATGTGCGTGCCCGTGAGTAGATATAATATATGTAATATATGTATATGTGGTAGACTGTCTGACTGCTTAAAAATCTGTCGTAGAAGATAGGAGAGAGAGAGAGAGAAGATTTTCTCGCATCTCAGAGACAGCCTCTATCACTATTCTATCATCTCACTTGTGGTATCTATTTCCTTTACTAACTCACACTGTGACTCTCACTCATTCCACTCTATTCAGAAGGGACCAACCCAAGTCTTAAATTCTCCTATCAAAAATCTACGACAAATGGGTTCTCGTCCGTAGGATTTTTGAACTTAGAATAGGAAGACGAGTACGACAAATGGTGACTCGTTTCCGGTTTTTGAACTTAGAATAGGAAGACGAGTACGACTAATGTGGACTCGTCTATCTGGATTTTGTCTGTAAGATTCTTTATTCTGATATAGAGTAAGAGTGTGATGTCTTGTGAGTTTTGTATCTTTTAAAAATAATTATCCCCTAGACTAACGATCTGTTTTTGGGCGTGCTGACCACACAAACTGATAAGTTTTTTCCACAGCATTTTGAATAATATACATTTTGGTTACAGGTTGATTTTGTCGGGATATATGTTAACTGCTGATTGTAATACTAAACGCTGGTAAAGTGGTGAGTGTATAACATTCACTGGGTTTTGAAGAAGTAGGTGTTTGAGCAAAAGCTAAGGAGTGCGTTTCGGACTATTTGTCCAGATTAATTGCCTCCCTCACCCTAACTGTCTTCAGGGGTAAACTTATAGTGGATTTACAAATTAAGGGATTATTTTTCTCTTTAAATTTTTGCAATAATTATTTTGCTTTTCCACTGTAGCAACTTATTTTTCAGAAGTAATCTTAACTACCATTTAGTTGGCGTAGTCGTGTTTTGCATTAGGTGCTTTATTGCCGATAATAGCAGCGATAGTTAGATTTTATTTTTGGAGGAGGTATCCCAGGGTTAAGGATATCATCTTTTGAATTTTTGGAAATTTTTTTTCTCGTAAGTGGTAGGAACCAGGGTATCTTTTTTTCTTTTTTCTTTCTCCACTAGTCTCAGTTACTGACAAAATATGGCCGAGAGGGCAAAGCTTAGACAACTCCTCAGGGACGAAGCGAGAGAGGAGGGACTGGAAGGAGAGGAAGCGAAAGCATTTGTCAGAGACGAACTTGAGAGATACGATGCGGAGAGGAAAGCAGCTGAAGCTTTGCAGCAGAAGAAAATGGACGAGGAAATGGAAATTCGCAGGATGCAGCATGAGGAAAAAGAGAAGGAGAGACAGCATGAGGAAAGAGAGAAGGAGAGACAACATGAGAAGGAGAGAGAAGAGAGACAGCAGAGAGAGACAGCATGAGTTAGCTCTTAAAACTCTAGAATTCCAAAGTCGTGGTACTGCCTCTACCTCCAGCAATGGAGAATCTTCTCCTCATTCCTCCTTAACTGATCCTTCTAACAGTCAATCTCTTCACCTCACTGCTATGTCTTTTCCGCTAGAATCTTTCCCTTGTCCAAATGAGAAGATTGACACTTGGCTAGAAAAATTTGAGAAAATTGCAACTCTGTACGGTTTAGAGAGGTCACGTTGGAACATGAAGCTTTCCCAGGCTTTGAAAAGTTCTGCGTATGATGTTGTTGCGTGAGAAATTCTCGCAACATCGTTTTATTACAATATCTATTTTATAACGCAAGGGCAACAACTGCTTGAAATTTATAGTCACTTTTCTCGGTAAGCATTTGTCTTCTCGCGTTGGTATTGAATGCAGTTAAGTTTTGAGCTGTGGTCATTTTGCGCTGGACTGCGCATGACTGGTCTTGCTTCTTGGTCGATCGATTTCCGCCCACCAGGGGAGGGAGCGATTTGAATGGCGAGAAAGATGCCTCGCTGAAAGAGGATCTCCGCTATTTTTTTGTTCTGTCAGGAATGTGAAAGTCCTCTTATGGATATTTCGTTTATTCGAGATAATACCTCTAGTGTATTTGCACATGCCGGGAGGCATAATATTTCTGTGTATTTCCTGAAGGCAAGGTAAATTGACTTTCCATTAACTCTATCGATTTTTGGTCGTGAGCGATTTCGATTCATAGCCTGTCTTCGAAAGTCGTCGTCACGAGATGTTTTCCCAGCTCACATGTCGCTGTATTGTACTGCATCGGTTGATGCATGTCCCAAGGACCATTACTTGCTACTTTGTTAAATGAACTAGGCTTGGAAAACCTTTGTTAACTAGAGGATATTTTTGAGGACATTATTTATACTTCGGCAGACGTGTCTGTCTTGCTGAAGTCAGATTAAGGAGAGTGAACTGATCTCATACATCTGGTTACCTTCTGGCTAAGATAGAAAGGGATGGAGAGAATTTTCCCGACTACATTACAGCCTTATAATGTATTGACATGTCTGTGAATCACCTTTGTTATGATGCTGTCTACCGTCCATTGCTATACTGACATTGTTGCTGTGATAATGACTGTCTGATGTACCTACATATTCGCGTATACATTTTGTCACTGTGGCGTCCACAATAAATGATACAGAAAAACGTCTAGCTGTTACAAGCATCATTGACTTTATACGTCGTGAGTTTACTGACGTCCTATGTGGATTGCCCTGTTATTTTGTATGAACATTGTTTGACTGAACACATCTGCACACTACACAAAACCAGACATGCGGATACCATCCATCATCATATGGCATCACGCATCAGATGTTTACGCCAAACTGGAAAGCAGCCAACAAGACAACTATGATCTGTTGAAGAAAGCGTTACTGGAGCGCTTTGAAATGAACGCTCGCAAATTTTTGCAACTGTTTCGCAACAGCAGGAAGGAGAGTTCTGAATCTTTTCACCAGTTCTCTTCCCATCTAAAGGGATATTTGACAAAGTGCCTTGAGCTCTCGCAGCTCCCCTCTACCTATGAAGGTCTTGAGGAATTTGTTTTAACAGAACAAATAAAGAACACTTTGTCTGCTGATACCCGGAGATTTCTAGCTGAGCAAGGGGCGGAAAAACTTGAAGACATTTTAGAAAAGTCTGAGCGTTACCATAATGCGCTGGCTGAACTACCGGCCACAAAGCGGAAACCGACAGAGGAGCATTTTCGAAAACATAACCTAGAGCAATCTTCTCAGGCTTCTAACCTAAATAACCACAGAGAAACTGGACCTCAAAACCCCCCTCCTGAAAAAAATCCAAGTTCTACAAGAACAAGTACCCCAACCACCCCAAACAGTCTGATCAACCCGACCGCCCTACATGGCAGCGTAGCCAGAAAGGACAAGGTGGCAAAGGGAGAACCCCTGAACACGGGACATATGATCAGACCGAGCACACCGAGCCGAAACGCATCGGATGCTTGATGACAGTCTCGCAAGGCGGAATTGTTGACAGTGATTCCCAACCTGTTGGGGATAGACCCTCAACGCGAGGTACTGTTACTTTGAACGGTTCTCAAACTTCTTGCTTATTTGACACGGGGCTTTCTTATGATTGCATTGTTGCCAGAAACCTGGTCAAACCCGGTCAAGAGACAGCAGAGACCGTCCAACTTTGTGGAGTTCGTAAGAGTGATGCACCTACAGCGCTTCCCATCGCATTGGTGGAGATACACTCTGACTTTGTCAGAGGTGTGATCAAAGCGGCTGTTATGGATGATCCCATCTACCCAGTCATACTTGGCGGGAGATACGTGTGTATTGGGAAACCGGAAGAGCCGATTGTGGCAGCAGTAACTACAAGAGGGCAAACCAAGAAGGAACGGGAGCCTGCGCCTAATTTGTTACCCATGGAACTTAAAGAAGCGCAATACAAGGACCCTACTTTGGCACCCTGCTTTAGGAAAACTGCCCATGGCTAAGGAACCCAAACAGCACGGGGACATTTTTTCTGAGGATGGCGTACTTTATCGGAGAACGGGCAAGCCTGACCAAGGTTACAACCAGCTCCTAGTACCGAAACAGTACAGAAGCCAAATCCTAGAAATGGGGCACTCTCTTCCCTTCAGCGGACATATGGGACAGAACGCCACAAACCAAAGGATAACCACTCATTATTGGTGGCCAGGAGTAAATACTGATATTATCAGATATGTCAAATCCTGTGCCCAGTGCCAACGTGTGCCACCCAAGCAACGGGCACCCCCAGTCTCTTTGGGTGAAATGCCAATAGTGGGTACACCATTCGAACGGGTTGTGATCGACATTTTAGGGCCTTTCGAGAGGACTAAAAGAAGGAACAGGTTTATCCTGACCTTAGTCGATACATGCACTTTATGGGCAGAAGCTATACCGCTAACATGCGCAGATGCCAAGCATGTCGCAGAAGCCCTCGTGCAGATTTTCACTCGGTTGGGATTCCCTCAGCAAGTGTTGACGGATAACGGATCCCCATACCGAAACCTGTTGATGGATGAGATCGTGAAGATCTTGAGGACCCAACACATCCACACTAAGCCATATACTCCGGCCGGAAATGGGCTCGTGGAGCGTGCAAATGGAAACCTCACCATGATGCTAAGTAAGCTGGCACAAGTGAAACCTGAAGATTGGGATCTCTGTATTCCTGCAGCATTATTTGGCTACAGAGAATCTCCTCATACTTCCACAGGATTTCCGCCAGCTACACTCTTATTCGGCAGACCCATTAAGGGCCCGCTTGAAGCCTTACTTCAGTCTCTGACAGACGAGAAGGCGGATGAGACAGTTGTCTCAGCCAGTAAATATGTGTCGGTTTTAAAGGAAAGGTTGAAACTAGGGTGGGACCTAGCAACGACTAACTTTAAGCGAGCTCGCACAAAGCACGCTAACCGATACAGGAAAGTCGCGAAAGAGAGAGAACTGCAAACAGGAGAGAAAGTTTTGGTGTTACTCCCTACCGAGAACAACCAACTGAAGATCGGATGGCAAGGGCCGTTTACCGTCCTGAAAAAGATTTCTAAGGCTAACTACCAGATCTCTATTCAAGGAAAGGAGAAGGTTTTCCATTTAAATCTCTTAAAGAGATACTTGGAAAGACCAGTGCCAACCTCCGACCATCTCCTGACGATCGCCAGAGCTGACGAAGATGATGATAGTGGCAGGGATATTCCACCGCTATCACAGAAAATCTTTCAAAAATGTCAGAAGCGGCGACGCTCTTTCAAGCGCGCATGGGAGACATTCCAGAGGAAGGAAACTTTGGGGAGTAGACTTGAGTAGGAATTGGAGAGAGATGGAGGGGGAAGACGAGAGGGAAGAAGACAGACACCCCGAAGCTACGGTTATAGGAAATTTAATTCCATAACGTAGACATGGAGTGCTTCCATATCTTAAGGGGGGACGTCCTGTCACGTAGGTCTTTATGTCATTAAATTACCTACATCTTCTTCCTATTCTCTCACCCTAATCCTTTCATTTATATTCTTTCCATACTTGTTTTTCCTGTATTTTTTTGCATCACTCGGTTGCGAAAAATATTTTCTTCAGTATTTTTAAACTTTACCTGTTTCTTTCTCAAAACTGAGAATCGCGCTAGGACGATATTACGTAGATGTCAGGGCTGCAGGGCGTCAGAAGGCGTGATAAGTCGGTTCGCTGGACAGAGGACGTAGACAATCGACTACATTCTCACCGAGCGCGCGAGTTTCTTCTCGGCATAAGTCCCGGTGAGGTGTGATACTTTACATCTGCACCGGTCAGTATTCAGACATTTGTCTGAAAAATCCCCAAACTGACACGGCGCTCACTGTGGGCCATGGTCAGCTGTAGTGTGAAAACTGCCCTGCATTGGAGACAGGTTGTCTGAGATTTGAAACTGACACGCGTACATCTTGGTCAGTGGTGGCAGTTACGACATGTTAGGTGTGAAACGTATCGTTTAAGCCGGAAAGGGGAGAGCATTTCGTTCTACGAAATAATAGTTCATCCTTTGTCTGGTTTAAAATATTAACCCACGTTTGAAACTATTTCATTTCACTCAGTACCTTTGCAGTTAGACTAGAACAACCTTCGTTCGATTTCTAAATAATCTCTGTAAATAGAGATGGCCTTAGTTTGGTCGAAGTGGTTTAACGTTCTTAGTAATTCTGTGGTTGAGGTATATTAATATTATATATAATAGATATCTAGTTTTGTGAAGTGATTTAGTGTTAAATCGCCGATTCCATTTTAAACTAGTTCTGTGTGCAGAGTGAATATTTTGATAGTTTGTTATTTCTTTAAATCGTCGAGTTGCAGTGGAAATACAAAATAAATTATATTTTTAGCTTACTAAACAAGTAGCTGAAATAAGTTTAATTTAACTGTTAAATACTCAGTCGAAACTGTTTTAATAACAAACTTATAAATGCTAGATGCTACATCAGTGAATAGTGACGGAATACGAAGATATTCCTAAATTCCTGATGATTGTTTTTATATAACTTACGTTACGGGAAGTTTTAAATATAAGTCAAGCTGTAGGCGTGCTATTTAAAATGTAAGTTATAATGAGTACATATATGTAAATGATTTGATATGTGTTCTTTCTTTTATATAGTGAAACGGTGGTACCCAACTTTCCAGCGTTTAGTAAAAAGGACATACTTGTGAGAAGCATAGACATTTCCTATCTTTAACCACGTGGGGTTTTTTTTTTCAAGTAACACTCGTCTGACAGTGCATATGCCATCAGAGATAGACAGTAATACAAATCCCACAAACGGTTCCTAAAGATTAGAAATATATATTGGGCTTTTGAGCCAGTTCATATTGCTCCACAAATTTAAATGTATATGCTGCCTGGCGGCGAGAATAATTGCAAGAACTAACATTTACATTTCCAACACTATTGAAAGAGTGGATAGTGAACCAAGACTATCTGTTGAGAGCAGTTGTCCACTGGTCATCTTTTCCAACTTAAGGGAATCCACGTGTTTTTTTTCGGAACTCTGTGTGCCCGTTTAAACTTGCTTATCAAACCTGATCATAGTGACATTAAAAGTAAATCTAAAGTTTAACTGGTGAAGCGAACGCTCCCCGAAAACAGTGGAAGAAAACCTGTATTTGTAGAGCTGGGATTCGCTTTATCCAAAGAATCCAGATTCACTGTAGAGAAGTGTCCTAAGGTTGCGCCAGACGGTGAACAACATCAAGTTTTAGGTAAGGGTGAGAGAACCGAGTGAAAGTGACGGAAGGATGTTCGTTGGTTTAATGCATTCATTCTTTTTTTGTAATTTTTCCTGAAGAAAGATTTGCTGCTTAATGTAATTGTTCCTTTAGAATAGATACTGCTGTCATAAGTCAGTTCTTACCTTCTAGAAAAGGGACAATATTAGACCCTAACCATATGCATCTCTAATTCTTTGGGCCATCATCTGTCATCCTAACGGGGCTGTGGGCTAAACCTAGAGTTAAGGGCATAACGGGGCTATCATCCTTGTAGCATTTTCTTGATTTTTTATGACTATTTGTATATGTTTTCTTTTGATGTAAAATTTATATGTTGTGTCGTAAGTTTAATAATGATAAATAAACTTACCCATAAATTAAATCAGTGTGCTGGTCAGCTCGTTCTAAATATTTATATAATCATTGTTATAGATTTCCCACGTCTGTGTGTGTAACCGTCGTCACGTGTATGTGCGTGCCCGTGAGTAGATATAATATATGTAATATATGTATATGTGGTAGACTGTCTGACTGCTTAAAAATCTGTCGTAGAAGATAGGAGAGAGAGAGAGAAGATTTTCTCGCATCTCAGAGACAGCCTCTATCACTATTCTATCATCTCACTTGTGGTATCTATTTCCTTTACTAACTCACACTGTGACTCTCACTCATTCCACTCTATTCAGAAGGGACCAACCCAAGTCTTAAATTCTCCTATCAAAAATCTACGACATGCCGGACGAAAACATCGTAGTGGGCGATGCTTTTTTCTTTTGTCATAGGCTTTCCTGTTATCTGTCTTCACTCACCTCATCGTTGAGATAAAGGTTGGATTAGCGCGAAGCAGTGAGAACAGATCCCATAGTTAGTCAGCAGCACGGTCATATATGACAGTAAAATGGAGGGTTTAATGGAAAGGTAGCAGCCTGTGAAAAGTTAGGTCTAAGGAGTGACTGACATATTAAATGTGACATGACAACATGCCAAGCCCCACTTCCCTGCGCTGAATCAGAAAGCAGTAATAATCCTTTCGGCCAGCAGCCTTATGTCAAACAAAGTCCCACAGAAACTACCACATTAGGAGCACGTGAATGCTTGTTGCTGGCTTCAAGGGGGCCAGCTACATTGGTGGTTCTATGCTCCGTAGGAAGCGCAAAAGAAAGTGATGATGATGATGAATAAACCTTCCCGTAGTCTTGTCCAGGCACCTTATTAGGGGGAAAACAGAAGTATTATAAAGGTGGTATAATTTCCTTCCGTAGGTGTTAACCTTGTCCCAGCGCTGTCCGGACTTTGTCTCAGATGCTCAAGTGTTTAATGCTTGCTGTTTAAACACCCGTGTGTTTCAGAGTGCACACAAACTCATGGTCACTGGCAACAGCTTACAGTCTGTTCCCAGCGCATAGGCCCAACTGCGCAATATGTGTTCTAGAGGGAGAACAGCGTGCTGCACGGAGAACCGTTCCTGTTTCTCTCTCTCTCTCTCTCTCTCTCTCACACACACACACAAAGTTCTGCTCTCAAGCGTTTTGTTTACATACAGCTACCTTGATTCTGCTTAAACATTCCACCACTGGCAGAGAGGAAACGATCAGGGCAGAGTGCCAAGTCTGTGCCTTAAGATACCACCTTTCTCTTTCGTTTATGAGGGCTTGTCTCGAGTACAGACACAGAGAGAGAGAGGGAGGGAGAGGGAGATGCTTTCCTAGGTCACAGACAGGAAAAAAAAAGAAGGAAAGCTGAAATGAAACGGCAGAAAGTTGAAACAGACGGAATAGGAGAAAAATTGCAGCAGTTGTTCACTTTTTCTGTCTTAAAATGTGTGTACCCCCGTCCCCAATATTCTCTCTCCCCCCTCTTTCTCTCTCATATTCCTCCCTACCTTGTATTGTGCATCTGTTTACGGTTATAGGCTCACCTGTTCATTTCTTATTATATGATCATATTGGCTGTGCGAACGAACCGGTTACTTTAATATTTAAATAAAGCAGGACAGGTAAAATATTAAACAAATAATGATGTTTTGGTTAAGGTTTAAACAAAAAACACCATTGACATTTATGTCCGTGAACTCAGAAATGTTATGTCATATCATCATGCCGACCGAATCTTCATTGAAATTATAAATCAAATAATATAAGTTTGTTTCATTAGCTTTTCCCGTCATTATTTGTAATTACGCTTCTTGAGGAGATGAAGTTTCCGTTTTTTGTATGAGAAGTATTTCTGCTGGCATCAGTCCAGATTTCTTAGGATGTCCTTCATTTCCTGCAGTCTACCATTTTCCCCTTATTGTGTATTGCATACATGATATTTTTTTGGGCTATTATTTTGTCCATATTCAGCCTAGACACAAGGTCCCTCAAGCATTTGAGGGCGGATGCCCAAATATGAAATACCTTGCAGCCTGGCACTACGTCTTCCTTTATAAGATGGATTACATTTTATCGAGTATAAATAAGCCCAACGCAGTGTAACCACTTGTTTATTGATAATAAGAACAGTAGACATAGCCCTAATTCAGTGGGCCTGAGGTAATATGCGTCGCATAGGAGGTGCACATGACTATAAAAATTAGGGTATGGTGACTCTGTCTAAATTCAGGGCATTTGTCCTAAGGCCCGCAGACAGGATTCGGTCAGCTTTTACGTTTTTTTTTGCCGGTTAGCCAACCCAGGACGTCCGTCCAAAGGAATAATTACTGAAACAATGAGACATTCAAATAATCCTGCTATCTTCTTACTTTGGTGCTCGGCCGCTGACTGACAAAGCATTCAGTGACCATCACGCCCGTTGGCGCCTTGTGGGGCAGTGTCACAGGGTTATCCCGAAGGGTAACCAAAGAGAGTTATCTATGTGGTGCCGGCTTTGTCAATGGCTCAGATTTGCCTGGCAACCGGTTGGAAATAGGCAGCAGGAGTGAAGAAGGCGAATGTAAGACTCTGGGATAAATTCCCCGCAGACAGTCCCAGTGATTCTGGATCTCGTGACACTATAACTCCTACCACTCTATCCCCCTCTCTATATTATAATGCTAACGAGCCCCCACCTCCCCAATTACACTGAGTGAACAGAAGAGGAAGAAAGGAAGAACAGTATGTCTCTTTCACACACTTTCTTTCCTTCTCTATATATGTAATTACGTGTGTTGGTAAAGCAAACACAACTACAACATTTATTGAATTACTGAAATATAACAACATTCAATTACACTAATACAAATGCAACTAGGAATGACATTAACTATCCCTGTGAAGAAAGATATTAGTTAATGCAAATACACAAATGAATTTTAAATCTATGCTATGGGATGATAATGATGAAATGTAAGCAACTTCTAAATACTAACAAAAGGATATCTCGTTTCGGGTCTCTGACTGACTGTCAATATAACTTTGGGTAATTGTATACACTGGACAAGACTTTGTCTGCATTCAATAATACTGGACGGTCCACTTTATTTCGTCAGGTGTCGATGGCCTGTTCTTTTGTTCCTCACAAAGCGAGTGTTGACATTGCCACGCGCGTCTGAGGTGGCTTGTTCCTAGGTTGTGTTGAAGCAATGTTATGCGGTGGAGACTTCGTCTGATATGCAGATGTCCATGTGTGGTGAAGATATTTTCCTCAGGTGGTGATGATGGTGAAATCGGGTACATAGTGGAATTTGTTTGCGCATCAGTTTTACGGGGAGAATCTATCCCTTACTGCAGGTAATTTAGGATCTCGATAAATTTTGTAGGCACTGGGTTTACAAGATCGTCCGTCTACTCTTGCCACTTCTGACCAAGATTTCTCAAAGGCACTTGTTGTAAAAATCGTCCGTTTGCTCCTGCAACTTCTGATCATTAAATTCACGTGGACAGCTCTTAGTAATGCAGCAATCCTTCTGGGTAGGTTCTGCTTACTTTTCTGTGTGGGTGGTCGATGACAGAAAGCTCCTTCACCGTCTGGCAAATTCCTTTCTAAACCCCAGTTGAGTATTGGTAGGTTCGTTGCCGTTAATTACATGTGAGATGCGTGTCGTGGCAGTATCTCTGGTCGGCCCTACTCTAAAGCACTTGTCCCGTGATTAACGCCAACAACGTAGTAGACGAAGGCTGCATTATCTCAAATGGTCCCTGTCTCTACCACTGTGATGGATAAAATAACGAACCCCTTGTAAGTATCCCGTAAACTATGTTACGCCTGTCGTGTGTTCTTGTATGTGAAATCTTATCACTATAAGGAATGGCTGCGCGGTGTTTACTGCACGGCTAACAGGTAATGTAAGAGGCAAAATAAAAGTGTCTTGTATTTATTTCGTTATAGTTACTGGAAACTCTGCAATGTTATAATTATAATAATTCTCTGCATGGTGTTTATTGTAACCTGTACTTATTAGTGTAAAATATAATATGATAGTAAAACGTGACTGGTATTTACAGTTTTAACTTTATGGAAAATATGTATATATTATCTGACTGAAGTTAGTATAAAATATAATAATGATAAGGTACAAACTATATTACACTAACCTTGGTGTCCATATAACGAATTTCACTGACACACGTCCTGAAATCTTCCTCGTGAAATCTAGAACCCAAGTATGTTGGCGGACTGCTTCTCTTGCAATGCCGAGCGACAAATTTAGTTTGGTTTTATTTGGTCCTAATCGCCGCTGGCGATTTTTCGGGTTCGCTTCTGTTGTCATGTGAAATTTCGTTTGTTTTCCTTTAGTCAGACATTCAGTCCTCATTACTGTGTAAATTTCCTGTAATATTTTGCTACGTATTATCTTTTTCTTGTTTTTCCTCTCCCAGACAGTCTGTCTGCGTCGTCTTTTGAGGCATGTGCAGTGTTGTTATCGTCTTTGTATTCTTTACTCCTTTCATGTTGTTAATTTTTCTTTCATATTGATTTTCGCCCCGACTTTGTGTCTCCGTTACTTCAACATTATCCGTGAAGTCCGACTGACCACCTTTATGTTCTGTTACAAGCCGAAATAATATTTGTAGATTACTGGCCATGGGTAAACACACCCGAGACTTAGTGTCGATTACCGCGATAGTCTGTTGACCTAATGTCTCCTTGTTGTGAAAGCATTCCAGGTGAATGTTGTTGCGTTTACAGGGCTCCCGCCGAGCGCTGTCTATCGTTATGTAAACATTCCCTGTAAAATTGGTGGGTTTCCCACGACTGATTAAAACGATGTATCGTGCAGACAATGGGTATAGACAACCGACTGCCTTCTCATTCCGTGAGAAATTTACCGACAAAGTATTGGCAATCGGTTTTAGGAATTGAAATGCCGACTTACTCGCGTCCCGTGACAGGCAGCAACAAACTGTCTCCACTTTGCTGGGTCGGCCACCATCCTTCATGTGGTGCCCCAGCTCTGGTTAATACGCTACATCTTCGCCAGGTGGCTTTTGGCCGGCCTCGCATTCGCTTTCTTTTTGGAGTCCACAGTTCTGATGATGGTGTCAGGGTCTCTTCTGAGGATGTGGCCATCCCAGTTCCAGAGTCTACCCGCTATGATAGTGTCAGGGGTCTCTTCTGAGGATGTGGCCATCCCAGTTCCAGAGTCTACCCGCTATGATAGTGTCAGGGGTCTCTTCTGAGGATATGGCCATCCCAGTTCCAGAGTCTACCCGCTATGATGGTGCGAATGTCTTCTTTGATGGCTCCAAGTAAGTAGTTCTTGATTGATTATGGTCTTCGGCCAGAAAATTCGAAGAATTTTCCTTAAGCACATTGTGTGGAAAGAGGACAGTTTGGACATTTCATTTTCTTCACTCTTCAGCATTCTGCACCGTACAGAAGTACATAATTTACGCAACTGTCGTTTGTTTTTAATGCAGTGTTTGTACTGTACGTGGAATATTTCCAGGTGTTTCCTGCTATCCTAATTACACTTAAATTGTTGTTACTTTTTAATTAGGAATTAAGGATGTGTATTTGATGACAGGATGTATCATTAAAAAGGAAGCAGGACGAATAGTGTGGAAGTATTTTTTTTTTTTTTTTTGGCATTAGATTTACTAATGTATACATCGACATGGCTTTTGTCATCTTTAGCGCCATTCAGGGAAGTTAAATCGTGCGCACGTTTTCAGATGACTTTCTCAAGAATAACGGAAACCACAGTGGAACTACATTAGCAGCTGGTAGTGCAAAAAAGAGAGGGGGAGGGAGGGGGGGGGGGGTAATTAGTTTTAGTACCCAGATTGTGTCGACAAACATGTGTGACTAAATTCTTATTGAGGAATTAAAGTGTTTACTACCTGCCTGGGTCCGGTATAGTTCCCATGGAAAGGGGGGATCTCTTATGAGTCAAAGCAAGAATGTAAGTATTGCTCCCTAAGCGCTGTAATTCGTTCTTGTTGAGCTAAAGAAAATTGATGAATTAATAAATAGTTCGTTCCCAGTGTTCAGAAAGCTGTATATATATTAAGTGAAAAGTGATGCAGAACAAAAACTAAATAGTTAAAAACATTTATTAACTACATATAATTAATTAACAAACATATTGGCCACAAACCAAATATTATGTATGTACTGCAGAAACATAAATATATCCAATGTTCGACCGTACGTTTGATACGTATTGTAGGTTTGACGATAAAATACGTATAGTATGCTTACAGTAGAACTTCCGTACGTTAAAATACGTTACATCACTGCTTCAGATGTTTCAAAACCTGGAAAAAAATTTTCTCCAGTTGAAACATGTTATGATATGTCCTACAGAAGCTAGACAGCTAAAACTAAAAGCAATTTAATTTACTTATTTTTATTCTAATATTGAACACAAATAACAGAAGCAACAAGACCTTTCATTACAAAAATGAGCATATAAACTTATCTGCTGTGACCACCGACAACTACGCTTAGCAAGTTTTCAGTACTTATTCCGAATCATCGGAATCGTCTGCCAGCCAATTAACTCTTTATAATCCAATTCGGTGATTTTGCAGTTGAAATAAAAACAAACACAAAGTTATACAATCATGCAATATGCCGTATTATCGGCTGACATAACGAATGAATTATTTAAAAGATGACTTTCCATATACTTACAGCGCTAAGATATCCTGTTCGTCGCTTTTCAGCAGATGACCATGGTTCTGTAATTCTGAACGTTTTAACACATGTTGGTCTAGCAATTCAAGCTGTGGTTAAATAAAATATAAATGTATGTTATTTATCTTTAAATTGTTAGTAAAACTCTTGTTACATAAAAACAAACAACTTGTTTTTTTTTAAATATACGTTATGCGCCAATGACGTAATTTCACGCTATTCCTATGGAAAGTGCCATATGTCAAACTTACGCATATTAATTTAACGTATAATAACGAATTATACGCTTATTTTTTTTATTTTTTTTTTTTGCCATAAAGTACTTATAGTACGCGTATTTTATTCTCAGACGTAACTTACGGTCGAACATTGAATATATCGCTAGGGATCCTGCATGCAAACATGCAAATTGACTTCCGGTGCAAAGAACTCAGAAATGTAACTGCAGAAACTTCATGGTGCTGGCAAATGCGTAAACCTGTGTGGAAATGATAACGTTTCACACACAAATGTAAGTAGCAGTCAGACAGAATCACCAGAACAAAGGTGCTAACGTATCTTTCACTTTCGTCTTGATGGCCGACACTTTGGCGCCTTAATTTTTTTATTCTTAGAAACTGCTCCTTATAATTTTGTGTTATTGTTAACAAGGATACACCGGAAACAGATTGCGATCAGGGTCATTAGAGTACGCATGTTGTGATGTGTTCCATTAGATGTTAGCAATGAGCTACAATATTATTTAACGGTTTGTTTACTGCATATGTGGAATCCGAGTTGCAGAGTGGCTAGAGCTCTCATTCCTCCAGGCAGTGTTTATTGGTTCGAAACCTGATGGCGTCATGCTGCAGTTTAACCAGTTGTAAATGGGTACTTGATTCTACTCTTCAGTTTGGGAACGAACGAAATCTTTATTTCTTCAGATTAAAGAAATAGGCATTACTGTCTGTTTATATGTCTGCCCTGCAATAGCATAACTCTACAAGTGATTTCAAATTAATACATACATAACTTCAACTACTTCTTTTATCCTTAGCCACAGACCGTCATAGCAGTCAGTGGCCATTACGCCTGGTGGCGTCTTGTAGGGCAGCAACAAATTGATTCCACTTTGCGCGATCGTTGGCCATCCTTCGTACAGTGCCCCAACTTTGGTTCATTCTTTGCATTTCACCCTCCACAGCCCTCCGGCAAGTTGTTTTCGGTCGGCCTGTCTTTCGTTTTCCATTCCGGGGTCCATAGCATAGCTGTTCTTGTGGTGGCATCGGGGTCTCTTCTGAGGACATGTCCAACCCAATTCCAGCGTCTTCCAGTTATGATGGTGTGCATGTCCTCTTGCTTGCTCCGAGTAAGCAGTTCTTGGTTGGTGATGGTATTCGGCCAAAAGATTCGGAAAATTTTTCTTAGGGCAGGTTGTGTGGAAAGAGGACAATTTCGACATTTCCTTCTCTGTTACTCTCTAGCATCCCGCACCATAGAGAAGCACAGAAAGCTCACAGCTCTCATATAGTCTTAATTTTGTGTTCATGCTGTACTGAGAGGACTTCCAGATGTTGTTTAGACTAAAAAAGACTGTTCTTGCTTTGTTCATTCTGTTGTTGATGTCTTTGCTTGCTCTGCCGTCTGGTGTTACTATCCATCCTAGGTATGCGAAGGTGTCTGTCTGTTCCAGTTGCTGATTCCTTACTGTTATGGGCTCAGGGTTGGTCACATTGAGCGTCATGACCTCTGTCTTCTTTAGATTGATATTTAGGCCTACCTGCTGGCTATACTTATTAAGGCTATCCGTTTTTTCCTGGATGTGTTGATGTGAATGTGCTAGTAGTGCAAAGTCATCTGCGTATTCCAGATCTTCCAATGTAGAAAATGTAGTCCATCTTATTCCTCTTGAACTGTCCTCTGTTGTCAGGCGCATCACCCAGTCTATGTATGTATACTGTCAAAAGCCTTTTCAAAATCAATGAAATTAATGTACAGCTATCTCTGCACTGCTCTATAATGTTCCTGATGGTAAATATATGATCTGCCCATCTTCTGTTCTTTCTAAATCCTGCTTGTTCTTTCCTCAGTTTGTGGTCTACTGCTTTTGAAAATCTCTGTATAATTATCCTGCCTAGTATTTTGCTGGGAACTGAGAGAAGAGTGATTCCTCTCCAATTATTGCAGTCTGCAAGATCTCCCTTCTTGGGCAATTTGACAATTATTCCTTTGTTCAACTCCGTTGGTGTTGTCCTTGTTTTCCAGACTTGTGCAAATAGTGGTTCTAATAGTTCTGCTGCTAGCTCAGGGTCTGTCTTAAATAGCTCTGCATTTAAGTTATCATGGCCATGAGCTTTTCCATTCTTTAATCCTTTGATTGCTGTGATGATTTCTTCTTTTCGTGGAATGTCTGTATTAACATCTAGATCTTTTTCAGCCTCAGCCTCTCTGGTGGTTCCTTGTTCAGAGTTTCTCTGAAATGCTCTGCCCATCTTGTTTCCTGTCCCTCTGCTGTCTTGATGAGATTTCCTTGCTTATCTCTTACTAATGTAATATTGTTTGCACCTCGTTTTCCGCTGATGAATTTAGTTATTTTGTATACTGTGCTTTGTTCATTTCTCAGTGCTGCCTCTTCTACCTGTCTTGCAAGATCGTCTAGGAAATGCCTTTTGTTGGCTCTGGTTTGGCGTTTTACTTCCTTGTCCAGCTGACTGTACTGTTCGCTATATAGTTGCTTTAACCTGGGGGTCTTCGCTTCTGTTTTCTTTCTTTTCATTTCCTTTCTCATCGTTGTGGTGTTTAATGTTTCTGGTGTTATCCAGTCTCGCTTCTTCCTTTCCTGGAATCCCAAGCATGATTTGCTGCTGTCCTTATATATTGTTGAAATGGTGTTGAATTTCTGGTCTGTATCATCAGTCAATGTCTTTTCCTGACTTTTGGCAAATTGATATCGTTTCTTTATATCAGCCACAAAAGCTTTTCTGGTAAGGGGGTCCTTCAATTTGCTGATCTCAAACCTTTTCTGTGTAGTTACAGTTGGTACAGCAGCTCAGAGTTTTACCTTCAGTTTTGCTACTACTAAATGGTGATCACTTCCCACACCTGCACCTCTTCTTATTTTCACATCTTGTAATGCATGTCTCCATCTACCATTAATCATAATGTGGTCTATCTGGTTTCTGTCCCGACCATTTGGTGATTCCCATGTTAATTTGTGAATTTCTTTGTGTGGGAAAAGTGTTCCTCCAGGTTGTTAATGCTACAGAAACTTATTAATTTATCCCCGTTTTCGTTTGCTGTTCCGCTGCCGCATTTCCCCATTACTCTTTCATTATATACAGTAAGTAGTTAATATTGCATTCAGTAGTATTACAGACATACAGAGAGAGAGAGAGAGAGAGAGAGAGAGAGAGAGAGAGAGTGTGTGTGTGTGTGTGTGTGTGTGTAATGTATAGTAAAGCTTTAACATTTAAAATGAAATATTTAGTAAAAAATAATAATAATTAAAACGGATATGTACGTTTGGTGAATTTTTAAGTGGCCGTGACTTTCACATGCGCATGTAGATTTCTTTTGAATGTATTTGCAGTTTTTTTAGGTTTGACAGAAGTCGATAACGGGGGAAGGCAAAGCACTCCCTTTATCGTTACAACACATATGCACAGTCACCTCACTCTGATAATGAACCAATTACGTTTAACTTCCTGTCGGGAACTATCCTTGATATTAGTATTCAGGCATTGGCCAAAATTAACTTTCATTTGTCAGTGCCTCCAGGATACTTTGACCCTTTCCTTTCAAGACCCATCCCCGAAGTGCGCTAGGATGTCTTCTTCTTCTTTGATCCATAACCGCCAACCGTCAAAGCAGTCAGCGGCCATCACGCCTGGTGGCGTCTTGTAGGGCAGCAACAAATTGATTCCACTTTGCTCGGTCGGCGGCCATCCTTCGTACAGTGCCCCAACTGTGGTTCATTCTTTGCATCTCAGCTTCCACAGTTCTCCGCCAAGTTGTTTTTGGTCGGCCTCTCTTTCGCTTTCCCTCGGGGGTCCATAGCATAGCTGTTCTTGCGATGGTATCAGGGTCCCTTCTGAGGACATGGCCAACCCAACTCCAGCGTCTGCCAGCTATGATGGTGTGCATGTCCTCCTGGTTACTCCGAATAAGTAGTTCTTGGTTGCTGATGGTGTTTGGCCAAAAGATTCGGAGAATTTTCCTTAGGCAGATTGTGTGGAAGGAGGACAGTTTCGACATTTCCTTCTCTGTTACTCTCCAACATTCCGCACCATAGAGAAGCACAGAAAGTACGCAGCTCTCATACAGTCTTAATTTGGTGTTTGTGCTGTACTGGGAAGACTTCCAAATGTTGTTGAGAATAGCAAAGGCTGTTCTCGCTTTATTCATTCTGTTGTTAATGTCCTTGCTTGTTCCTGCAGTCAAACAGAAAAGATACAACATCACGAAACTTAAGGACCCCCTCACCAGAAAAGCGTTTGTGGTCGACGTAAAGAGACGATATCTGATTACCAAAAGCCAGGAAAGAACAGAGACCGACGATGTGGACCAGAAATTCAACACCATCTCAACAATATATAAAGAAAGCAGCAAGTCATGCTTGGGATTCCAGGAAAGAAAGAGCCAAGACTGGATAACACCAGAAACGCTAAACACCATAGCGAAGAGAAAGGAAATGAAAAGGAAGAAAACAGAAGCTAAGTCTCCCAGGTTAAAGGCAATATATAGTGAACAGTACAGTCAGCTGGACAAGGAAGTAAAACGTCAAACCCGTGCTAACAAAAGGACATTTCTGGATGACCTTGCAAGACAGGCAGAAGAGGCAGCACTGAGAAATGAACAAAGCACAGTTTATAAAATAACTAAAGCTATCAGTGGAAAACGAGGTGCAAACAACATAACGTTAGTAAGAGACAAGCAAGGAAATCTCATCACCACAGCACAGGGGCAGGAAACAAGGTGGGCAGAGCACTTCAGAGAAACACTGAATAAGGAACCACCAGAGACTCAGCTGAATGTTCCTGAGGCTGAAAGTGACAGACGTAAATACAGACATTCCACGAAAAGAAGAAATTATCACAGCTATCAAAGGGCTAAAAAATGGAAAAGCGCCTGGTCACGACAATCTGAATGCGCTAGGATGTGGTCATTATAAAAGCACGTGTCCCCAGGGTGTTATAGTTGAAAAGAGTTGACTGAGGTCATTATAGGAATGCTTCATGGTTGTCACCAACCTTTGACCGGCGAGAGGTGCCTGTTGTGGCGAAATGTTTTTCTAGTGTGATGATGGTGGTAGAGTGGAAGTAGAATTTCTCTCTAGAAAGTATGAAGTGCCAGTGCCAGAGAAGTACATTGGTATCACACTTGAGTTACGGCTATGAATACTCTGAGCTGGACAATAGTTTTAGGCTTCAGAAGTATACTGCGCCACTTTCGCTATAGTAACCCTATGTGATAATATAATTAAATTAGAAAAAGTAACTCAAAATTTAACAGTTAAAAATTTACCAAAAGTCAAATGAGTACAATTTCATAATTTATTATCTACATCTATCTAGCCTTGTAATGTGAAATGGGTGTTGGAAGATGGTAAAATGTATGATTATTTATATTTACAAATTAACATAAATAATAGTAAAAAGTCTTGTATGTATCTTCCAATGAAATTCTAAAGTCTGTCACAGTAGTTTTGGTATCTCTTGCTATCTAGTCTCTAGCTTTTCTCATCATTGACAATCGTTATTGAAACCGCTCACAGCGTTTGTAGGATTGGATACACGTGTGGTAAGTTGGGATTATGTAAATATAGTTATAGGGGACTTAGTGTACTGACTGAGATCAGCTGTGAAGGTATCTGTATCTAATAAGTTTGGTGTGTTACAGATGACCTTACTTGCTACCACATTTAGACCTCAATCAGACTTATTCTTGAATTTAGTGATGACTACGTTTAATGTCTAAGGTTATGATAGTGATGTAGTGTAATTCACAACAACCAACAGACAGATAAACACCTAAGTTAAGATCCTCAACAAATTGACAACAATATGACAGTCACAAACAACTAACACTCTAAAGATTATCTTATTAAGTCAAGGGTTAAATTTTAACAAATGTATTGATTTTTTTTCAATAAATAGATATCCCGATCCTACTACACAGTGAATCAGGAATCACAATCAAATGGAAACACAATGTTTATGTACAAAATTTTATACAAAGGATCTTTGTCCCGACATATAATATTATTATAATATGAGTGTAATGTTGTGAGGTAGTATTATGAGGCAATACTGGCTGTTTGAGCTAGGTTGTTGGTTGTCATCACGACTTCATGTGTATGTTACTGGTGGAAATAATATTAAAGGATTCACAGATTCTTTTACTTTTTAAAACAATTACTGTCCCTCTTGGACTATTTATGTAAGTTCAATTGAGGTGGGTTATACAAGGGTGAGCTGCTCGTGCTGACACATTCTTAGCTCATATAGCGGCTGCAGGAAAACTGTATCCTCTGCTCGCTTGCTTCTTAGTTTGCTAGAAAAACCCACAATGGCTGATATCTTGGGCAAGGAGTCTGCTGCCAGAGTTCTGGATCAAGCAAGGCTCAGACCATGTGCTGCTATATTAACATCAGTACCACGGTCCCTGAAATAAGAAGGTTGTGCCTCCTTCATAACTAATATATAATATATTTCCACACTGACGTACAAGACAGTACAAACATAAAGTTCAGAGCTGTAGGCCAACTGCTAGCTTTTCATGTGACAATATACACCAGTATTCCTCTCCCTAATGGTTACAACGCCTCTGCAATTCCAGCGTTAATCCCTTCTATACAATAGGATAGGTGTCATGTTACATATGGCAATCCAATATATCTATCTGTATAGGCAGTTATACTCCTCTCGGACAATCTTTACAAGGTGGAGCAATATCTAGGCTTTGCCTCATGTTTGCTACTGAACCACACACACATACAGACATAATTTATCATTTCACATTCAATTTTCATATAAAATATATATTAAATATGTCTAGCTTACCACAATTCAAGGAAATATTAAACAAGTAACGTTGACTGGCGATGAATTCTGGCACAATTTTGATCTGCCTTTGTCCAGGCTTTTCCTTTATTAGAAAATTCTTAGCCTGCTCTCAACGCACTTGATTTTCACAGGATTTATTTTCAAAAAATGGCAGTGAACTGACGCTTCTATTTGACCATATCTAACGTTCTAACCAATCCGGCCATGTTTACATGAGCCTTTGAAAAAAACTATCCATCCTATACGTTGCCATTAACAACAATATTTGTATTTGCAGTTAGACCAATAAGGTTTCGCCTTACATTTTACCACAGCCAATCAAATCGTATCTAACTTGTCGGCCTCATTTCCCCCAAAGCAGTGTTTTCCAAACATGCCATAAAAAAAATAAGCAGATATGATCTTGTGCTGTCAGTCAACCCCACTATAGTATTTTGGCTATAATTTGTTAATTCATAAACTATTTGCGTAACACATAACATATTCTTTGTCAGCAAGTCCTAAGGTACAAGAATATATAAGTTTAATGGGGCTAAGTGGCTTTGTTCAAAATATGTATTTTTCTATGATAGTCGTGTATTTGCTGTTACCACCTGTTCACTTCCATACTATGGGATGTCTTCTGTACTGTCAGACTAATGTCAGGAGCTTAGACATAAAACAGTAGAATGTCAGGTTTCCCAATAAGACTTTAAACCTGTTTTCAAAACCTAACCTCGTATCGTTAGTGTTTTTTTATCACTGTTTATTTGAAATAATCAGGCCTTCATGCGTTTCGCGTGTGATTGGCGTTCACTTTTTAATCGCGAGACGACGTAGTATTATTGCTTCGCTCCGTCTATCCTTTCTCGTCTCTGCTTAGCCCGTCTGTCTTTTTAGGTCAACTTTGTGTGTATAATTTCATTAATGTAGTATTTGTATCTAGGTCATTATGCAGTGTGCCTATCAAGGTCGTCTAAGAAATACAGTACCAGTTTTATTTTTAGAAACGACTGTGATTCGCGTGTAGGCTTTACGTAGAGTTTATGCAGACGAAGCAGAAAAAGGAGGGTCTCTTGTTCAGCCATTATGGCGTTATAAAACGGAAGCGCTATTGGGAAAGCACTGGTCTTACACCATTCTTCTTTCTATTGTATTATTTCGTTCGGCTTTACATTTATGTTCTAATTTTCCAGTTTTGTTCCAATTTATATAGGGGTATCTAGAATTTTTCACTACAATTCTCCCCACTTAAAACAGACATTATATGTCAGTCTCTAATTCTATATACACATAGATAAATTTCTATCTATGCCTGGTGATTACCTTGATTCTCCAAGTTCTTGGGGTCAGGGGTCATGTTTCCCTGATGGACTGTGAGTGGTTTATGGCGGACTCTGAGGAGACAACGGAAAAGAAGAGCCATTGTTCCCACAAGGATGTCATTGCATGAGACTGATGCCAAACTGTGCATGTGACTGATGCCAACTGTGCATGTGACTGATGCCAACTGTGCATGTGACTGATGCCGAACTCACAGGTCTCTTGGGATTCCCCAAGAATTCTAATTCTTTACATCCAACGATACATTTGGTTGGTTGGGCTGTCAAATTCGCTTCTCTAAGTCGATCAAACAACATGTTCAGAGAGTCAATGTGTTCCTCAAATGTTTCTGTCGCTATAAGGATATCATCCATGAAGTTTGTTATACATGGATTATTCAGAGGATCCAACAATTTTCTCATCATTCTAGAGAAGACACTTGGCGCATTTTTCAATCCAAATGGTAATCTGTTAAATTCATAGTGTCCCTCTGAGGTACTAAAAGCTAGATAAGGTCTAACCTCCGGCTTTACTGGAATCTGATAGTAGCCTTTGCTCAGATCCACCCTTGAGAAATATTTAGCTTTATTCAGCCTGACAAACAGCTGATTTGTATCCGGCAATGAATCCACCTGACCTTCTGTGATAGCATTCAGTCTCCTGTAATCTATACAGAGTCTATGTTCTCCAGAGGGTTTTCTCAAGAGCACCACACTGGAACTATATGAAGATTCACTGTGTGAAATAATTCCTTCCTTTAACAAATAGTCTATCTCTTCCTTCAAAGCTTTCTACTTAGCGAAAGGAATCGAATATGCTTTCATACATACAGGTGTTGGGTCTATAAGTTTCATATCATATTCCAATAAGTTTGTATGCCCCGGACGGTCCGTTAACACCTCTGTATGATCATCTAGAACCTGTTGCACTCTCTCCTTCTGATCTTTCGTTAAGTGTGTACTGATTTTCACCTGTGCCGCTGTCTCACAGGGGTGTAATGGATATTCAAATGATGAAAGTGGTTCTTTTTTATCCCCATTGCAATAGACAAGGTCGGCAAATGTGTCTCTTCCTGATTTTCTCTTTCCAAATATTTCTTCAGGAGATTCACATGATAGATTTTTTCTTTCCCCTTCTTATCTATCTTATAATTTGTTCTAGACACCTTCTCTAGAACTGTATATGGACCTTGCCATCCAATTTGCAACTTATTCTGGCTACCGGGTAGAAGAAGCAGTACCTTCTCTCCCACAGCCAAATCTCTGTCTTTAGCTTTCTTGTTGTAATAGGCAGCATGTTTTTTCCTGGCTTGTCTCAAATTTTCATTGGCAAGTTTCCAGCAAGTTTTTAAACGAGTGGTCAGCTCATTCACATATTGGTAGGATGATGTAATATTTTCCTCTGCCTTTTCATCAGTCCACGTTCTTAACAGTTACATATGGACTTTTAAATTCACAAACTTATTTTTCCTGGCACATGTCAGGTCCTTTGCACTTGAAGCACTGTTGTGATGACTTTTCTTCCCAGAATCATCATGCACAAAACGACCTTTCTCATCTCTTCTGGATGAGTATTGATGATAATGTCCTCCTCTTTCCTAGAGCTTGCCTTGGTCTGGACTGTTGCCATCACTATGGGTCTTATAGGTTCTCCTAGAAAGATATATCTACATCCCAGTATCGATGTGTAAATAGGGTTGTCCATCACTGCTGCTTTGATCTCTCCTTCCACATAGCGAGATCTTATGTTAATTCGGCTATGGGCAGTGTCATGGTTCCTGCTCCCTTGATTGGTCCTCTGATTTCAATGGTTTCTGTGGTTATCTGTTCAGGACTCACCAGAGAAGAGCACACTACTGAGTCAAAGTCCAAGCCTGTATCATATAAGCACAGTACTTGGGTGCCATTCAAGGTCACTTCCTCACAGACAGGTAATGTTGGAGGTCTTTCTGACTATCTGCCAGGTCCTTCCTTCCCTTGTTCTCTGTTGTAAGATACGCAGCGTGATGAGGAGGGTTTTTCCTTCTGCATTCTGCAGTATTGTGGTTTCTTAACTGGCAAGTTTTACACCACTTTCCTTCCTTTTTTGAAGGTTTCTTATCTGATCCTAGAGGGTTTTTGTCTTATAATCAGTTCTTTGTTTGTTCTTGTTGGAATTGTCCCTGTGTTAATATTTGGTATAGTTTTGTGAAGGTTTGAAGTTCTCACCCTGCTTCTTCTTATTTCCTGATACTTCTGACTGAGCTGCTTGATATATCTCAGCCATGGTTAAAATATCTTCCAATCTCTCTGCTCCTTGCTCCATAAGAAATTTCCTCATTTCTTGAGGCATGGATTTTCTAAATTGTTCCATCATGACCATTTCTTTTAAATCTTGACATTTTCCTAAGCTAGTCCATTTTTTTAGATATGTTTCCAATCTGGCTGAAAACTGGTGGTAGTTTTCTTCTGGAAGTAGCTTAGCAGTTCGGAATCTCTCTATAAGATTCAATTCTTTTCGTACCTGACCAGTAAAGCTTGTTTTAAGATTTCATAATTTTCCTGGTCTTCCTTTTAGAGTTTTAAATAAACATCTATGAAACTCCCCTCAACCCCTAAGATAGCTTAAGGCTCAATTTTTCCTGTTCCAATCCATAGGTAGAAGCCAATCTCTCATATCTATCCAGGTACGACTCAATGGCGTCCTCCTTTTCAATAAATGGATCCAGGTGGAAACTCATGGCTCCATTTGCCGTGCTCTGGTTGGAGCTACTCTCAGAGTGAGGTGAGCTAGCACCATGATTGCTAGCTTCTCCATGGAGTTCAAGTTCCCTTAAACTTAACTCATGAGCTCTTTTTAACCTTCTTTCTTCAGCTTCTAATTTCTTAGCTTCAGCTTCCATTCTTTTGGCTTCTCTCTCAGCTTCTCTTTCTGTTTCTAATCTTTTGGCTTCCCTCTCTCTGCTTGTAATTTTCTTTCCTCTCTGTCCATATGTTAGTCCACTTCCGTTGTGACATACTGGATAAGATCACTACCTGACATGCCTAGTTCTTTTCCCATCTGCATGATCGCAGTCCTAAACTTCACCATTTCAGCCATGATGCTTACTTACTAGAGGGTATATAATTTTACCTTCACTAACCAACTGACTTAATTAAAATTAATTAATTACTTTGAACAATACAAATCCTTAAAACCTTGTGAGCGTCACCTATTTACTTGGTTGGTACTCAATGGTACTATTATTACAAAAAAGAGTTTTAGAATTTTTCAAAAAAATTTATTGTTACAAACTATTTGTGGCTCAAGATAGAAGAATACATAGATAGTGGCTCAGGATAAAAAATAATTTCCCGTGAACGAGCCCCCAGTGAAGCGAAAGGTTTTTCTAGTGTGATGATGGTGGTAAGAAAAGAAGTAGAATTTCTCTTTAGAAAGTATGAAGTGCCAGTGCCAGAGAAGTACATTGGTATCACAATTGAGTTACGGCTGTGAATACACTGAGCTGGACAATAGATTTAGGCTTCAGAAGTATACTGCTCCACTTTCGCTGTAGTAACCCTATGTGATAATATAATTAAATTAAAAAAAGTAACTCAAAATTTAACAGTTAAACATTTAACAAGTCAAATAATTACAATTTCATAATTTATTATGTACATCTGTCTAGCTTTGTAATGAGAAATGGGTGTTGGAAGATGGAAAAATGTATGATTACTTATATTTACAAAGTAAAATAAATAAAAGGGTACTTGTGTCTTTTATCACCCATTCGGAAATTCAATGACCACACCGGTTTCCGTACATTTGCCTGCGCGGGGTTAGTCTATTTTGCAATTCGCAAGTACGGGTGGCAGGATAATTGTGTCTACATTTTCCTTACATTTGCCTGCGTGGGGTTAGTCTATTATGCATTTTGCAAGTAGGGGTGGCAGGATAATTGTGTCAACATTTGACAAGGATCAGTGCGTAGCGAGGGGACCCCCTTCCCACCCAGCGGTGAAAAAAAAAAAAAAAAGGATCAGTGCGTAGCGATTTCTTGTCAGGGTACAGTTTTGTTGGTTTTGTGGACCCTAAACAGGACCGTGGTGCAGTTTTGTTGGTTTTCTGGGCCCTAATTATTTTTAAAACTACTTACATTTGAATAATATCCTTTTGGAAATCACTCATTCTCTTTCTCCTTATATGAATTATTACAGTTTTAATATCTTTCCACCAAGCTTGCGCTTGTAGCTTTAGATTTTCTTTCCTGCCAATGTAAATTTTAAGGTCGGCCATGTTTCATATATTTGCTCCTTCCTACACTTTCCCAATGCTGTACGGCTTAGGCGAAACGCAAATATTTCAGCCCAACGTCTACTTCAAAGCAAGACCAACCGAGCTGTCCCTTCACCCTTGTGCTCTGTGTCGCATTACACATTTTTTCACAAACAAAGCAAGTGGTACCAAATTTCGCTACACCTGTCATCTATTCATACTGAATCATTCTTGACCTAGTTGACAATAGTTCATTGGTGGGGTCATTCTACAATATGTTTGTTTGTTAAAATACCGTTTTTGATGTATTCCATCCCAGTGCGCTAATTTTACGGTATGGACATAAGTTTACTTATACACTGATATCCCATGTAGTTCCTATGCTCAGGGTGTCTTTGATGGGACAAAGAAAGAACACACCGTGAGAGACTACTGTTATGAGGTTGTCCATTGGGCTGGTAGCGTCGGTATATAAAACAAATTGCTACATGAACTGCCACTACAAGAGCAGTGATGCCAGGCTTCTTGCAAAGAGGATCAACTGCATTGGTGGTTCCATGTTCCATAAGGAGAGAAAAGGGAAACTAATGATGGTCATGACACACTGTAGTGTCTTTGTCTAATTAGCTTATTATCTTTCCGTGGATTATGCCTTTCATGCCATGACTTTTGGCGATAGGTACTCGGTGTGTAGTATACGTTTCAAGGGTACACGGCAGAATAATAATAAAAATGTTTACCTTACTGCACTAGTATTAAAATACATCATATCCGCTGTCCTGTCAGAACGTTTGTTGATTTGAATTTTTACCTATATTATTTTAATTATTTAAAAAAAAACAGAGAGAGAGAGAGAGAGAGAGAGAGAGAGAGAGAGAGAGAGAGAGAGAGAGAGAGAGAGAAAGAGAGAGAAAGAGAGAGAGCATAGAACATGGAGCCAATAATCAAAATAGTGGAGCTAACAATGAAATAATATGACGCGTTTAGACTCAACCAGTAAATGAACATAATAACACAAGGAAAAAAAAAAAAAGAGAATAAACAACGCTTAGAAAAACAGTATGAAATAAATTTCGCCGAAAGAACCTTGTAATGGCCGTTATGTGTAGTCAAAAAACCAGAGTGAGCAACTCTGGTAAGTTATTTAGTGGCTTAAAAAACCTGGAAGCATAATGTGTATGTGTGCATTCACGTATGGGTCTGGCGATACTTGATATAGTTGATCCGGTAATACATTAACAACCACAACTAGCACTCGACTCACATCAACACTGATATTACCACGTGCAGTAGTGTAATCAGACCTGGCTTAAGGATAGGGCGGCTGCCCTCGGCGGTAAGGGCACGGTTGTGTCGGAGCGGGCGAGGAAAAAAATATGGTTTCTTCTACTTCCCGAAGCTCAACTGTTCTTCAATTGTGACACAATCCGCCCAGGTCTAAGCACGCATTGTAAATCTTTTATAACAAAACAATAAAGCGTGGCACATTTTTAACATTCTGTTTCTTTTAATTATTATCGTATTCTTTGTTTTGTAAATAATTAATTAAAACTGATCGGCAGTTGTATTCACGAAGCTTGCTTAATTTTCCAGTAGTTAATTAACTTTCACGGCTAGAAAATGGTGTGTGTGGGAGGGGACGCATGATAAACCACTCGTCGCGGGCGCTGAATGCTCTAAGACAGGCTCACAATGAAACTATACATAGATGTCCCAATCACCTGAAGGACACCAGTTTTATGGCGCCCACAAACTTTTAACTCTCTGTATCCACAAGTGTACTCACCGCTGTCAGGAAAAGTGAAGGTCTGACAGCGAACACGTAAGACACCACCAGCACTCGCTTCATCACTAAACTGCAACAATGTTACGTCAGTTTTTGGATAGCTGCCGAAGTAAAATTTGTTAATGTCAGTAAAGGCTTTCAGAGGAATGTCATTGACAGTAGTTGCATTTTTATATTCCTCATTGTGTTCTCATTTACCTGCTGTATGACGCTTGGCAGTGAGGCGTGCTCACTCCCCAGTTTAAGAAAAAAAAAAATTATTAAATGTACGTGTTCTCCCACATTAAAAAACCGCTGTTCAGCTAATACATACAATAATACCAAAAACATACACTGAAGAAATCGAAAGTAAACAGACAAGAACCCAGGACCTTCTCTCTATTCATGCAGAAATGTCTTTAAATATTTGGACATGTGCCCTAATATAACTGACGGACCTTGTGTCTTGGTTGAATGGGTCGCGCCTCGCCAAAACTAGGCAGAACCCATATTGAAAAGATACACCACTAGACATAACCAGCGGCGACGTACAGAGCAGGACTGAACATCGCTGGTTTAAACGATCCCTCATTTACGGAGACAACAGCAGATCACGAGGCCCACTTAACAGACAAATTCACAGCATCAAGCTTCAAACAGGTTCCACAGTTAAGTACCTGTGAAGTATTTTCACAGAAAATGGAAGACTTGACAGACAAATTGAAATATATACCAACTGTCACAAATGCTAATTCATTTGAATTTTCATAATGGAAACTAAACGACAAATGATAAATATTATATTCTCACCAGCTGTTCCCTATCGGTGTCAGAGATGGTTCGTGTCTAGGGCGCAGGAGAGGAAAGTCACATCGTACGAGATGAAATGCTTGAGAAGAGCCATTAAAGTTAAGAAGAGACAGAATGAATATATAAATAGATGAAAATGGTACCCAATCAGTTACCACTACGCGCCTACAACAGCAGAAAATCTGATCTTAGGGCGCGGTGAAGACCAAGAGGCAGATGGATAGACAGTAGTACATAAATCATACTATAACACGTTCTCACATCAATCAGCACGACACACTTGACCGAAGAACGAAAACTTCATGTGCCCATGACGCTTCACGGAAAGAGTTTACAAATAACAGTATCAGGGTCCAACTGTAGCATGACAAGACAGCACAGAAGGAAAGCACTTCTGGCAGAGATCAGAAATAGCCTCAAGTGTGCAGTGAGAGAGTTCTTGGCAAGTGTTGTGAATGAAGACCTCCATCAAAAAACGAAAATCTGGGGGTGGGGGAGCCTTGTAATGGACAAGCTGTGCAACAAACAGGTCGTAAGGGGAATAGAACATGGGACAAAACTCCGTTTCTAAATTTAAAATGTTTGAGCTGGTGCATGGCACTTTATGGATCGCCTTATATGTTTGCAGAGCATGGAAAAATCGTTGCTAGTTTTTAGATCATTTCCCAGTTCCACTAAAGTGCCACGTTTAGACATTGTATTTGTAATTTTCCCGATTATAACCGACGTAAAACTCTTTTTTTCTTTGTTTGTTTGTTTCTTTCTGCATGCCTGACTGTGTCTGTCTGTCTGTCTGTGTATCTGTCTGTGGGTGTCTTTCTCTGTGTCTGTCTGTCCATCTATATATATATATATATATATATATATATATATATATATATATATATATATATATATATATATATATATATATATATATATATATATATATATATATATATATATATGTCTGTCTCTCTATCTCTGTATGTCTGTCTGTATCTCTCTTCTCTGTCTGTCTATATGTATGAATCTATCTGTCTGTCTCTCTGTGTGTCTTGCATTCATTCCACACAGCTTTAACTAAGATGATAGACAATTGACACCTAAACATCAATAATGATAACATATTGTTACAGACAGGAATAGATTGTGAATAGAGTATATATGAGTTCAGACAGATTGTGAATGTGAAGATGTGGAATAGATAAGAATAGAGTCACTAATGAGACTATGAGTATATAAGACTTTTGAAGAGTGGTTGAGCCACGTCTTTAACCTCCTGCGACTTACTTTTCTAAGTCAATCTACTTCTCGCCCTCCTATGCTCATAAATAACATTAAGGCAGTAAGGGACAACGTTACGACATACAGTGACAGTTATAAGAGAAGAGATTCTGACCACAATAAGTAATTTTGTGTTTTTATTAAACCCCCCAAAAAAAAAACTACCACAAAAATAGGGAGATCAGTATGCCTTCATAATGTCTGAAGGCTAAAAAGGACAGTCAGTTCTCCAAACAAAAATATTGGCCAACACACACTTTACCACACCACTAAGCTCAGTTGCACACACACAGAAATTCACGCAATCCACCCCAAACAGTCCGCGAGTTCTTAATCAAGCCAGCTGTCGTAACTGACCGGGGGGCCCCCAGTTCCTGTGAAGAAACGGCCTGTCCTGTCTTTTGTTATGATTAATCCTGGGTTGTAAGCTCTCCAGCACGCAGATGCCTAACACTGTTCTGTGAATGCATTAATCCAATGGATAAGGAGATATGCTCCCGTAGAATTGAGTACATTTATTCCAGCGCGCACCCACTTTCAAAAGGTACGAGGGATGGCGATAAATGCTACTGCGTTATCTCCAGCACACCTGCGAAATTCCTTTTAGCCGATCGCTAGAGACCTCGGCTCACAAATTAGAGCAACGAATATCTTCTTCTTCTTGCGATCGCATCTTTGATGATTACACCGTCAGACGAGTTCTCATGATGAATTCGACTGTTGTTTGAAGTTCCTCTTTAACTCCATATAGCTTTGAGTTTAGTGTTGAGTCGTTGGGCCAGTATATCTTTCTTAACTGGTCATACAGAGGACAGTCCTGTAGAACATGCTCAGCAGTTTGTTCGTTTAATCCACATGTGCACAGTGGTGAAGCAGACAATCGTAGCTTGTGCATGTGTTTATTCAGTTTGTTATGCCCTGTCCTGAGTCGAAAAATAGTTGTCTGTCCCTGCCGGTCGAGAGTGTGATAGTCGTCTTTGGGTTGGTTCTGTTCTCTTCTGATAGTCTGGATAGCTCTCTTTTTCTCAAAGTATGTGACTTCATTATCTTCTTGTTCACATTCTCCTCCCTTTTTTGCAAGTTTATCTGCCTTTTCATTTCCGGGTACACCACAATGAGATGGTACCCACTGAAGTATGGTTCTCTTTTTGGCAGCTACCTTGTTTAGTTCATTTCTCAGATGCGGGAGTTTACCACCCTTGAGAGCTTGCAGGACAGACAGTGCATCTGTGAGGATGACTACCTGGTGGCAGTCAGAGTTGGTGTTATAAATCATATTTGCAGCTTGCTCTAGAGCTTGAACCTCAGCTGTATAGTTGGAACAGAATTTACCAGTGGGAATGTGCCTAGTCTCATAGTGGTTGTCAGGATATGAGATAAAGATACCGGCACCTCCATTCCTAACAGCATTAGTTGCTGATCCATCTGTATAGGCATGTATCCATGATTGATCGGGATAGCTTTCTTGGATCATACTCAATGTAGCAGTTCGTTTTTGCAGATCATTATAATCACATCCACTTGTGAGACCACTGACTGTTGTATTAATTTGGAGGGCACTGCTGGCCTGCTCCCATGGTACAGGGTATAGGGTGGGCTTCAGTGGTGTTGTCTTCATGGATAGGTCTTCTTGATGCTGTCTTATAAGTCTTTTCCCCCGATGCACAAAGCTGCTACGCTTTAGACGTCCCAATGCCAGATCATCTAGTCTTGCCTTCATTGGGTGCATTGGCATACTGTTGTACTTTTCCATCTGGATCATGGTTTTTGTGTCTCTTCTATGGGACAATGTCTGTAATCCAGCAACCTTCTGCATCTCTGTTATTGGTGTAGTTTTCATGGCTCCTGTAATGAGCCTGAGAGCTTGATTTTGCACCTTGTCCAAAGACTGCAGATGTGAGTCAGCAGCTGATGACCATGCTGCTGAGCTAAACTCTAAGTGTGGTCTTATTACTCCATTATAAATCTTCTTTAGATTTCGTTCATTTGCTCCCCAGTTGGTACCTGCTAATTTTCTGAGTATGCCTAGTCGTCTTCGGGCCTTTCCTTCTGCATTTTCAATATGCTTATTCCATGTAAGCCTTTGGTCAAATGTCACCCCAAGATAGGTGGGGTAGCTTTCTTCCTTGATCACGGTTGTCCCTAGGTGTATGTTAGCTGATTTGTCCTTGGGGGCGAGGGAGAACAGTGTTGTGGAGGTTTTGTCTGTGTTTATTGTGATAAGCCATTTCTCTGCCCATGACACTAGCATGTCTGCTGCCCGCTGCATTCTATAATTTGCTGTGGTGACATTTTCATCAGCGCACCAGAGTACTAGGTCATCTGCATATAAGGCAGCTTTAACTCCTGCAGGGAGATCTTTCACCAGGTCATTGATGTAAACAAGGAAGAGTGTTGGGGAAATTACTCCTCCTTGAGGTACCCCCTGATGGAGCAACACTTTTCTGCTCTGCAGACCGTCAAGAGTGACTCTAGTTCTCCTGTTATGCAAGTATGACTGGATCCATTTCATCATGTTGCCTTGGATTCCACTTCTCCTAAGTTTTGCAATGAGGCCATCTTTCCACACCTTGTCAAAGGCCTGCTTGAAGTCGACCCAGATCGTTAGGACCTTTTTCTTCTCCTGGAAGGCATCTTCTATTGCTTGAGACAAGTAAGTAACTTGGTCTTCTATACTGTAGCATTCTCTAAATCCAGCTTGTTCCGGCACCAGGATCTGCTCAGACTCTAAATACCATTTCAATCTGTGGTTGACTATTCGCTCCATAGTCTTCCCAACACAGCTTGTGAGACTGATTGGCCGGTAACTTGCAGCCTCGGTCTTACATTTCCCTTTCTTTAGTATGGGTATTGTGATGGCTTCTCTCCATACTTGGGGTACCGTTCCTTTCAACCAGCTGTGGTTGAATATCTCAAGCAGTTTTGTCTTTGCTGCTGAGCTCAGATTTACTAGCATTTCGTTGCTGATTTTGTCTGGGCCGGGTGACTTTTGAAACTTAAGCTTGGAAATAGCCTTCTGTAGTTCTCCTAGTGTGATGGGTTCCCTCATTGGGGCAGGAGTATCTGTCTGTCCCATGGTTGCCAGTATTTCTTTTCTTATCTCTCTCTGATGGTCTATGTTAATGGGTAAGTTGCTTTCTGAACTGTATCTTCTAGCAAACAAGTCTGCAGCTTGTTTTCCTCTGAAAAGTTTGCCACCTTCATCCAATGTGATAGTCTGCCTTGGTGAGGAATGCTCTTCATTTAGAGACTTGACTAATCTCCAAAGTTTCCTGCCGTCTTTCTCAAGGTTCAGCGATGCCGTTTTAGTTCTCCAGCTTTTCCGCTTTTCTTCTAGCTTTGTTCTCTGAAACTCTGCTACAGCCTTTTTCCATTTGTTGTGAGTTTCAAGTGAAGGCTGAGACTCTGCGTCCTTTCTAGCCTTGTCCATAGCTTCCTGACGTTCTTGGAGTGTGCTGGACCAGTATGGTATGTAGTTACGCCGGCATCCTTTGGGAATGGTTTCTTTTGCAGCTTGTAGTATGCATCTGTTGAAGTCTTTTACCACTTCATTAATGTCTCTGTTCTGTACCTTGAGGGTAGACAGCAGCGTGTTCACCTGATGCCTGAATAAACCCCAGTTGGCTTTTTTGTAGTTCCATCTTGTAATGGCTGGGCCTGTACTGAGAGTTGCACTCTGGACAGTAAGAAAGATTGGGCGATGGTCGCTTCCCCCTAGTTGGTCTCCTACTTCTCTACTAATAGATCCAGCTATATCTGGTGTGGAGAAGGCAAGATCTGGTGTTGAGGTTGTGTGCCATCCTCTGGAGTAGAAGGTAGGAGTATCTGTGGCATTATTGACTAGGTTAGGGAGTGATCATCTTGCCAAGTTTCAACCTCTTCACCTCTGTGATCCAGATGGTTATAGCCCCAGCTCTGGGAGTGGCTATTAAAGTCTCCAACTGCTATAAAGTTGGTGGCTGGTACCTGTATAGAGCTGAGACTCAGGGGTTTGTTGTTCGGACAGTAATAGTTCAGGAGTTCTATTTCCATCTTGTCTACCTTTATCTGCAGCAGCTGATATTCTGCTCCATCCATGAAGGTTTTCCTTTCGTGTGCAGGAATGTTATTCCTTACAAGAGTAAGTACTCCTCCTTTTCGTCTATCTTGTCTGTCGGATCTGAAGCATTGATATCCCCTTATTTTAAAGGTTTGATCTGCTTTCAAGTGAGTCTCTTGGATACAGCAAACACTGACTTGCTTCTCATACAAGATGTTTTCCAGCTCTGTCTTTTTGCTGTATCCAGCCTGCTTGCTGTTCACTCCCTCTGCATTCCAGTGCATCATGACAAGTGGCACTCTGGGTTTCTCTTTTTCTGTTTTGTTTTGGTCAGTAGTTCTCCTCCGCCGTCTGTTGACTCCACAAGACGGTCTAGAGGGTCCTCCAGTAGCTGAGGGTGGGCTCTGTCGAGGCTCAGAGCCCGGCACTGCACCTGCCTGGTGGAGCTCCACAGGGCGAGCACCAGAACGAGATTTATTTGACGGTGTACTCTCCATAGAAAAAAAAAAAAAGCGAGTTGCATGATACTGTGGTTTCCGGTGCGCCTTCTGGCCCAGTATCTACGACTTTAGCACCTGTTCAACGGGAGAGTGGGCTCATCCCTAATCTGTTTATGTTCCCAGTAGTAGACTATTCGCAAGCAGCCTGGGGGTGTCACTGCTCTGCGCGGACCTTGTTTACCGAGGCGGCGTCCGAGCTCGTATGGTGAAAATATGGTTGCGTTATCTTCAAAATAGCCCTGTCTTTCCCGTGGCTTTTCTGCCATCCTGCAACTTTGAGTTAGGGAGTTCTGAGCTCCAGTCTCTTTCCCAGGCATTTTATCCTGGCCTGGCACGCATACAGAGGACCCCACTTCTGGTTCTAAGTTAGCAGTTGGGGATAGGTGGGGTAGCACACTGTGCATTCCCCGTCATCCAGGGGGCTCTCCAACTATGCAGAGCTTGCACAATGCTGTGCTCTGGTTCGGGGCTCTCCCAAGGAATCCTCACGTCCTGCACAGAGCCACTTCCCGATACCCACCACCTGCCAACCCTCCATTGTAGAAATCTCCTGCATGCGGCCATCCAGTCAAGAGCCAGTATTAAGTCTGGTGCCCAAGTGATCCCCCCAAGCTCAGTGTGCAATGCTGGGTTCTCATCATGCTGCAACACAGGAGGGATTGTGATGCTCAGCCATCTCTCTCAATTCTGCACCGATAAGTGACATCGGGGACTTAACTTTGCCTCAGTACTGGGAGGCCCCGTTTCCGGGTACACCACACACAGCCAATTGAGGCAACGGTCGCCATGGGCGTGATAGACGACAAACAGTGAATAATGAGGCAAGAAAGCATTTAACCCATGAAGTGGGGGTGGATTGGTGCAGACCAGAGCATGTACCACTCGCCGGTGGGTTCTGCATCTACACCTATAGGGTTCCACCCACTCCTCAGCCCATTTAGTCTGGCCCCTCACCCAGGACCTGTCCGGCTTGGGTGACCCTGCCAGGAGTAAAACTCCCGCCGGCATAGCTCCCGGGATCATTGAGGCGCTCAAGCTCTCCAACCACGGCAAGGTAGGCTTACATGTGGAGAGCAACGAATATAAGTGAGGGCTCTCTATGAGCGCCTCAACTGGGTGATAAGTAGCGTGAAAACCCCACAAGTGATGAGACTGGTAAATCGCTGGCTTCTTCTTCTTGGCTGTAATCTAGTATAATCCACGGTGACAGGGTGTAAAGGGGTTACACCGCTGTAGCCCAACGGGATGGAGGGCGATGGCAACAGCCCGTAGGCACTGTGAGTGGTGATAGGAAAATTACTCCACACAAGAAAAACAAACATCCGTTAGAATGGTCGACTGACAAGCCGTGTTGTCGGAATAACTTGGGGCTGCGAACATATGAAAAATAAATATAATCCAAAGACACTTTCTGCTATCTGCCCAAATCTTATCCTGGCGACTCGTTTTGGGCTCGTAATAGAGCACAGACAGCTTCAATCTTGACCAGCGCTGGAAATACAGACAAATCAAGAAAATATACATATCTACGCCACCATAGGACACCCAAGACTAAATATTTACAAGCATAATTGACTGCCCAGTCTTTTCTGTCAATCACGACAACGAATACACTCCATGTCAAAACATACACCTTTTACTCCCCTGATACAAAATTTATACAACGCACGCCTCTTCGGCCCCCCCCCCCCCACCCTCTCTGGTGGCTGGACGGCGCTATAGCGCTTGTCCATAACACATGTAGCCAGTCATGCGTGAAACGCCTTCCTTGCGTTCGCTTCGCACACACGCAATCTGACTCGGGCCAAAGCGTGGTCAATTTTAGCCACCCAAAACAAGAACCATGTTATTAAAATAACTGGCGTGACGAACACTCGTAGCAAATTAATAGCGAAACTGTTTACAGAATAAAATTTTACACATATTAAAAATTAAAACAACTGGTCAAATAAAATATACTTGTCTCTTCTGTCTTGCACAAATATATCGGTCTGATAGAATATCTCTGTCTTATTTCATCTTCTGTCTGGTCCGTGCTTCTTAGGCAGAGTTAAAATTGGCAACGCGCTTAGCAAAATTAAATCTCCCAGATCCCACAAAATTTACTTGTCTATAAGAATTAAATATCCAAGATGAAATTAAAATAACCCGGGATATATATATATATATATATATATATATATATATATATATATATATATATATATATATATATATATATATATATATATATATATATATATATATATATATATATATATATATATATATATATATATATATATATATACAGTGTGTCCGGCAGAATCACTACCAATAACAAATGTCAATATTTCTTAAACTAATAATAGCACGCCGACCGGATTTTGATTTTCTGTTAGGCAAACTCATTAAGTTTCAGTAGCAACTCAACAAGTTTCAGTAGATCTCCACCAAGTTTCAGTAAATCTCCACATGAGCGCCTTTAGTGGCTCGAAGAATGTCAAGACGGTGTTTCATCTCTCTCCACGTGTTTTGCAGCATCTGAGGTGTGACGGATGCACCAGCGTCAATTATTCGCTTCCGAAGATCATCCAGTCCCTGCACCGGAGTTTGATAGACAAAGCTTTTTACGTATCCCCATAGAAAGAAATCTAAGGGGGTCAAATCTGGTGACTTTGGTGGCCAATCAATAGGACATAATCTTCCAATCCATCTGTCTGGAAATTGTTGATGAAGGTAGTTTCTTACTTCATTGGCATAGTGTGGAGGTGCTCCATCTTGCTGGAATATGAATCCTTCTGGTATCCTAGGAACTGCACAATTTTGCAGCATGTTTAGGTATGTTTCTCCTCTGACTGTGGCTTCGGCGAAGAAAAATGGCCCGATCACATAATTCGAGGTTAAGGCACACCACACATTAAGTTTAGGACTGTCTCGCTCATGCTCCATTACGACATGTGGGTTTTCATTTCCCCATATCCTACAATTATGCCGGTGAACTTTGCCACAAGTGTGAAAGGTCGCTTCATCGGAGAATACCACACGATTGAGAAATTCATTGTCATCATCGAGGTGACATAACATTGCATTTGCGAACTCGGCCCGTCTGGGTTTATCATTTGGCTGTAACTTCTGCACTAGCTGGATCTTGTAGGCTCTAAGCCACAATCTTTTGTGCACAATTTCGTGAACAGTAGATTTTGGAATACCCAATTTTCCACTTGCCCGTCGAATGGATTTCCGCGGGCTACATTGAAAAGCTTCGCTAACTGCTTCAACTCTATCTGGAGACAACGCTTCATTGCCGCTTCCCTTCTTTCTCAACAAAGAACCTGTTTCCAACAGTTGCTTGTGCCATTTCACTATGGTATGTCGCTCTGGAGGTTTCTGTCCATATTCCTGCCTGAATCTCCTTTGCACAACAATGGAAAACTTTAATTCCGCAAGCCAATAACAGCATTGCACTTTCTGCTGTACCTGGAACTCCGCCATTTTCACTACACGTGTCATCACATCCCGCGGCTGCGCATTACGTATGCGTTATCTGCACATTACACTAGTCAACAACCAAAATGTACCAGAAATGAAAATAGCTGATCTTAACTAATTTTGGTGTGCTGAAAACGAAAATGACATTTAAAAATGTTGATTGGCTCTAGTTTTCAAGATATATGCTACTAGTTTATTTAATTACGGTCAAGTTATATATATGACGCAACTGTTGTGGGCGATTGCATAATTTTTTCTAATGACCAATAAAAATGTAACTGGAAGTTGATGATGCAATCCTACCTATGATTACATCACCTTTGTGTATAAATATCTTATCTCTGATAAAATTTTGCCATTAGTTAGTGCATTTGTCCTTATCAAAAGTATCGTAGTTAGAAATGCCTAGGACATGTGTGAACAGTGCTAATAATTTCTGTTATATATGTGGTGAGGTGACATTTGTATCACAAAAACGAAATATAACTAAAGTGATTAAGAAGGCGTACAGTTTGTATTTTGGCTGCAGAATAGGAGATCAAGATAAGAGCTGGGCGCCACACATATGCTGCAATACATGTGCAGCACATCTTAAACTGTGGTTGACTGGCAAAAGGCAAGCTATGCCTTTTGCAGTCCCAATGATTTGGAGAGAGCCCACTGATCATCTCAACAACTGTTACTTTTGCATGGTCCCTCCAATTGGGAAAGGCATATCAAAGAAGACAAAATTGACTCTGGAATATCCAAACATCCCCTCTGCAATACGTCCGGTACCACATGGCGATGACCTACCAGTTCCCAAAGTGCTAGAATCATTTTCAGCTGCTTCCACTGATGAAGAAGAGGACATTGGTGGTCCTGAACCATCAACCTCAAGCGATCAAGATTTTGAGCAAACTACATCCACTAAACCACACTTAATAACCCAAGGTGAACTGAACGATCTTGTAAGAGATCTGAATTTACCGAAGAACAAGGCGGAGCTTTTGGGTTCCAGATTGCAACAGTGGAATCTCCTGGCAGAAGATGTTACAATTTCTGTGTATAGGAACCGCCAGAAGCCGCTTATTACATTCTTTTTCAAAGACGGTGACCTTTCTGCGTGCCACAACATTTCTGGTTTAATGGCAGCCCTCAAAATCAATTACATACCGGAAGAGTGGAGGCTTTTCATTGATTCATCCAAGACGAGTCTTAGAGCTGTTTTGTTGAATAATGGTAATGTGTTACCGTCAATTCCAGTTGGTCACGCAGTTCATATGAAAGAAACTTATGAAAACATTAAGCTGCTTTTGAAGTGTATAAACTACGATCATCATCATTGGTTACTTTGCTGTGACTTAAAAGTGGTCGCTCTTTTGCTTGGACTACAGGGTGGATACACCAAGTACTGTTGCTTTCTCTGTGAGTGGGATAGCCGTGCACGAAGTGACCATTACATCAGAAGACATTGGCCAATCAGGCAGTCACTGCAGCCTGGCAGTAAGAACGTTGAGAATCCAGCACTTGTCGACACCAGCAAGATTTTGTTGCCACCCTTGCACATTAAGCTGGGTCTCATGAAAAACGTTGTCAAGGCAATGGAGAAAACAGATGAGGCTTTCAAATACCTCATCAGAAAATTTCCAAGTCTGAGTGAAGCTGAAATAAGAGAGGGAGTATTTGTTGGTCCGCAAATTCGAAAACTTCTTCATGATGACGAGTTTCTTTGCGTGTTGCATGGCAAGGAAAAAGCAGCATGGCTAGCATTTAAGTCAGTGGTGGACAATTTTCTTGGAAACAACAGATCTGATAATTACAGTGAAATTGTAGAAAATCTCCTTCTGAAGTATAAGAGTCTTGGCTGCAACATGTCTTTGAAAATTCATTTTCTGGATTCTCATCTGGATTTCTTTACGTCAAACTGTGGAGCAGTCAGTGATGAGCATGGTGAACGATTTCACCAGGACATTGCTGCTATGGAGACAAGGTATCAAGGCAATTGGAGCCCTTCAATGCTTGTTGATTACTGTTGGACTGTGACAAGAGACACCTCATCGATTGATACAAGAAGCAAGCAAAGAGAGCTCGAACAGCGACTGAATAATGACGGAATGGGTTCAAATGTGCCTTTTTAAAACATGATATGTGAACTTTAAATAATTTTTTATATTTTTTCTATCATTTTATGTTGAAATATCAATTAATTGCGTATGTAACCACAATTTTTATAATGCTAAAGTAGAAAGACTAGCTGTTCACCCCAGAGAATTAAACAAGCATACATTATTTGTATTACTGTAATGTAAATTCATCATTTAAAAAAAAAAACCAGAGCCAATTGGTGAATTTCATTATGATATTTGAAATCAGCATGTCAAAATCAATAAGAAATGGTATATTTAATTTCTGGTACAAATAACTTTTGAAAATTTGTTGACTAGTGTTATCGGACAATTTATCAATTATCTCACTGCTCCTAAAAAATGTGATGGTTTCTATACGAGGTAACCATAAAAAAATAATTCTAACTTTATATGGATGGGGAAATATTGACATTTGTTATTGGTAGTGATTCTGCCGGACACGCTGTATTCGGTTCGCATTCGTAGACCGTTCAAGATGAAAAGAGAACAAAGCCATAATACCACGCAAGAGCTTCAGTGGTTGCCTCTAGCCGAAGAAAAGTGGCGTACGGTTAACCGACTCGCCCGTTTCTGCGAGCGACCTGAGTTCGGGATGAAAACCGAAGAATGGCAAAGATAAAAGGTAGGGAAAGTTTCCCCGTGTTCCGGGGTACTCCGTACTCAAAGAAACTGAGATATTTGCGGCTTCCCCCAGGAATCTACATAAAATATTCTTTTGCAAAGTACCGCTTTGCACGTGCAAGGAGATGGGCCTAGCTGGGCTCTAGCAAGATTGACAAAATCAGAGAGAGAATTAGAGCTGTTAAGATAAAAAATGACAGAAACGTTGGCGTAGGCAAAATTATATTTAAAAAAACAAAAACAGCGCAGACCACTCGGAGAAAAGAGGCAGACATTTCTATCAATCCGTCACACATATGTGGAGCAATCTTTGTAGATTTCTGAAAAGTATTTGATATGTTTTTTAGTCTAAACAACATCTGGAACTCCTCTCAGTATAGCACAAGGACAAAATTAAGATTATATCAGAGCTGTGTGCTTTCTGTGCTTCTCTATGGTGCGGAATGCTGGAGAGTTACAGAGAAGGAAATGTCGAAATTGTCATCTTTTCACACAACATGCCTAAGAAAAATTCACCGAATCTTTTGGCCGAATGCCATCACCAACCAAGATCTGTTTATTCGGAGCAAGCAAGAGGACATGCACACTAGAGGTGGGCAAATTGACACACTCAACTGTTTCGAAACAGTTAGCGCAGTGATTTAAACTGTTTCGAAACAGTGAGTCGACACAACGACACAACGACACAATTGCCCGTATCGGGGAGAAAGAAGTCTCTTATAGACAGTACCGGCGCGGGTATACATGAACTGTGTGAGACACTTTCCTCTGTTTTTACTGTCGTGTGTGAAAATCTATGGCGTTTCGTGTGACCACAATTCAATATTTTTACACAAGTCTTCATTATGATGTAATAAAACGTAGATATGATGATAGCTGCAGTATATGGGAAAATAATAAAAAACAACAATAATAATAACAGTAATAATAACACATGATATCAAACTAGAGTAAGCTAGATTTGGTAGACAATGATTCAAATCCACACCGAGTACACATATCAGCAGAGCTAATAAAGTGTATATTACATTTATACGAACACACTGACACTTTCAACTTTAACATAGCGCCTAAAACATTGACAACTGCAACACTGACACAATTTCCAGTGTCTATAACTTCTCAGCAAAAATAATATCACTTGTAAAATCAAGTCAGCATAATACATCCCTGAAAAATATGACATGTTTGATATTCCATACTAATGTTCCGAACGGTTGATTCAAATTTTACATAGGCTCAGACAGTGTGTCGCTGCAAAACAGCGAGGCAGACGAAAGAAACAAGCAGGAAGTGTCGAATCGCTCGCTGTTTCGAAGCATTGTTTTCGACACATACCGTCATACACACACTAGCCATCTCTAGTGCCTAGTCATACTTGAAGTTGACGAACCCTTGAATAATAAAATACCAGAACACACGTTACATTTTACTTTGTTGTCTTTGATCTTTACAAAATAATCCCAAACAGGGCTTCTCCCCGCCATAAATGAAGATTAAATGAGGTTGAACACAAGTTTTAAACACTATTTTATGTATAAACAAAACACGTTTTCTTACGAGAGCGCCTGAAGTCAGGAATCAAGAGTACCGTAACATGCGTATAATTAGCGCTTGGATGAAAAAGAACTATGGAACTGTTTCGAAACAGCAGACTACAAGTAAATTAACTGAAACAATGAGACATGAGTCGTGACACCCTAGTATGCAGATTTACTTATTCTCGTTAGTACAAATCTATGGTATTTCGTGTGACCACTGTTAAGAATTTTACACAGTCGTTTTCATTATGATGATATGCAAGGGGAACATGCTGACAGCTGCAGTAAAAGTGAAAAAAAAAATTATAATAATAACAGTAATAATGACACATTATATAAAACTAGAATAGGTACAGTCAGCGACAATGATTCAACTCAAACCGAGCAGACACCTAATAGTAGTAAGCCTCTTTCAGTCCTGAGGAATTATTTAAAAAAAAATTATGACTTGTTTGATTTTCCATACTATCTATGAACGCCATATGTAGCGCACGCTTGACACATGAGACAATGATACAGTGTGCCTTTTGCAAAACAGCGAAGCAGACGGGAACTGAAGCTGCTGTTCGAAGCAGGCTATGTGTCGAATCTGCGTGAGACAATGTGTCTCTGCAAAACAGACAGGACGTGACACTGTTTCGACACCGCAAAAATCTGCGCATCGAATCGTTCGGGTACGACGCAGTTTCGACACATTGTTTCGACACATAAACACAGTAGCCATCTCTAATGCACACCATCATAGCTGGCAGACGCTGGAGCTGGGTTGGCCATGTCCTCAGAAGAGACCCCGATGCCATCACAAGAACAGCTATGCTATGATCCCCTGAAGGAAAACGAAATAGAGGCCGACCAAAAACAACTTGGCAGAGGACTGTGGAGGTTGAGATGCAAAGAATGAACCAGAGTTGGGGCACTGTAGGAAGGATGGCCACCGACTGAGCAAAGTGGAATAAATTTGTTGTTGCCCTACAAGACGCCACCAGGCGTGATGGCCACTGACTGCTTTGACGGCCGGCGGCTAAGGATCAAAGAAGAAGATTTGATATGTTAGATCACGGTCTTTTAATTAGAAAATTAGAAACAATGAAAGTTAACTTTAAACTAGTGACAGTGATTAAATCATTCCTGTCCGACAGACAGCAAGTAGTATATTACAATAATTCCTTGTCAAGCCCAACCATGATCGATACCGGTGTTCCTCAGGGTTTTATTCTTGGTCCTCTACTTTTTGCCATATACATAGATGACCTTCTACTACACATCTAGCACTCAACCTGCGACCTATGACTAACCTTTTACACAAGTGATAAACGTTGCAACACACTAGAAATATTATTACAAAACTAATACAAACTGATACATGCAATCTTATTAAATGGAGCAACGAAAATCGCATGCAAATAAATATCAATAAAACAAAATGTATGATAATATCAACTAGACAAAAATTACAAAATTCACAGAAAATAACACGTCAGCTCTACATTTGTACCAAACTAATTGAAAATTTAAATGGAAATAAAAACTGGGACTCATAATTGACCAACATATAAGTTGGAATTCGCATGCTCAAGCACTGACCAAACACAAACGGCACAGAACGTTTACCAGTTTGCTAAGATAACAATTTCATAGATGAGAAGGCAAGAACAATGTTCTATATATCCCAAGTACAAAAACATCCAAACTATTGCTCCACAATTTGGGATGGCTGGTCCATGTCCAGCACAAAGAGACTCTATGCGTTACAGAAACGTGCAGTACGCCTAGTTTCTGACAAACACCTAACACAATTAGTAGATCTATATAAACATCTTAACAAATTATCTATAAGAAAGCGCTTCTCTTCAACAAAGCCAAATTCATTCACAAAATCCTATCACAAAATGCTCCAACCTACCTATCTGTGGCCTATTTTCAAATACAACATAAGACGCAGCTAACGTTTAACACAAATTACACGTTCCCAAGCCGAGGCTTGACTTATTGAAACCTTTAGCCTTTTTTGCTGCTCATCTGTGAAACAATTTTCTGCATGACCTAAAAAGCGCGCTTAGTTCATCTTCATACAATCGCAGACTTTTCAAATACGCCATGAGTGCAAATGGTATGCCACCCTAATTTGGTTACTTTCCTAAATCATTATGTAATATCATATGTAGATTTGGGACCGAAGACGCAGCAAACGAGATGAATGCAGTCAGCGACATATCTTGACTGCTTGTGTCAGGGTCAGCGAACCAGAGCTGACCAAGACCCTACTCCACCTCCAAGTGGTTGTCCTGGAAACAGGCTGCATCACTGCAGTCTGGCCGAGAGAGTAGGAATCGAAGAGGGAAGGCAAACCCGGTCCCAAAAAATACCGTGACGAAGTCGGATGTGTCGGGCCGAAAGGCGCAAATATCGCAGCACCGCTGTAAACAGCGACACAACGCAACCAACGTCCTTATCAGGACGAACGAGGAAGAAGAAGATATGTAGATTTTAAGGATTATTTTGCCCTGTTCGATATTGATTATGATACGGTACTGTAAATGTTTGTAACAGTTACAGTACTGTTACAATATTGTGATTTTATTTTATTGCATTTTATTTTGTTCATTTTTTAATTAGAAACTAATATTTAAAATGCAAGTGAGAATAAATGGATTCAGCATGGAAGACGAAAGGAAGGAAGGGCAGAGAATAAATGGATTTAGCATGGAAGACGAAAGGAAGGAAGGGCAGAGAATAAATGGATTCAGCATGGAAGACGAAAGGAAGGAAGGGCACAACGCGTGCCCAATTCTAATCCCTTTGAAAATGAAGTTCGTTCGTTCGTTCGTCATATCTGATTCTGCTATTGAGTTAGGGAGGGCAAAGAAAAACACACGAAGTCCCAAGTCAGTCTATTGCAATATATTGAAATATTTAATGAGTTTTAATTCTGTGCCACCCTAATGTGATTATGTTCGAATTATTGTCGGGTTTACTGTATGAATGTTTTGGAATTATTTTGTTGTTGCCTGTTTTTATTTATTTTTATAACTTTCATGTTTGTGTTAAAAAAAACACTTAATTTTAATTATGATTGGATACTTTATGCCGTTATATTACCTTTATAATGTTGCATGCCTTTAAATTAATGCTTAAAGTAACATGTGGGAATGAAAGGATACAGAATGCAAGGGAAGTGAGAGTAGCAGAGCAGAATGTTAGACGTGCCTGCGCGCCCAATTCTCAACCCTTTAAAAATAAAGTTCGTTCGTTCGTTCTCTATCTGTCTCTCTGTATGGCTCTGTCTATCCGTCTATCTCTATGGATGACTGTCTGTCTGACTATCTCTCTTTATGTCTCTCTGTCCGTCTTTCTTTTGAAAGGTGGACATCAATGGCCATTAATTTGTAGTGTCATTCGCTCATCCGCATCGTGATATGTGTGACCAGTATTGGTTATTATATAGGAAATTCGTATACCTGTGATACAGAATCTAATATGAGGCCCGTGGGGGCTAGCACCTTCATCATGTAAAACAAATTGCCACAGAAACTACCTCTGTTAAAGCATGTAACTGTATGGTGGAGGCGTCCTGCAAGGGAACCAGCCACAGTGGTGGTCCCATGCTTTGTAAGGAGCGCTAAGAAAAAATGATGACAATGATACCAGGTTCTGCATTCTTGCTTGAAGCATTCAATTCTGTTTTTTTTTTTCCTGTCCACAACCGCCTTTATCGTGGCCGCATCCCCCCTCCCCAACACCTTTTTAAAAAAAAAAACATATAACTTGGACATTATCATTGTCTCATGTCAAGTATGGCTGGAAAAATTCTCATTGTGCTGTACAACTTGACATCTCATATCAAAACTAGATTTTTGTCAAGAGTGAAAATGTGCGTGATAACACATTTCCAGAGTACAAGCTGATCTCAACTTTTGATTGTCCTTGTTCTGATGGTGGCAGCAGATGAAAGCAGCTGTTGCCGGTAATTCAAATGAGGAGTAATCCAAGATGTTTAATTTCCGACTGTACCAGGATAAACAGCATTGGGTTGAAATGAGCTGACGGATATTTTTTCCATAGATTTGATATGGAGTGTACAGGGCAGGCAGGTAGACAGCCTAGCGGGCATATACGTGAGAAGGTGAAAATTTGACGCTGGTGTAAGTTCGGGTCGGCGTCATAGCTTAATGGATTATCGCTTTCGGCAGAATGTGTTCTGTGTGAGCTATTCGAATACATTGCGGTGACCGTGAAGGCAGAACTTCGTCACCCTCAAAATTGCAGGTTGAAAGTGCTTAGGGCTCATGGTCTGAAATGTCAGATGTTTCTCTCAGTCGTGCCCATAAATCGGTGAGAATTACTTCTTTGAAATCAGCCTTCAATATTTTGTGCACAGTCTCATGTTGACAGTGCTAAATCTCTGACCGAAAGTTGTTGAGGATTTCGCAACAGAGAGATATTATCTTAGTTTGATCACAAGTACGGCTTTTATTGTCCTCTGCAAGTCCTTCAGCTGTCTCAGATTGTACATATGCGTTTTTTTCTTTCATTTTAATCAAAGATACATTTCTTACTCCATTATAAAATTGCAAAGAGTTGGAAACGTTCTAACAGTTTATTTTTTAACTTACTTACTTAGTCGTTCCCCTTTCTACCGGGAGGTGTAGACGTTTGGAAGAGAGAGCGCCAGACTATCCAATCGGCTGTCCTCCTCATGGCCTGAATCTATTCTAGTCCTCGGTCCTTCAAAGATTGTCTAATGTTGACCTCGCAGTGGACTCTGGGTCGTTGTGGTGAAGTGGGATGTTATAAATATTTATAGGGGACTTAGTGTACTGACTGAGATCAGCTGTGAAGGTATATATATCTAATAAGAGTAGTGTATTATATATAACCTTACTTGCTGCCACATATGTATACCTCAGTCAGAATTATTCTGGAATAGTGTGATGACTACGTTATATGTCTAGGGTATGTGTATGATGAAGTGTAAGTCAAAACAACAACAGACAGATAAACAATTTAATTTATTCCACTACACTTGACAACACTGTGACACTCACATACATAAAACACTCTACAAGGATATCTTAAAGGAGTCACTGATAACTTTTCAAATAACAATATGTATTCATTGCTGTCATGAATGTATATGTGTCCTGATTCAAATACAAAGGGAACCAGGAATCACAATCAATTTTAATTACAAGTTATATGTACAGAATTTATTAATATGATTCTTGTAGTGACATATATTATTACTGGTATCCTATGTGTGTCAGTTGTGTAGTGTTAATATGAGGTAATACTGGTTTTGTTTTGTTCAAGCTCTGTTGGTATTTGTCATCATGACTTCAATAGTTTGTCTTTATTGGAACTAGTATTGGAGATGTTCTCAGTTCCTGATATTAAAACAATTTAATTCCCCTCTTAATGTTATTTTTACAATGTCATTTTAAGATGGGGGTACATAATGTTGAGCTCAGCTGGCCAGATCAGCTTATTTTGCGTGATGGCGGCAGGAAAAGACTCCTCTGCTCGATTTCTCCCCTGTGCTCTGGAGACACCTCACTGATAGCTAAATGGACCAAGGAGTATGCTGTCCGACTCTGGATTCAGCAAAGCTCTGACCAGGTGCTGCTCAATAACGTTAAGACCACAGTCCCACAATTTATGGAAATAAACACAGATACGTTGACTAGCAATGAATTCTGGCACAAATACTGGCACAAATTCCCATCTGCTTATGTTCCAGGCTTTTATTTAGCAAAAATATGAGCTGGCTTCAACGCACTGTTGCTTTATCAAGCTTATTTGAACTAGTGGTCTCGAACTAACGCTCCTAAGTGATTATATCAGCGAGTCTGGCCAATGGAGCCACGTTTCGACAAGTGTTTGAAAAAATTTTACCTTCCTACGTCTCCCCTAACAACCAAGGATAGCATTTATAGTCCGACTAATCGTGTGTAGCCTTACATATCATTCCAGCCAATCAGTTCAAATGTAACTTGTGGCCCATTTCCCGTACAATGGTGGTTTAAAAAATCTACCACTGAGCGATTCTGATTTTGGGTGTTGTCTGACAGCACCATCATTTTATTTTGGCTATAACTTGTTAATTCCTAGACTATTTGCATAACACTTAACATATTCTTTGTCATCAAGCCCTAAGGAACCCAAATATACAAATTTAAAAGAGCTAAGTGGCTGCGTTCAAAATATGCAATTTCTTCTACCTCCTGTTTCGAAGATGTGCTGTCTGGGTACTGTAATGTTTTCAAACGTAAACCCATCTAATGTCATCTTTTCTAATAAGCGTTTTCCAGGTTTTTAAAACCTAACTCTGGGAAGGTTAGTGTTTTTATCACTGTCCGTCCGAAAAAGTTAGTGCATGTGGCCTTACACGCGTGATAGTAGTAATTGTGTATCGCGTTACGCTTGTTGGGGTGGCATTAATAGCGAGACGCGTGTTTAATTTTGCATGCGTTCCTGATTTTATTCGCCCCTCTCTCTTTCTATTTGAGTCCATCTGTTCGTTCGTTTTGGTAACGTAGTATAATTAATGTTAGGATTAATTTAGGTCATTACGCAGTGTGCCTCTCAATGTTTTTCTTAGAAATGTAATACCCGTTTTAATGTGTTGTGGAAACGCTTGTATTTATGCAGTGGCTTATATTTAACGTGGAAACGTTACAATTTGCAGACGAAGCATAAAACAAAGGGGATTTCGAGTACATTCTTTGTGACAGCACTGTTATTTTACCATTGCTCTTTTCTTTATTATATGTATTTATTAGGCTTTATATTTACCTGATAATTTATATATGTGGATTAGAATATTTCACGACACCTCCCCTCTTAAAACAGACATCCCATGTCAGTCCTTTATTCTATATACACATAGATAAATGTAAGTGAACTTGACTTTACTCTGCTGGGGTGCTATCATGGTTTTATGTAGTTGGGTCCAGTCAGAGTAGGCACTACTCTTGAAATCTGCCTCAGACTTCTACAACCAATAATATATTTCGGTTATGTTACTGAACAGCCGCAAGTGTGAGTGCTTGTCTTAATGCTGTATTTAGCTTTATTTAGTCTGGCAAACAGCTGATTTGTATCAGGCAATGGATCCACCTGTCCTTCTGTAATAGCATTCAGTCTCCTGTAATCTATACAGAGTCTATGTTCTCCAGAGGGCTTCCTTAAGAGTACAACACCGGAACTATACGAAGATTCACTGTGCGAAATAATTCCTTCCTTCAACAGATAGTCTATCTCTTCCTTCAAAGCTTTCTCCTTAGCAAACGGAATCGAATATGGTTTCATACAGACAGGTGTGGGGTCTATCAGTTTCATATCATATTCCAATAGGTTTGTATGCCCTGGTCGGTCTGTTAACACCTCTGCATGATTATTTAGAACCTGTTGCACTCTCTCTTTCTGAGTTTTCGTTAAATGTGTACTGATTTTCACCTGTGCTGCTGTCTCACAGGGGTGTAATGGATATTCAAATGATGAAAGTGGTTCCTTTTTCATCTCCATGGCGAAGAACAAGGTCAACAAATGTGTCTCTTCCTGATGTTCTCTTTCCAAATATTTCTTCAGGAGATTCACATGATAGATTTTTTCTTTCCCCTTCTTATCTATCTTATAATTTGTTCTAGATACCTTCTCTAAAACTGTATATGGACCCTGCCATCCAATTTGTAACTTATTCTGACTCCCGGGCAAAAGAAGCAGTACTTTCTCTCCCACAGCCAAATTTCTGTCTTTCGCCTTCCTGTTATAATAGGCAGCATGTTTCTTCCTGGCTTGTTTCAAATTTTCATTGGCAAGTTTCCAGCCAGTTTTTAAACGAGTGGTCAGCTCATTCACATATTGGTATGAAGATGTAATGTTTTCCTCTGCCTTTTCATCAGTCCACGTTCTTAACAAAGCTACATATGGACCTTTAATTGTGTGGACCTATTTGTCCATGCACCGGTATGGTCTCTTCCACTCGAAGCTCTATAGTGATGATTTTTCTTCCCAGAATTTTCATGCATAAAACGACCGCTACCAATTTTTTTCTTGGGGCTGTCTCCCCACTTAAAATTCTTGATGAGAGATTTCCTCTCTACATCCTCTTCCTCCAGTTGGTTTAAGTCCGATTGAGGGATTTTCGGCTTATCCTGGGGTAAGACATCTTTTTGCACTCTCTGCATAGTGGCCATTGTAAAACAGTTAAGTGAAGCTTGTCCGTGAAAAGGGGCTTCCCATTCCATTTGGTCCACTTTATCAAATCTATTTTTCTTTTTATTATCAGGCCTAATTTTGCCCCGTGGCGTGTCCAGGTCCTGATCCATGTTCCCACTTGTGGGTGTTCCCTCATGTGCTATGCTACACCTTTCTACAAAATTCTCAATGTCCCCTCTTGCTTTGGGCCAATAATAATTGTGAGCCACCTTTTGAATGATGGTACCTATCTTCTCATGGTCCCCATCTGGTTTCACATGTAGGCTCCTTATTAAGTCTGCCCTATATCTTTTAGGAAGAACCAGCTGTCCCTGACCTTTGGATCTAGCTCCAGTCTTCCTATACATCAACTTGTTTTTCATGTAAAAATCTCCCTTGCCTGGAGTTGTATGACAAGTTGACAATTTTCTGAAACAAGGCTTGAGTGTTTTATCCCCAGCCTGTGCCTTCCTCATCTCTTCTGGAGTGGTATCTAACATAATATCCTCCTCCTGTCTTGAGGTCGACCTGACCTGAAGGGTTGCCATATACACAGGTTTCCTTCTGCAACGGTCAGTGTCATGATTGTCCATCTGACAATTTTTACACCACCTTTTTCCTTGGTTGAAAGATTTTTTTTCATCATATTTCCTTTCATCGAATTGTGGGAATTTATTTTTATTTTCATACCGTGGCCTATCAAATTGGTGCTTACCTTTGTTTTGATCCCTAGGATCAAATTTATTAAAGTTCTGTGGTGCCCTAAAGTTATCCACTTGTTTCTTTTTATTACCTGTTACCTCTGCTTGAGCTGCTTGATACCTTTCAGCAACATTTAGCAACTCACCCAGCCTCTCTGCACCTTGTTCCATGAGAAACTTTCTCAGGTCTGGAGCCATGGACTCTCTTAATTGCTCTATAAGGACCATTTCCTTAAGGTCTTGGGTTTTCCCCAGAGAAGTCCATTTCTCCAAGTATGTCTCTATTCGTGCAGAGAACTGGTGATAGGTTTCACCTGACAGTAGTTTAGCATTCCTAAATTTTTTCCTATAAAATTCTGCATTCTTTTCATATCTTAACAAAAGAGCCTGCTTTAGCATGTCATAATTTTCCTGATCACCTCTGCTCATTTTTGCAAAAACCTCATAAGCTGCCCCACGAAGTCCTTGAGATAACTTTAAGCTCCACCTCTCTCTCTCTAACCCATACGTGGTAGCTAATAGTTCATACCTATTTAGGTAGCTCTCTATATCATCGTCTTTCTCAACAAAATGATCTAAATGGAAATTCATAGCTGAGGTTGAGGCTCCTTGGCTAGCAGTGGCATCAGAGGCAAAGGGACTGGCACCATTTTCAGGAGCATGGCCCTGAAACTCAAACTCCCTTAGTCTTAACTCATGTTCCCTTTGTAATCTCTTCTCCTCCTTTTCTGCTTCCCTTTCTGCAGCTAATCTCTTCTCTTCTCTTTCTGCAGCTAATTTCTTCTCTTCTCTTTCTGCAGCTAATTTCTTCTCTTCTCTTTCTGCAGCCTGTCTTCTTTCCTCGGCTTCCAATGCTTTAGCCTCTTTGTCAGCCTCAATCTGCAACCTCTTAGCCTCAGCCTCAGTCTGCAACCTCTTAGTCTCAGCCTCAGCCTCAAATTGTAACTTCTTAATTTCCCTTTCAGCCTCTAACTTTCTTTCGGCTTCAAACCTTCTTTCTTCGCGTTCAATAAATTTGTCACATTCCGTAGTGACATAGGCAACCATAACTTGCCCATCTAATCCTAACTCTTTTGCAGTCTGAACAGCAGCAGATCGAAATTTGGCTAGGTCCGCCATTGTCTATCAGGTAAGTTTATAAAATGTCTAACTAACAATTCAATCTCTAAATATACATCTAATGGACAACACAGGCACCGTGAGCTCAACCTTATTTAATTCCACCCAAGGATATCTTTTAATTCTTATTTTCCCTGAAGTGAATTACCCCCAATATTTTTAATAGGTAAAGATTCAAAATCCCAAGAGCGAGACCCCAATATATGTGGTGAAGTGGGATGTTATAAATATTTATAGGGGACTTAGTGTACTGACTGAGATCAGCTGTGAAGGTATATATATCTAATAAGAGTAGTGTATTATATATAACCTTACTTGCTGCCACATATGTATACCTCAGTCAGAATTATTCTGGAATAGTGTGATGACTACGTTATATGTCTAGGGTATGTGTATGATGAAGTGTAAGTCAAAACAACAACAGACAGATAAACAATTTAATTTATTCCACTACACTTGACAACACTGTGACACTCACATACATAAAACACTCTACAAGGATATCTTAAAGGAGTCACTGATAACTTTTCAAATAACAATATGTATTCATTGCTGTCATGAATGTATATGTGTCCTGATTCAAATACAAAGGGAACCAGGAATCACAATCAATTTTAATTACAAGTTATATGTACAGAATTTATTAATATGATTCTTGTAGTGACATATATTATTACTGGTATCCTATGTGTGTCAGTTGTGTAGTGTTAATATGAGGTAATACTGGTTTTGTTTTGTTCAAGCTCTGTTGGTATTTGTCATCATGACTTCAATAGTTTGTCTTTATTGGAACTAGTATTGGAGATGTTCTCAGTTCCTGATATTAAAACAATTTAATTCCCCTCTTAATGTTATTTTTACAATGTCATTTTAAGATGGGGGTACATAATGTTGAGCTCAGCTGGCCAGATCAGCTTATTTTGCGTGATGGCGGCAGGAAAAGACTCCTCTGCTCGATTTCTCCCCTGTGCTCTGGAGACACCTCACTGATAGCTAAATGGACCAAGGAGTATGCTATCCGACTCTGGATTCAGCAAAGCTCTGACCAGGTGCTGCTCAATAACGTTAAGACCACAGTCCACAATTTATGGAAATAAACACAGATACGTTGACTAGCAATGAATTCTGGCACAAATACTGGCACAAATTCCCATCTGCTTATGTTCCAGGCTTTTATTTAGCAAAAATATGAGCTGGCTTCAACGCACTGTTGCTTTATCAAGCTTATTTGAACTAGTGGTCTCGAACTAACGCTCCTAAGTGATTATATCAGCGAGTCTGGCCAATGGAGCCACGTTTCGACAAGTGTTTGAAAAAATTTTACCTTCCTACGTCTCCCCTAACAACCAAGGATAGCATTTATAGTCCGACTAATCGTGTGTAGCCTTACATATCATTCCAGCCAATCAGTTCAAATGTAACTTGTGGCCCATTTCCCGTACAATGGTGGTTTAAAAAATCTACCACTGAGCGATTCTGATTTTGGGTGTTGTCTGACAGCACCATCATTTTATTTTGGCTATAACTTGTTAATTCCTAGACTATTTGCATAACACTTAACATATTCTTTGTCATCAAGCCCTAAGGAACCCAAATATACAAATTTAAAAGAGCTAAGTGGCTGCGTTCAAAATATGCAATTTCTTCTACCTCCTGTTTCGAAGATGTGCTGTCTGGGTACTGTAATGTTTTCAAACGTAAACCCATCTATTGTCATCTTTTCTAATAAGCGTTTTCCAGGTTTTTAAAACCTAACTCTGGGAAGGTTAGTGTTTTTATCACTGTCCGTCCGAAAAAGTTAATGCATGTGGCCTTACACGCGTGATAGTAGTAATTGTGTATCGCGTTACGCTTGTTGGGGTGGCATTAATAGCGAGACGCGTGTTTAATTTTGCATGCATTCCTGATTTTATTCGCCCCTCTCTCTTTCTATTTGAGTCCATCTGTTCGTTCGTTTTGGTAACGTAGTATAATTAATGTTAGGATTAATTTAGGTCATTACGCAGTGTGCCTCTCAATGTTTTTCTTAGAAATGTAATACCCGTTTTAATGTGTTGTGGAAACGCTTGTATTTATGCAGTGGCTTATATTTAACGTGGAAACGTTACAATTTGCAGACGAAGCATAAAACAAAGGGGATTTCGAGTACATTCTTTGTGACAGCACTGTTATTTTACCATTGCTCTTTTCTTTATTATATGTATTTATTAGGCTTTATATTTACCTGATAATTTATATATGTGGATTAGAATATTTCACGACAGTCGTCCTGGAGATCTGGATCCCTGGCTCTTAGTTTCCCCTGCTTGTCGTGGTAGCCGATCTTCTCCCATTCTGCAGACATGGCCAAACCATCTTAGTTGGTTATATTTTAAATAATTCATAAATCATTCTTAGAACTCCTAGATTTTACTTTTTTTTTTTTTTAAATTAGGGACAATTTTATATTGAGGGAAATTAAAGTGATAGAACCAGCACGAAGAGATAAGTTTAGTTCATTAGGACGTGTACAAATATAGTTAGGCCAAACCTTGCACTGGTCAGGATCTCAGTCCCGATGATTGGCTCAGTGAGGATTCTGAAAAAGACATAATAACAAAGCAGAACAAAGGCCAGGACCAGAACCTTTCCTCGTAACAACAACCTGCCTTTCATGTTCAAACATTGCGTTCTTCTTCTTTTCCTTGGCGCTCCTAATTGTATGGAGCCGCCACTGCTGCTGATCTCCTTGCAGAAAGCCCGAAGCCGCCACTGCTGCTGGTCTCCAATGTTTCGCATCATATCTTAATCTTATTTTCAGAAGTTTCATTTTGCTGCAAGTAGGCGAATTACGGCAGCTTAAAACGCCTTGTCACCTGCAGTGCCTTATAAATATAACCATAACAATAGTAATAGTAACTGTAATAGTAATAATAATAACAATAATTAGATTAATAATTATTATTTATAATCTACTAGACTTTTTTTTTCATGTGTCCAGATTTCATTCACTTATCCATCTTAAGCCAATACATTAGTGTTATATTGAACAATCTAGCAGATTCCAGGTTTCCGATAGTTAGGACTATACACCAGCAGTTCTCAACCGTTTGTAAGTTGCAGCCACCTAACACCCGTGCTATTTATGTGCGGCCCCTTAACGCCCGTTATATTTATGTGCGGCCCAATAAGAAGAAATACAATTTCCAGGATTAGTTTCACATCTGATGAGCCTGATATATTTCACAGACATCGCCCAGTTACGGAAATGTGTAATCTTCTTAACCTAGTTGTCCAGAACGCGGAAGATCAGCCCAGAGAAACACTGAAATAACGTTATGAAGTAAAACGTAAAGAGATAGGAACAGTCGTTTGGCAGTAGAGAACAAAAACAAAATGGAGGGGTTCAGTTATTATGGTAGTATGTTCAATATAGACGGAAGGCAGAGAGACTAAAATGAGAATTCATATCTCCTGTTCTTACAGAGCATTGAGACACCATTGTAGCTTATCCGCTTCCAGGAAGCCTGCATCAAAGACATGCTCCTGCAGCGGTGGTTTTTTGTAGTAGGTTGTTTTACACGATGAGGTTGCCGGCCCCGTTCACAACGTCACATTAGTCGCCAGAGCGAGTAGTTGACCTGTTCTGTCTTCGTCACCTCAGAGACGACCGGAAGCATTAAGAGGAACATGATAAGCAGGATCATAAAGTCGCCCCAATGTTCTAGCATGCATTTATCCAAATGACTAGATGGAAAGAATTGGTAACTTACATGTTTATACCTGCATTGTGCTGTCAGCGCCACAGACTGTGTAATTAAATGTACGAGGAAAGCAGCTAATAAAACAGGAAGACACTTCGTGGGAAACAAAATCATCGTTAGAGCAGAATCACTGCAGTAATACAACATTTAAGCAGAGAGAACACACAGAGACCAAAGCATATTACCACGAACAGATCAAGTGATAATTTTTCAATCTGAGATCCGGCCATTGCAAACTCACATATTATTTACTCAACAGATTAAACATCAAGCAGGCAGACAGACTTATAGTGCCCCATATGGAGAAAACTCTTATCTTTTCGCTCCCCTACGGCAGTGTCTGCTGTGGCAGTACCTTTACCTTTCTTGGGAAGACGAGAGTACAACTGACCTTCAAGAATGTCCTTCGACCCTGAGGAGAGGAGCGGATTGACACTATGGTCTTCAACAACCTTATTAACTGATATTGTATGGCGATGAGAGAAGCCTGAGACTGACCTCCAACTCCATGAGAGAAATAAATATGGTTATATGAGCGCGAACGAAGGAGAAGTGAAGGAATACATTTAGAAACAAAGAATATGTTGATTAAAACACCTTGTAAAGATGAATACCGATAAGTGAGCAACACGGACATACGAACTCATAATAAAAAAGCCAGATATAGGAGAACGAACGAACTTTATTTTCAAAGGGTTAAGAATTGGGCACGTAGGCCCGTCTGACATTCTGCCTCTCTCTCTCTCTCTCTCTCTCTCTCTCTCTCACATCATGTATACTGCATCCTTTCAACCCCCTCCCCCCCCGCCCGCCCCCCCATTTACTGCAAGCATTATTTAGGCATTTATCATTAAAAGTAATATAACATCATACATTTGCAATATTCATCATAATCAAAGTTTGTTTTTAAAGTAAATTTTAAAAAAATTAAATGAGAACAAAACAAACAAAAAAACAACCAAAACAAACAAACTATAAGAGTGACAAAATCGAATTCCTCATACAGTAAATTAGACAGTGATTTGAGGCATAATCAGATGGTTTGTTATAAGAACTCGTGAAACATTCGAACAGTCGGCTACTGAATGACTAGGGACCAGAGCCGGATTAACGTAGTAGCACAAGTAGCATATGCTACGGGCCCCGCGCTTTTAGGGGCCCCGCGCCAATAAATATGTACATAATTTTTTGGTCATCTAATACGAGCGTTAAACTAATGATCTTGTGATTTATGCCATCTTTAGCGCCTTTTCATTTGGTGTCACGAAATTGTGAGAGAAAGAGCATAAGAGGGTGACTTAGTGTGACTCTTCATTATTTTTATCTTAACTGTTTGCGGACGGATGCCATTTAAGTGGCGTAGAAAATTTGGTCACGTTTGGACGGAACCACTTTTTTGGCTCTAGGCGACTGCCCCTCTAATTTTGTTTCGTTCTTTGTGAAATGAATTTGCATTAACAATAAAAACTAGAATTTAGGAAACGGAAACTTCCTGTTTTAACTGAGGTATACGGCGTGCTCGCACTCTCTTTCGATCTTGATTAAAATTTCTTGATTTGTAAGGTTAGAAAACTCAAAAAATGAGCAGTAGACACAGAGATATTGGACGTAATTATGCTTCTGAAAGTGAAAAACGTAAAGCGAAGGAAGAAAAAGAAAGAAGAGATCAACTTGTGATATCAAAAACACGTAAGCTGACAGAATATTTTGATGTTCATGGTGGTGGTACTCTAACCGCTGAAGCTGGAAGTACAGGAACAACTAGTACTAGTGCAGGCTGTGCACCAGAAAACATACAGCAAAACCCAGTATACACTGAGTCTGAATGTGAAAGAATAAGTGAAACGAAGAATTACTCTAATGATATTGGTGACTGGCCGAACAATATAGATGACTGTGAGCGTGAATATTGGATATCCAAGGGAAGTGAAAAATGTCAACATGTTGATAGTGCCTTTTTTCATCCGTGCGATTGTATGACACTGAAAAGAAAACTCGATACTGTCAGAAGCCTTATTTTACACATATTCATAAACTTACAGACAAGCAACATGCAAGAAAATGGTTATGCTATTCAGAAAGTAAAGGGCGCCTATTCTGTTTCCCATGCAAGCTTATGAGTTCAGAATGTTCATCAAAGTTTACTGTGGAAGGGTTTAATGACTGGAAAAATGCAAGCAATCTATTGCGTCGACATGAAGAAAGCTCCTCACATAGACAAGCTTTAATTTCACTATTGATGCGTAAAAACAAAGGTGAACGTGTCGATTCCCACCTTGTGAAACAAATGGACATTCAAGAAAAGTATTGGCACAAACTTCTAGAGCGAATAATTGAAGTTGTGAAGTTTTTAGCAGAACGAGGCCTTTCATTTCGTGGCAGTGATGAAATTGTTCGGTCCCCTTATAACGGGAATTACGTGGGGTTGTTAGAATTACTGGCCAAGTTTGACCCTTTTCTGGCAGAGCATATAAGTACTCATGCAAACAAAGGATTTGGACATACATCATATCTATCTAAAACAACGTGTGAGGAATTCATCAATCTGATTGGATCCAGCATACTGGATCACATTCTCTGTGAAGTGAAGAAATACAAGTATTATTCCGTTTCATTGGATTCTACTCCAGATATATCTAATATGGACCAGCTGACTTTGACTCTGCGCTATGTTTTGCCATCTGGACCAGTTGAAAGATTTGTGACATTTTTGGATATGGAAGGTCATAGTGCTGAACAGCTTACTAAAAGTCTACTTAATTTTTTAAAGGCAAATGACATTGATATTAAAGACTGCCGTGGTCAAAGTTATGACAACGCCAGCAACATGAGTGGCAAGTTTATAGGATTACATGCACAAATTAATTGATAATGATAATTACTATGCAAATTAAAAATGTATGTGTTCAAATATATTTGTGTTGTTTTATTGTTTTTTTAAAATATAGGGCCCCTTTCTTAACATATGCTACAGGCCCCGCACTAGCTTAATCCGGCCCTGCTAGGGACTCGTTGTGTTTTCCAGTGTATGCGAGAGATTTGACCAGAGGTGAGCAGCTTTGAGTCCCAAAGCAGATACTGCCGTAGAGAGTGAATTGTTTAAGCCGTCACAATACTAGATCCATCATCATGAGGTGGGGTAACCAGTTCCTCTCCTTCTGTCTTTGCCTTCCCTAACTCAAGAGCAGAATCAGACTAGGTAGATAGTTAGACAGACTAGGTAGATAGTTAGACAGACTAGGTAGATAGTTAGACAGACATATACGAAATAAATTAATTTTCCAAGGGTTGAAAATCGGGCACACAGTTTCCTCTTGCATTCTTCCTTCCTCTTGCTCATCTGTTGTTACTGTTGTTCAAACATTCTCCATCGAACTTAAAGTATTAATTTAAGGGCAATGAAACATCACAAAGTAGTATAATAGCATACGTTAACAGTACCTGATCACAAAATTTAAAAAATAAGTATATTGTAATGAAAAACTATATCATCAGAGCCTCCATACAGTATATTAGATACTAATTCGAAACATAATCAGTTAGGGTGGCATATTATCAGCACTCATAAAGTATTTGAACAGTATACGATTGTTCTGGAGACGATCCAGAAGAAGATGGATCGAGATGTGGATGGACATATTAAAGAAACAGCGTGAAAGCGTTTGGAGCCGCGTAACGTATACTGCATTAGGAACCAATAGTCATTGTCGCCTGCGACAGCAGATAAAAGAAAGAAGATGCGGAGATCATCGTGAGAGAAAATCAGAATTTAACACTCGTCGGGGGTGTGTTGAATTATAAAGACAATGGGTTGATTACAAATGAACAGTAAGATTGACCACCGAGCTAGGAAGCCAATGCACTAACCATTGCCCTACCGCGGCTCTTGTAAGATTAAACTTAGAGAGAATTAAGAGTTTTAACGACAAAAACAACAAACAAAAAGTTAGACTGTCTTAAATGAGTTTGTGTAGAATGTAAGTATTGAAATGGAGCGACAAGGTCACTAATATGGGACTGATGACAAAAACCAGACAAGTCCATTGGAACAAGAGATGAGACGAAAATGCTGGAGATGGATAGGATACACACTGAGGAAACCTGTTGATAGCATTACAAGGCTATCCTTGTTCTGGAACCCCTATGGTAAGAGAGGCAGGTACACACCAAAAAAAAAAATACAAAGAAGAGAATTGGAGACATACATGAAAATGACGTGAAAGACTTGCAAAGAACTTGAGCTAATGGCACGAGACAGGAGGGCTTGACATGTGTTTGTTGAATACTTATGCTCCACGGGGAGCTAAAAGGTTTTATTGAATGGCTGAATAAAGTGTTTGCTTATTTTCATTTTTTTTCCAGATTAAAGGTAGTGACCTCTGCTTGAGAGAATTAGAGTTTGGCTTTGTTGTAAGATTAAAGAATTTGATAATGATCTCTTCTAGGGAGAATTAGAGTTTCAACATCGATCTGGGAGAGGCAGAATGTACTATGCGTTGCATGAATTAGAACGGTCCACGGGAAATAACTGAGTGCATGAAATCAGTAGAGCGTGAGATGGAGAAGGAAAACATTGCGCGGGAAAAAGGTTACTAATTGATTAAGGTCAAGTGATACTGTGGAGTCAGGGACAACTGATTGAGAGTTTACTTAGGAAAAAAACCTGGTTCGCGGGTTGAGAATTTTAATGAGTTGAGGCGTGAGAAAAAGTGTTTCTAGTGAGTGAAGCCACCGCTGCTGGAAGAACACTTGAATGCTTCTTTGATGCGCCTTTCACGCAAGGAGAACAGCTAAGGTGGTTCTTGCTCCAAATGCTATCTTGGTTATTACTTACTTAGTCGTTCCCCTTCTACCGTGAGGTGTAGAAGTTTGGTAATTAATCACAGGATTTCAATGAAAATGCACAGACTTAACCAACATCAATCATAGGTACATATAATGAAGAGTGCGATGGTATTGCATCATCGGTTGTCACGGAAACAGTGGCCATATTGGATTATATTGTTTTATTTCAATTTCCTAAAGCTTTTTTTTTAAATTTATTAATCTATCATTACCAAATTTAAACATAATGTTTATCATTATATTTTAAAACTTTTTTCAGATTGGATTTTTGATACCATAAGTAGATTTTGAGATATAGAATTGTAAAGTTTGTATCTGAAAATAAGCACAATTGTTTTCAAAATTTTACAATATTATTTGCAATAAATCAAAATTTTGATAAGATATAAAAAATTGGATGTGACAAAAGTTTTATTATACTATGGAAAGTATTTGTGCCAAGTCTGGTATTGATTGACAAAAAAAAAAAAAAAATGCGGAAGTTATAAGAACTTTAGTAGCGTAACACAATGTTCTGAGAAAATCTAGACTTCTTCATAGCACCATTTCTGAAGAAAATACTATTTACAGAATCAAAATATACCTACTTAGAATGTATTCTGACAAATAATTTTCACAGATTTAGATTCAGGGAAATATAAATTATACGAGTATAGACTAATCCCAATTTTCATGTTTCTGCTGTTTTGACTGAAAATGCCCTATAGCTCCCTGGAGCGACAAAGGGGGACAATATAAGTTGAGAGATGCCAAGAAAATTACGTTATAGAAGTTACTGGCCATGAATATTCTACTGTATCAGTAGATAATTGAAAACCATAGTGGTGAGTTTGTATATGTGGGTCATGTTCCACTGACAACTTTAACTACATTAAACTACAGCTGCCCAATGTTATATACAATTACAATGTGAAATACAAGTAGAGATATTCAGACCAATGTTAATGATAGCGGATTGAAAGAAAGAAGTATGGAGAACATTTCAGACTTGACGTTTCGTTTTCCGTATACTGGCACCTTCATCAGCTCTGTGTCATCATCTCAAAATAACAGTGTTGTATTTTGTTATTCAACAATTACGGATCGTTGTTTTTTAATTTTTATTTTTAAAGTTCGTCGAATGTTATCCGCGTCATTGTGTCGTTTGCTCTACAGTAGGACCCCACTCATACGGTGGGATAGGCTTAAACCACCGCCAACAAGCGGAAATCGCTGAAAAGCGGAACACAGCCTTCTTAAACTCGCATGTAGTAGTAGTAGTAGCAGCAGCAGCAGCTCACCAAGAGCGTCGCTAGATTGAAATGATATCAAATAAAATAATTGCGTAGACGCGCGTGCAGAGTAACGACAGTTATTTTTTGGCAGTGTCTTCAGCCGGAATGGCTGTACTTGTGTGAGCCCTGGCCGATGTGTTTCATGTCCGCTGATGTGTCTACATATATGGAAGATATATGATTATATGCTTGCCAGAGACGGATATGTACCTACAGGAAAGTATCCTAATGTTTATAGAATGATAACTGACGATTGTGTACTTAAGAATTAATTCGCGTACTTGGACTGTATAGACGACACGATAGATGAACGTTACTGCATAAACTCTGATGTTTCATGAAAGGAAGATTATTTAATGAGGTTTATGCTGGAAATATTATCTTGTCAGTAACTGCGTGTCGTAGAAGTCATATGCTGTGGACTTACGTATTGTGGAAGATGTTAATACATGTGAAAAAATCGTTTACAGCAGTCAACTAAAATTATTTTATGAATTTGCCGTTTGACGTTACCAGTTGCTACCCTATAATCAGTTGGCCTAAACTAATTCAAATACAAATCTAAAAGGAACGCAACAGGTAGTAGTAGTAGTAGAAGTAGTAGTAGCAGCAGCAGCCCCCCCTTCCCCCCCCCCCCCCCCCTTTTCAATCATGACTGACTGTGGGAATGCACCGCTGAGATGATAGCCTTCAGCTGCTTTTTATCTTGGTGGAACACCAGACGAGTTCTTTTCTCTTCTGCTTGTTATGACAGCTTCTTTCACCCAGTCCGAAGTGGCGCCGTAGGGACGGAGCATCAATACTTGGTGCGATCAGCAGCTTCATCCTGAATTTATGTTCAGTAACACCATGTCTCACTTGCACACATCTCCGAACCTCAGCTGCTCTTTTGCCATCTGCCAGTTGTCCGTAGAAGATATCTTTACGGATGCGACCATCTTCCGCGGCGGACATGGCCAAGCCAGCGTAGTCTGCGCTGTCTAAGCAGTCAAATGCATATAAAAGCCTAATAACATGTTTACACTATATGACGTGCCTATATGAAGAGCAAGGCCTAAAAACCGATACGCAAGTCAAATGAATATACAGCATTTAAAGTAAGAGGCTTACCACTCCTCTAGGTATCACTACTACACTTAGATGTCATTGTAAATTATTTTTAAAAAAAAAATTAGATATGAAGAAAAAATTTGAAAAGTTTGTGGAAAATTGCCAGAATTCAGAGAGACGCACAAATGCTGTGAACAGACTGATTTTCCGAAAAAAAAAAAAAAAAAAAAACTAGCGTCCGAAGCCATTCTCGGACTCAGCTGCTGAGCACGACATGCCGAAAAACGCAGAAAGAGCAGAACAAGCGCCCGACATAATGAAAATGTATATAATTGAAAACCGCCGTATTGGCGGAACGCCGAAAAGCGGGGACCTACTGTATTGGGCACAGCAATCGCGATTTACGCGAGGGTTACGCTCTGGAGGTACGCGCATAATTTGAGATTCGCATAAAGGGACATCATTTTGCTCTCTCCACAGATGATCAGTGCGGTAAACTTTGGGGGCTGTTTCCACAAAATAAATTGTTGAAATTCAATTAATAAAAGTTTTCATGAAAAGTATAAGAAAACCAACGTTAAACATAAAATACAAACATAAAATTATAATTTTAATCAATAGAACATGCGTATGGTTACTTAAAAAATCACATTAAGTTGCTATTTTTTCGCTTTTTATTCAGCTTACGTTATTTTGAAGTTGCGTAAATTGAGAGATCGCGTAAATTAGTGATAATACAGTATGTGCATACACAAACTCACCACCATGTCTTACAGGTAGATATAAATAACACTGTATCGTGTCTAATTTCGTATTTTTCTGTGGCGTTTCTGTTTTGTATTGACGTGCTCTTTATTGTCATTCACTTTCTGTTTCTGTGTGTTCTAGTTTATAACCGTCATTATATTCCAAACATTTGTTCAATATTAGGTTACTTCTTTGATACTATTTGCTGTGTTATTATAGTTAAATGCAGTGGGTTGGTATTTATTTCTTGCTGAGAATTTTATTTATTTATTAACGTTATATTTTCCACGTGCCTTCTTTTGTCATTTCTCATAACCTTTCAATAATGTTGGACTTTGTTTCCTATTTGATTGTTATTGCGGACAGTAATTCCGAAGAATAATTCTTCGTGTTTCTTGTGTATTATTAACGTGTATAACGGACTCAAGAACCGTTTTTCAATTTTTGACTTACATTTGTGTCTTTGTAAAAAAAATAAGGTAATTTAGTCTGAATCCAGAAAGACATTTGACATCTGTATGTGTGTTAAGAGAATTGGATCGTTTAATTTACCATGTATGTGTCGAAGTTACGATATTTCTAAGGAAAGAATTAAGTGTAACGATTACAGAAGAAAAAAATTAAGTGCAACAATTACAAGATAAGGAATTGTGAAAAAAAGAGGATTTTACGTCAGTCTTTATAAGAGAGAACTAGAGAATATAATAAGCGTTATGTAAAAGAGAATTTAGCAAAGAGTCAGTATGAGAGAGAGAGAGAGAGAGAGAGAGTTAAACACGATCACATGTGTACTCTTGTCATTGTAGTAGAGTACCGTACATTATAAGAATTCGAAAAGACTCCAAACATGACCAGACTGGTGTGAATGACATTGGCAACAGTATTGGGCGGAGGTTGTTGGCTGATAGTGGTAAGTTGAAAGTGCTTTTTCGGCTCACTCTCTTCGCCCCTCCCCTCTTTTCGTGTAATTAATATGATAAGAGCCAGATATAACGCTGCGTTGCTAATGAGGACCGCTACTCTAATTTACGCGTAAATGTTTTCTGGAATCTGTGTCGCTAAAGCTGACAGATTTTGTGGAAATATTTGTTCCCAATCTGTTTAGGGCGTCGTCTCGTGTAGTTCTCAAGCTACCCCAGGCATTTCGTACAAGACGACTAATATGGGTTTATGCACGGAACTGTAAAACTCATACTGTAAAACAGATTGCTACAGAAACAATACTGCTTGATAAGGCTTCCTTCAAGGGGACCACCAGCAGTGGCTGCTCCATACTCCATAAGGAACGAGAAGGAAAGTGATGATAATGCTAAGGGCTTCACTAGCTAACATGTTGAGGCTACGTCGATTATGAACTCCATTACTGAAATCCTGAACTGTCCTAAAACTCACGCAGAAGAAATTGAGACAGAAGATACAAAATTGAAACAAGTGAGCAGATTACTCAGGTCTTAAGTCTTGCATAGAGCCGGTTCTATCCCATGGAAGCAAGTCTTTTGGTTATCAGTAAACAGACAAGAAGAACAATGGTGTCTACAGAAATATGGCTACAAAGGGAAATGCTATGAATGTCGAGAACGGCAAAAAAGAGTGATGAGGATGTCCTGAACAAAGGCTTGCATGCAAAGAAAGCTTGTTACACACATCAGAAGGAAGCAGTGCACGCTCTCTTGGTATTATGAGAAGAGGAAAGCTAGGACACATTGTGACATCAGAGAAAATTAGGGTAACAAGAAACGTAGTGACGTCTCCTGTTACGACGAATGAATGAGTGCTTTCTCTCGGTGCCTTCTTCACTCTTTTTTTTAAACTATTAAATGATGTTAGCACCCTAAATGTCAAACCAATTGCACATAAGTGTATGATTGTGGTAAGGGTCTATTCCCCCACAACCTTCCTAGAACATTACTACATGATAACATAAGATAACGTGTGATTTTCAAACTCCATTACATTATAAGGTCTTGCCACTTCCGTGGGTATTTGTCATGTTTACAGCTCACTGCTTCACAGATCTAACATTATTATCTCCTCCAAGATGTTATTTTCGTGTAATCGTTTATCACAACAATGTATTGCACCACTGTCCGTGTCTTAATCTTTACCAAGATTGTTATCCTTCTACATCCCAATGAGATCGACCGTGTATTTGGGGCACGTCATGTTTGCAAACTAGCAGCTAGCACAAAACATGGTTACGTATATCTTTCCCAGCCAAAAAGTCTGGTTAACAGTAGGAATGTAGCTCAGCGTAGACTCTTACTCCGTCTGGAGCTGGCGATAAGCGGAAAGTTAATGTGGCAAGGTCACTCCTCCGCTACGCGTCGCTGATAACAAAGGAGAAAATAATAATGAGAGAGGGGTGGGTGTGTGACGAGACGTGATAAGAAAACCTTGAGCGACGAGAGCGTAAACAATGAATACTGGAAGAATTAGCATCTAAACGGAATTATAAAAAAAGGTATTAATGCTGGATGTCGTGAATTATTCTAATCCCCCTATATAAATTAAAACGTAAATGCAAAGCCTAACAAATAAATTTAATAAAAAGGAAAGAAGAATGGTAAAGAACAGTGCTGTCACAATGCCTGTACTCGAAATCCCCCTTGTTTTCTACTTCGTCGGCAAATTGTAACGCTTTCACGTTGATAGTAAAAGCCTACTGTGTCGCTGCACGCTTTCTTCAATGAAACGTGTACTGTATTTCTTGGAAAAACCTTGAGATACGCAAGCTGATCAATGACCTAAATTTAATATTTCATTCATTCCATTTTATACACGGTGTAACTAAAAGACAGATGGACTAAAGGATAGAGAGAAGGGAGAGGCAGAAAGCAGGGACACCTGCAACACTAAACACGCGTCGCGCGATACACAATTGCTGCCATCACGCGTGTAAGGCCACATGCACTAACTTTATTTCAAATCGACAGTGATAAAATTCACTACCCATACCAGAGTTAGGTTTTAAAATCCTGAAAAACGCTTATTAGGAAAGATGACATTAGATGGGTTTACGTTTGAAAACATGACAGTACCCAGACACCACATGGGGATTGAAGTGAACAGGAGGTGGTAGAAAATGCACATTTTGAACGCAGCCACCTAGCTCCCTTAAATTGAGATATTTGGATTCCTTAGGGTTTGCTGACAAAGAATATGTAAAACGTTACGCAAATAGTCTAGGAATTACCAAGTTATGGCCAAAATAAAATAGTGGGGGTGCCTGACATCATGAAATCATTTCTGCTCATAAAATTTTTTTATAACGTGTTTGAAAAAACATTACGTTACGGAAATAGCCTACCATGTTAACTCCTATTTGATTGGAGCGCAACAAATGAAAGACTAAACACGATTGGTCGGACTATAAATACTATCTTGTGTTGTCAGGGGAAACGTGAGAAAGGGGTACTTTTTTGAAAAGATGTGTAGACATGGTTTGATTGGGTAGAGCTACGAATATACTCAATTCAGAGAGTCTGTTCATTGCCACATCTTGTAATAAACCTACTAAGAAGCAGTGCGTTGAGCACCAGTGTATATTTTTTTTATAAAATAAAGCCTGGGACATCGGCAGATCGGAGTTGTGCTATATTCATTGCCAGTCAACGAAACTGTTTATTATTATTTCCATGAATTGTGGTAAGCTTGAAATATTCAATATCTTTTAATGAAAATTGAATGTAAATTGATAATTTATGTCTGTATATATGTGTGGTTCAGTAGCGAACATGATGTAAAGCCTATAGTGCTCCAGCCTGAACAGAAGGTGTCGGAGGAAAGTAAAACTGCATGGAATGGCCAAACAGTACACTGACACCTAGATTATTAACTAGAAAGAAATAATGCTGGAATTGCAGAGGCGTAGTAACCATTAGGGAGGGAAATACTGGTATAAAGTATTTCAGATGAAGCTGACAGTTGGCCTAACGCTCTGAACTCAATGTTTGTGATGTATTGTGCTCAGTGTAGAAATGGAGTATAAATTAGTTCTGACGTAGAAGGTACAACCTTCTTGTTTCAGGGACCGTGGTCTTAAAGTTATTGAGCAGCACCTGGTCAGAGCTTTGCTGAAGCCAGAGGTGGACAGCATACTCCTTGGTCCATATAGCAACCAGTGGGGTGGCTCCAGAACTCATTTAAGTAATCGAGCAGAGGAGTCTTTTACTGCAGTCATCACGCAAGATAAGAGAGTGTGGCCATGGAGCTCAACATTATGTACCCCCATCTTAAAATGACATTATAAACTAAAATTAAGAGGGGAATTTAATTGTTTTAATACCAGGAACTGAGAACATCTCCAATACTAGTTCCAATAGAACAAACTATTGAAGTCATGATGACAAATACCAACAGAGCTTGAACAAAACAAAACCAGTATTACCTCATATTACCACTACACAACTGACACACATAGGATACCATTAATAATATATGTCACTACAAAAATCATATTAATAAATTCTGTACATATAACTTGTAATTAAAATTGATTGTGATTCCTGGTTCCCTTTGTATTTGAATCAGGACACATATACATTCATGACAGCACTGAATACATATTGTTATTTGAAAAGTTATCAGTGACTCCTTTAAGATATCCTCTTAGAGTGTTATATGTATGTGAGTGTCACAGTGTTGTCAAGTGTGGTGGAATAAATTAAATTGTTTATCTGTCTGTTGTTGTTATGACTTACACTTCATCATACACATACCCTAGACATATAACGTAGTCATCACACTATTCCAGAATAATTCTGACTGAGGTATATACATATGTGGCAGTAAGTAAGGTTATCTATAATACACTACTCTTATTAGATATAGATACCTTCACAGCTGATCTCAGTCAGTACACTAAGTCCCCTATAAATATTTATAACATCCCACTTTACCACATATATTGGGGTCTCGCCCTCGGGATTTTGAATCTTTCCCTATTAAAATATTGGGGGTAACTCACTTCAGGGAATAATAAGAATTAAAAGGTATCCTTGGGTGAAAATAAATAAGGTTGAGCTCACAGTGCCTGTGTTGTCTTGAGTTAATTAGTCATAGATAAAATTGTTTAGACATTTATCTGTTAGACAATGGCCGACCTGGCAAAATTTCGATCTGCTGCTGTACAGACTGCGAAAGAGTTAGGAATGGACGGGCAAATTATGATTTCTTATGTCACTGCTGAATGTGACAAATATATTGAACGGGAAGAAAGAAGATTAGAAAAAGAGGCCGAAAGAAAATTAGAATCTGAAAGATTGGCCGAAGATAAGAGAATAGAAGCTGAAAAAGATATTAAGAGGTTGCAGATTGAGGCTGAGGCTAAGAGGTTGCAGATTGAGGCTGAGGCTAAGAAATTGGCTTGCAGAAAGAGAAGAAGAAGAGGCTGCAGAAAAGGAAGACAAAAATTGAGCTGCAGAAAAGAGGGAAGAGAAAAGAAGATTAGCTGCAGAAAGAAGAAAGAAGAAGAAAGAGATTAGCTGCAAGAGAGGGAATAAGAAAAAGGAGAAGAGATTACAAAGGGAACAAAGGGAACATGAGTTACGACTAAGGGAGTTTGAGTTTCAAGGCCATGCTCCTGAAAATGGTGCCAGTCCCTTTGCCTCTGATGCCACTGCTAGCCAAGGGAGCCTCAACCTCAGCTATGAATTTTCATTTAGATCATTTTGTTGAGAAAGACGATGATATAGAGAGCTACCTAAATAGGTATGAACTATTAGCTACCACATATGGGTTAGAGAGAGAAAGGTGGAGCTTAAAGTTATCTCAGGGACTTCGTGGGGGCAGCTTATGAAGTTTTTGCAAAAATGAGCAGAGGTGATCAGGAAAATTATGACATGCTAAAGCAGGCTCTTTTGTTAATATATGAAAAGAATGCAGAATTTTATAGGAAAAAATTTAGGAATGCTAAACTACTGTCAGGTGAAACCTATCACCAGTTCTCTGCACGGTTAGAGACATACTTGGAGAAATGGACTTCTCTGGGGAAAACCCAAGATCTTAAGGAAATGGTCCTTATAGAGCAATTAAGAGAGTCCATGGCTCCAGACCTGAGAAAGTTTCTCATGGAACAAGGTGCAGAGAGGCTGGGTGTGTTGCTAAATGTTGCTGAAAGGTATCAAGCAGCTCAAGCAGAGGTAACAGGTAATAAAAAGAAACAAGTGGATAACTTTAGGGCACCACAGAACTTTAATAAATTTGATCCTAGGGATCAAAACAAAGGTAAGCACCAATTTGATAGGCCACGGTATGAAAATAAAAATAAATTCCCACAATTCGATGAAAGGAAATATGATGAAAGAAAATCTTTCAACCAAGGAAAAAGGTGGTGTAAGAATTGTCAGATGGACAATCATGACACTGACCGTTGCAGAAGGAAACCTGTGTATATGGCAACCCTTCAGGTCAGGTCGACCTCAAGACAGGAGGAGTATATTATGTTAGATACCACTCCAGAAGAGATGAGGAAGGCACAGGCTGGGGATAAAACACTCAAGCCTTGTTTCAGAAAATTGTCAACTTGTCATACAACTCCAGGCAAGGGAGATTTTTACATAAAAAACAAGTTGATGTATAGGAAGACTGGAGCTAGATCCAAAGGTCAGGGACAGCTGGTACTTCCTAAAAGATATAGGGCAGAATTAATAAGGAGCCTACATGTGAAACCAGATGGGGACCATGAGAAGATAGGTACCATCATTCAAAAGGTGGCTCACAATTATTATTGGCCCAAAGCAAGATGGGACATTGAGAATTTTGTAGAAAGGTGTAGCATAGCACATGAGGGGACACCCACAAGTGGGAACATGGATCAGGACCTGGACACGCCACGGGGCAAAATTAGGCCTGATAATAAAAAGAAAAATAGATTTGATAAAGTGGACCAAATGGAATGGGAAGCCCCTTTTCACGGACAAGCTTCACTTAACTGTTTTACAATGGCCACTATGCGGAGAGTGCAAAAAAGATGTCTTACCCCAGGATAAGCCGAAAATCCCTCAATCGGACTTAAACAAACTGGAGGAAGAGGATGTAGAGAGGAAATCTCTCATCAAGAATTTTAAGTGGGGAGAAAGCCCCAAAAGAAAAATTGGTAGCGGTCGTTTTGTGAATGATAATTCTGGGAAAAAAAATCATCACTATAAAGCTTCGAGTGGAAGAGACCATACCGGTGCATGGACAAATAGGTCCACACAATTAAAGGTCCACATGTAGCTTTGTTAAGAACGTGGACTGATGAAAAGGCAGAGGAAAACATTACATCTTCATACCAATATGTGAATGAGCTGACCACTCGTTTAAAAAACTGGCTGGAAACTTGCCAATGAAAATTTGAAACAAGCCAGGAAGAAACATGCTGCCTATTATAACAGGAAGGCGAAAGACAGAAAGAGATTTGGCTGTGGGAGAGAAGGTACTGCTTCTTTTGCCCGGGAGTCAGAATAAGTTACAAATTGGATGGCAGGGTCCATATACAGTTCTAGAGAAGGTGTCTAGAACAAATTATAAGATAGATAAGAAGGGGAAAGAAAAAATCTATCATGTGAATCTCCTGAAGAAATATTTGGAAAGAGAACATCAGGAAGAGACACACTTGTTGACCTTGTCCATCGCCATGGAGATGAAAAAAGGAACCACTTTCATCATTTGAATATCCATTACACCCCTGTGAGACAGCAGCACAGGTGAAAATCAGTACACATTTAACGAAAACTCAGAAAGAGAGAGTGCAACAGGTTCTAAATAATCATGCAGAGGTGTAACAGACCGACCAGGGCATACAAACCTATTGGAATATGATATGAAACTGATAGACCCCACACCTGTCTGTATGAAACCATATTCGATTCCGTTTGCTAAGGAGAAAGCTTTGAAGGAAGAGATAGACTATATCTTTGAAGGAAGGAATTATTTTGCGCACAGTGAGTCTCTTCGTATAGTTCCGGTGTTGTACTCTTAAGGAAGCCCTCTGGAGAACATAGACTCTGTATAGATTACAGGAGACTGAATGCTATTACAGAAGGACAGGTGGATCCATTGCCGGATACAAATCTGCTGTTTGCCAGACTAAATAAAGCTAAATATTTCTCAAAAGTGGATCTGAGTAAAGGATACTATCAGATTCCAGTAAAGCCTGAGGTTAGACCATACCTAGCTTTTAGTACCTCAGAAGGACACTATGAGTTTAATAGATTGCCATTTGGATTGAAGAAATTGCGCCTAGTAGTGTCTTCTCTAGAATGATGAGAAAATTATTGGATCCCCCTCTGAATATAATCCATGTATAAAACAAATTTTTATGGATGATAGCCTTATAGCAACAGAAACATTTGAGGAACACATTGACTCTCGGAATATGCTGTTTGATCGACTTAGGGAAGCAAATTAAACAGCCCGACCAACCAAATGTTGCGTTGGATGTAAAGAATTGGAATTTTTGGGACACACAGTTTATCAGGGAAACATGACCCCTGACCCAAAGAATTTAGAGAAACTAAAGAAAGCCCCGAGACACAAACCAAGAAGGACGTGAGATCCTTTGTCTCATTATGTGGTTTCTACCAGAAGTATATCAAAAACTTTAATTCCATATGTGCACCGTTAACTGATTTGACACGTAAAGGACATCCAGATCGCATTACATGGACACCACAATGTGAAATGGCTTACCAAGAATTGAAGGAAAAGCTCACAAGTAAACCTATTTTGAAATTACCTGACTTAAGTCAAGAATTCATAGTAAGGACGGATGCCAGTAATATTGGGTTAGGTGCAACTCTACTACAGAAATCAGATGCATTGGATGGGGAATTAAGCCCAGTGGCATATGCTATCAGAAAGTTGAATAAAGCTGAAATCAACTACTCAACTAGCGAAAAAGAATGTCTTGCAGTAATATGGGCAATAAAGAAATTCAATATTTATCTGTATGGGAAGGCATTTAAGTTGCAAACGGATCACAAACCTTTATCGTTTCTAGCCCAGGCTAGGCATGAGAACTCTAGGTTACTCCGATGGTCCTTACTTTTGGCTCCCTATAATTTTAGCATTGAGTATATATCTGGAAAAACAAATTTGGGAGCGGATTTTTTAAGCCGCCATCCGTGTGATGAGAATCAACGTAAACCCCAGAAATAATAATAAATTTCTCTATGTGTATATAGAATAAAGGACTGACATATAATGTCTGTTTTAAGAGGGGAGATGTCGTGAATTATTCTAATCCCCATATATAAATTAAAACGTAAATGCAAAGCCTAACAAATAAATTTAATAAAAGGAAAGAAGAATGGTAAAGAACAGTGCTGTCACAATGACTGTACTCGAAATCCCCTTGTTTTCTACTTCGTCGGCAAATTGTAACGCTTTCACGTTGATAGTAAAAAAGCCTAAGTATTACTGTGTCACCCATACTGCAAGCTTTCTTCAATGAAACGTGTACTGTATTTCTTGGAAAAAACCTTGAGATACGCAAGCTGATCAATGACCTAGATTTAATATTTCATTCATTCCATTTTATACACGGTCCGTAACTAAAAGACACGGACAGATGGGACTAAAGGATAGAGAGAAGGGAGAGGCTCATGAAGGAGCAGGATCACGCCTGCAACACTACTAAACCACGCGTCGCGCGATACACAATTTGGCTGCATCAACGCGTTGTAAGGTCTACATGCACACTAACTTTATTTCAAATCGACAGTGATAAAATTTCATCTACCCTTTCCCAGAGTTAGGTTTTTAAAAATCCATGCGAAAAAACGCTTAAATGGGAAATTATGACATTAGATTGGGTTTACGTTTGAAAACATGACAGTACCCAGACATTACATGGGGGTTCGAAACAGGAGGTAGGAAGAAATTTGCATATTTTAAAACGCAGCCACTGCATAAGCTCTCCATTTAAATTCAGTATATTTGGGTTTCCTTAGGTTTTGCTGACAAAGAATATGTAAAAAACGTTACGCAAATAGTCTAGGGAATTACCCTAAAGTTATGGACCCAAAATAAAATAGTGTGGGGGTGCCTGACAGCATGAAATCATTTCTCTTCTCCTAAAAATTTTTTTATAACGTGTTTGAAAAAAACATTACAATTACGGAAATAGCCTACCATGTTAAACTCCTAATTGATTGGGGAGCGCAACAAATGAAAGACTAAACACACGATTGGTCGGACTATAAAATACTATCTTGTGTTGTCAGGGGGAAACGTGAGTAGGTGGAGAAAGGGGTACTTTTTTTAGCTGAAAAAGATGTGTAGACATGGTTTTGATTGGGTAGAAGCTAGCGACGAATATATACTCAATTCAGAGCGTCTGTTCATTGCCACATCTTGTAATAAACCTACTAAGAAGCAGTGCGTTGAGCACCAGTGTATATTTTTTATAAAATAAAGCCTGGGACATCGGCAGATCGGAGGTGTGCTATATTCATTGCCAGTCAACGAAACTGTTTATTATTATTTCCATGAATTGTGGTAAGCTTGAAATATTCAATATCTTTTAATGAAAATTGAATGTAAATTGATAATTTATGTCTGTATATATGTGTGGTTCAGTAGCGAACATGTTGTAAGCCTATAGTGCTCCAGCCTGAACAGAAGGTGTCGGAGGAAAGTAAAACTGCATGGAATGGCCAAACAGTACACTGACACCTAGATTATTAACTAGAAAGAAATAATGCTGGAATTGCAGAGGCGTAGTAACCATTAGGGAGGGAAATACTGGTATAAAGTATTTCAGATGAAGCTGACAGTTGGCCTAACGCTCTGAACTCAATGTTTGTGATGTATTGTGCTCAGTGTAGAAATGGAGAATAAATTAGTTCTGACGTAGAAGGTACAACCTTCTTGTTTCAGGGACCGTGGTCTTAAAGTTATTGAGCAGCACCTGGTCAGAGCTTTGCTGAAGCCAGAGGTGGACAGCATACTCCTTGGTCCATATAGCAACCAGTGGGGTGGCTCCAGAACTCATTAAAGTAATCAAGCAGAGGAGTCTTTTACTGCAGTCATCACGCAAGATAAGAGAGTGTGGCCATGGAGCTCAACATTATGTACCCCCATCTTAAAATGACATTATAAACTAAAATTAAGAGGGGAATTTTTAATTGTTTTAATACCAGGAACTGAGAGAGAACATCTCCAATACTAGTTCCAATAGAAACAAACTATTGAAGTCATGATGACAAATACCAACAGAGCTTGAACAAAACAAAACCAGTATTACCTCATATTACTACTACACAACTGACACACATAAGATATTGTTAATAATATATGTCACTATAAGAATCATATTAATAAATTCTGTACATATAACTTGTAATTAAAATTGATTGTGATTCCTGGTTCCCTTTGTATTTGAATCAGGACACATATAAATTCATGACAGCACTGAATACATATTGTTATTTGAAAAGTTATCAGTGACTCCTTTAAGATATCCTCTTAGAGTGTTATATGTATGTGAGTGTCACAGTGTTGTCAAGTGTGGTGGAATAAATTAAATTGTTTATCTGTCTGTTGTTGTTATGACTTACACTTCATCATACACATACCCTAGACATATAACGTAGTTCATCAATCACTCTATTCAACAGAATAATTCTGACTGTGGTTAACAGGGGGTAGATATGATGTGTGGTGTTGTGGGTTGTGGGTTTCCCCCTTTGCTTCACCTTGGACATAGTCGGTATTTGTTCATGTTAGTCGCGGACCATTGCGGTGTGTTTGTCTCTCTTGCCTAGAAAACCTCCTAGATACCCCCAAGAGCGTGGTGTCGTGGTGAAACGAGCCACACCTCCTCGAGGTTGTCAGAGTCCCTGGGTAACTGAGGGGTGCGAATCAACTTCAGGGTTAAACACAACGGATCTAGCAGGAGCAAACCTCAGAATAATAAAACCAGTGTCAACTACTACAGTACACGACCCTCTGTGGGGGTCGGGAAGGAGGGCACCAGATGGATACTGAAACAGTCCTTGGGAGTAACCCGGGGATCGAGTTGTTGGTCTGCTCCATGAAGATCGGATACCATTCGTACATGGCAAGAGGACTCAGGACACGTGTCGTTCCTATTGCCTTCTAATCTGGGTCTCATTGCCTAGAAGCCTCGGAAGATCTCGGCGTAACACAGACAGGCTTTTGGTGGCGCGGGAAGGAAAAGTGCACTGTGGCTCCTACCTGGCTACCACCTTTCATCAAGGAAGACGCAGATTCACCCCCCTTTATTCTCCCCAGAGATGGACAGTACACTTGGTTCTTCCCGGGGCCGTTAGGAACCACAAGGACACCCCAGCATCACAATGCCAATGAAGATGAACAAAGTTGGAATTTTTACTAACTCAAACCTGGGCAGGAGCACATAAGTCACTCCAAACAGATGCAGCCGAATGACTGGGTCCCAACTGGTGGCGTGGGGATCTCGGTCCCAGACCCCATCGAGAGACTTGCCTGGGGGACGGCCCCATCCCCGCGCTCAATAAATGCAAGAGAAGGCCACTCTACTCTAAAACACTCCGTTGTTCTTGCGGGCAAGTGTGTTAGGATGTGGCAACAAAGAACACGGACAGGAAGGTGGCCTGTGTGTGGTGTACCCGGGGAAACGGGGGCCTCCCAGTACTGATGCAACAGTGTTAAGTCCCCCGATGTCACTTTATCGGTGAGAGAGTGTTGAGAGAGATGGCTGAGCATCACAATCCCCCCTGTGTTGCAGCATGATGAGAACCCAGAAATTGCACACTGAGCTGGGGGGGGATCACTTGGGCACCAGACTTAATATTACTGGCTCTTGACTGGATGGCCGCATGCAGGAGATTTCTACAATGGGAGGGTTTGGCAGGTGGTGGTGGGTATCTGGGAAGTGGCTCTGTGCAGGACGTGAGGATTCCTTGGGGGTGAGCCCAGAACCCAGAAACCAGAGCACAGCATTGTGCAAGCTCTGCATAGTTGGAGAGCCCCCCTGGGTATGACGGGAATGCACAGTGTGCTACCCCACCTATCCCCAACTGCTAACTTAGAACCAGAAGTGGGGTCCTCTGTATGCGTGCCAGGCCAGGATAAAATGCCTGGGAAAGAGACTGGAGCTCAGAACTCCCTAAACTCAAAGTTGCAGGATGCAGAAAAGCAGCTGGGAAAGACAGGGCTATTTTGAAGATAAAATGCAAACCATATTTTCACCATACGAGCTCGGACGCCGCCTCGGTAAACAAGGTCCGCGCAGAGCAGTGACACCCCCAGGCTGCTTGCGAATAGTCTACTACTGGGAACATAAACAGATTAGGGATGAGCCCACTCTCACGTTGAACAGGTGCTAAAGTCATAGATACTGGGCCAGAAGGCGCACCGGAAACCACAGTATCACGCAACTCGCTTTTTTTTTTTTTCTATGGAGAGTACACCGTCAAATAAATCTCGTACTGGTGCTCGCCCTGTGGAGCTCCACCAGGCAGGTGCAGTGCCGGGCTCTGAGCCTCGACAGAGCCCACCCTCAGCTACTGGAGGACCCTCTAGACCGTCTTGTGGAGTCAGCAGACGGCGGAGGAGAACTACTGACCAAAACAAAACAGAAAAAGAGAAACCCAGAGTGCCACTTGTCATGATGCACTGGAATGCAGAGGGAGTGAACAGCAAGCAGGCTGGATACAGCAAAAAAGACAGAGCTGGAAAACATCTTGTATGAGAAGCAAGTCAGTGTTTGCTGTATCCAAGAGACTCACTTGAAAGCAGATCAAACCTTTAAAATAAGGGGATATCAATGCTTCAGATCCGACAGAAAAGATAGACGAAAAGGAGTAGTACTTACTCTTGTAAGGAATAACATTCCTGCACACGAAAGGAAAACCTTCATGGATGGAGCAGAATATCAGCTGTTGCAGATAAAGGTAGACAAGATGGAAATAGAACTCCTGAACTATTACTGTCCGAACAACAATCCCCTGAGTCTCAGCTCTATACAGGTACCAGCCACCAACTTTATAGCAGTTGGAGACTTTAATAGCCACTCCCAGAGCTGGGGCTATAACCATCTGGATCACAGAGGTGAAGAGGTTGAAACTTGGCAAGATGATCACTCCCTAATCCTAGTCAATAATGCCACAGATACTCCTCCCTTCTACTCCAGAGGATGGCACACAACTTCAACACCAGATCTTGCCTTCTCCACACCAGATATAGCTGGATCTATTAGTAGAGAAGTAGGAGACCAACTAGGGGGGAAGCGACCATCGCCCAATCTTTCTTACTGTCCAGAGTGCAACTCTCAGTACAGGCCCAGCCATTACAAGATGGAACTACAAAAAAAAGCCAACTGGGGTTTATTCAGGCATCAGGTGAACACGCTGCTGTCTACCCTCAAGGTACAGAACAGAGACATTAATGAAGTGGTAAAAGACTTCAACAGATGCATACTACAAGCTGCAAAAGAAACCATACCCAAAGGATGCCGGCGTAACTACATACCATACTGGTCCAGCACACTCCAAGAACGTCAGGAAGCTATGGACAGGGCTAGAAAGGACGCAGAGTCTCAGCCTTCACTTGAAACTCACAACAAATGGAAAAAGGCTGTAGCAGAGTTTCAGAGAACAAAGCTAGAAGAAAAACGGAAAAGCTGGAGAACTAAAACGGCATCGCTGAACCTTGAGAAAGACGGCAGGAAACTTTGGAGATTAGTCAAGTCTCTAAATGAAGAGCGTTCCTCACCTAGGCAGACTATCACATTGGATGAAGGTGGCAAACTTTTCAGAGGAAAAACAAGCTGCAGACTTGTTTGCTAGAAGATACAGTTCAGAAAGCAACTTACCCATTAACATAGATCATCAGAGAGAGAGATAAGATAAAGAAATACTGGCAACCATGGGACAGGACAGATACTCCTGCCCCACCAATGAGGGAACCCCATCACACTAGGAGAAGAACTACAGAAGGCTATTTCCAAGCTTAAGTTTCAAAAGTCACCCGGCCCCCAGACAAAATCAGCAACGAAATGCTAGTAAATCTGAGCTCAGCAGCAAAGACAAAACTGCTTGAGATATTCAACCACAGCTGGTTGAAAGGAACGGTACCCCAAGTATGGAGAGAAGCCATCACAATACCCATACTATAAAGAAAGGGAAATGTAAGACCGAGGCTGCAAGTTACCGGCCAATCAGTCTCACAAGCTGTGTTGGGAAGACTATGGAGCGAATAGTCAACCACAGATTGAAATGGTATTTAGAGTCTGAGCAGATCCTGGTGCCGGAACAAGCTGGATTTAGAGAATGCTACAGTATAGAAGACCAAGTTACTTACTTGTCTCAAGCAATAGAAGATGCCTTCCAGGAGAAGAAAAAAGGTCCTAAACGATCTGGGTCGACTTCAAGCAGGCCTTTGACAAGGTGTGGAAAGATGGCCTCATTGAAAAACTTAGGAGAAGTGGAATCCAAGGCAACATGATGAAATGGATCCAGTCATACTTGCATAACAGGAGAACTAGAGTCACTCTTGACGGTCTGCAGAGCAGAAAAGTGTTGCTCCATCAGGGGGTACCTCAAGGAGGAGTAATTTCCCCAACACTCTTCCTTGTTTACATCAATGACCTGGTGAAAGATCTCCCTGCAGGAGTTAAAGCTGCCTTATATGCAGATGACCTAGTACTCTGGTGCGCTGATGAAAATGTCACCACAGCAAATTATAGAATGCAGCGGGCAGCAGACATGCTAGTGTCATGGGCAGAGAAATGGCTTATCACAATAAAGACAGACAAAACCTCCACAACACTGTTCTCCCTCGCCCCCAAGGACAAATCAGCTAACATACACCTAGGGACAACCGTGATCAAGGAAGAAAGCTACCCCACCTATCTTGGGGTGACATTTGACCAAAGGCTTTCATGGAATAAGCATATTGAAAATGCAGAAGGAAAGGCCCGAAGACGACTAGGCATACTCAGAAAATTAGGAGGTACGAACTGGGGGAGCAAATGAACGAAATCTAAAGAAGATTTATAATGGAGTAATAAGACCACACTTAGAGTTTAGCTCAGCAGCATGGTCATCAGCTGCTAACTCACATCTGCAGTCTTTGGACAAGGTGCAAAATCAAGCTCTCAGGCTCATTACAGGAGCCATGAAAACTACACCAATAACAGAGATGCAGAAGGTTGCTGGATTACAGACATTGTCCCATAGAAGAGACACAAAAAAACCATGATCCAGATGGAAAAGTACAACAGTATGCCAATGCACCCAATGAAGGCAAGACTAGATGATCTGGCATTGGGACGTCTAAAGCGTAGCAGCTTTGTGCATCGGGGGAAAAGACTTATAAGACAGCATCAAGAAGACCTATCCATGAAGACAACACCACTGAAGCCCACCCTATACCCTGTACCATGGGAGCAGGCCAGCGTGCTCTCCAAATTAATACAACAGTTAGTGTGGGTTCTCCAAAGTGGATTGTGAGTGTTATAATTGATCTGCTAAAAACGTTAACATGCTTACAATTGAGTATGATCCAAGAAAGCTTATCCCACGATCAATACATGGATAAATGACTTTATCAACGTTGGCGCTTCAGCTAACTTATGCGTTTATGTGTTAGGATTGGTCGGTGGCCGGCTATCTTTATTCTCAATATCATCCTGACAATACACTCTATTTGTGTCTTGGCACTTGCCCATGCGTTAAATTCTGTTTCCAATATCTTATACCAGCTGAGGTTTACCATGCCTCCCTAGAAGCACCCCAGCCTGACAAAATCCCATGTTTATCAACACCAACTCTGATGCCACCTCCCCGCCCCGTAGGTCATTCCCTTCACAGATTCCTGCACCTGTCTGTCCTTGCAAGCTTCCCCCCTCCAAGGCCCGTACGCGTTATAACTCCCCATCCATCATCCCCCCGAGAGAATTCTATACTTAAACCCAAGGTTGCCTGCCTCACAAACACTCCCCCCTAAAACCCCTCCCGAAGTATACACATACACTTCCTGTGCCCACAGGTACCCATCTCTTTGTGGTGTCCCCCTACGGAAATGAAATATTGGCAGTATGTAACCTTGCAAAAAAGGCCGCAGCCGAGAATCGTGATACTTGAAAGATATCTGCTAGTCTTCTTACTTTGTGAATTAAACCCCCCCGATAGGATGCTTTCCAAGACTAGCAGTATCCGCGTGATCTGTTCACATATACATTTGTACAGTACGTGACTAGCGCAGTGATCCGGATGGGGGAAGATACAACTACCTTTTTCGAACTCCCTCAGGGACAGCCGACCACACATACACTATCCATCACTGAATGTATAACACACTGCTCCATGCTCTCGATGTCGTCTGCTCGCCCCCCAACTCTGTGCACATGGTGGCTTGTCTTTAACGATCAATATCTGTCCTCTCTCGTGCAAGGCCCTCTACTGGTCCTGTCCCGCAGGTCAGACCCAACAGTATAAGATTATGTGCAGTCGGGCCAGATGGACAGACTTCTCTATAACGCATAGGCGTCCTCCCTCCCCCTGGAGTGTATCCGTGGGATACTGACTTTTCCTTTTCTGGCCGTCACCCCCCTTTCTTCCCCAGCGTGATATCGCGAGCGAGGTCCACGCGTGGCGCCACCACACCCCCCCAGGTTATGCACTGCCATAAGTTGCCGTGCGATTGATTGCCTCATAGGATTGTTGTTTTGCCCGGCGGGCTCTTTTGCCAGCCAACAGCCATCGTCTAGTGCGCCTGTTGTCGTTTCAGTCCCACTGTACAATATCAGGGAGTGAGGCGCTCCTCTCCCCCCACCCCCCCCCCCCTCCCCCCCCCCCATACCAACCCCCCCCCCAACCCCCCGTGAAGCTCTAGGGAAAAAAATGAGGAATCTATATATTACGCGCATCATGTCGCGGCACATTGTCTATCTTGCGGCGTGCCCTTTCACGTCGTCAGCGACTCACTGCTGTGTGTTTCAGAGTTACGCTATTTATTTCCCTTCGCACTGGCTGGACATTCCTCTTGGTGGACTGCATGTTTTCCAGGTTTCACAGGGTTGTTGAACAAATTTCATCTCCCCACCCACGTCTCCATTCCCGGTATTTCGCACTCCCCTTGGCCTCGCGCATTCTGCTTGTTCTTTCCTTTTTCCCTCTTATACCGACTGTTGATTCCCCCCCCAGAGTTACCATACACCATTCTGCTATTTCTCTTTCGGTTTCCTGGCACTTTCTACAAAACTCGTACCATACCTTCGCTTTATCCGCACCACACTCCGTAACCCTCCGTTCCCCTCCATTCCTTGGCCCATTTCGGTATCCTCATTGCTACTTGGTTTCCCTCTCCTTCCCAACCCCCCACCCTCGGTTTCGTAGTCAATTGGGATTTTACTCGCACATAACAGGTGTTTATGTACGGCACCTTACCCTGGTCCCCCGACTAGAGGTGTATAATTTTTTATTTCCCCTGGAGTAGTTGGTTTTCTGTGCCCGGTGTTATTTTTAATGACGGGCCCTGATAATGACTATACTGCCGCTGCGGCATTTTCGACCCTTACCGTGCCGCCCCCCCCCCCCCCCCCCCCCCCACACTTTCCCACCGCTTCTTTCACTTTCCAAAATTATTTACTGTACGCCTTTTGGCAATAAAACCGCACCTGTGCCATGAGCAGAACCCCATGCTCGTTGAGGCCAGTATATGGCCCCCCAAAGAACTATTCTTCAATTTGATGTTTTTCTTCATCGGATTTTCGATCGCGTTTTCCTCAAATAAGGTGCTAAACACCATTAAAGAAGGACAAGTTTAGCATCTCTTGGTCATTGGCACAATCCACGAACTTTTAAGGGTCTCATTGCGGCAGTTCCCCAACCTGCTTCTATTGCCGTTCAGGGATAGAGCAGGAAGCTACAGTGGGACATCAACATACCCCGAGACAAATAAGGAAGAGTCAAGCCAAGACACCCAGAAGACGAAGGTGCCCCCCTTAGAATAGCCCGGGACCATTAAACTACCCCAAAAAAAGTCGTTTATAAATCTGTATATACTCAAGTTCTGTTATTGCTCCATCAATTGTCCCTCCCTTCTATCTATATCATTTGCACGTCTCCGCCCCCCCGGAACCTCTTCTTTTTTGCTATGGTTACTTAATCACTGTACGGCCCCCCCCCCCCACCCCCTCCTATCATTGTTAACCCATAAAGAGCAGACAATACCCCTCTAAGCTACTCCTATAGATTTTTTGTGAACGTCCTATTTTGTCCACTGCATAACCCTCTTTTTCTCTTTATCTTCAACACGCCTGTGCCCCCCTGTCAAGTCGAAAATAGGACCTTTGGCAACAAATTATACAAGGTTTTTTGAAGTTTAATCACCCTAAAGCCCCAAGTCATTATGTGCCCCGTGAATATGGTTGCTTAGTTTAACATCCTTTACCGCTACAGTTTGTGGGCCCCACAAAATGCTTTTTTATTCATAATTCTAACCAAAAAAATTTTTTTTGGGGGCGGGCCCACGGCATAATAGGTATCCCGGAATATAACCCCCCCGAGCAAGTTCACGTGTCGTGCTCACATATATTTCCTTGTTATCCTGACCGGTTGGTGTATTTTACCTATACCTGCTTTCAGGGTGAAGTTCGTGTGACTTTGAATCTCGAGTGAAAGTTTTATGAACAATGACGCATAAATACATCAACACCTATGTCTATACCCCAATATGATATTCTTACACCCAACTTGGGCCCCCCACCGCCCCCCCATGTATTCCATGTTAGACTCCAGATCCTCCCCCCTGTACGCTAAGTACTTCCCCACCATCGACTCCTCGGCCTTATTGTTAGGTTTGCCCGGGTTGTTTTGACTTTCTTGATAATACTCTTGTTGTTCCCGGGGGTACTCTGGGAATACACCTTACGTAGTTCACAGACTGGGACTTGATTATGTGACTGGAAGAACTAATTATAGTTCTTATTCTCCCATCAGGCATGTCCTTATAAGCAAATATTGTGAGGTTTGTGTATAGCATGTTGGAATTTCTCAAATCAAGAAAAAAACAATCCCTTGTAGTTTGATACAGAAACCTTCATGCTCGGCCCCATAACTGAAGCAGCTATGTCAGCCTTTGCGTGCCCTACCTGGCCCTGCCTCTGCAAAACCCCGAGGACCCCCCCACAGTTACAAGTGCCTCGGGGACTTCTGGCATCCCCCCCCCCCCCCGTATATCCAATGCCCCCGCCCCCGTCCCAGGATCAGATCCACGATCATTTTCTTTGGGTTGTAGTATCATTGCGGACTCGCAGGCACACCAGGCGTGTCTGGAAATGTAAAGGAAGCGGAGCGATGGAGGGGGTGACAGGCAAGAGAGGGGGAGAAGAGGAGGGTACTGAAAGAACATAAAGAGAAGTGCGTAGGGGTAGAGCCCACAATAGCCAGCCCCAAACCTCAGAAATGAGGTATCTGAGGAAGGTGATTGAAGTAACGACACGGTCCGCAACCAGACAATATGGCAAGGCCTCAAAACCCAGCTCCTGCAGACCAAATTAGAACAGTCCCAACTGTGATGGTTTGGCCATATATAGAGAATGGGAGAAGATCGGCTACCACGACATGTATGGGAAACTAACAGCCAGGGATCCATGCTTCCAGGACGACCCAGAGTCCGCTGGGAGGAAAACATCAGACAACCTCAGAAGGACCGAAGACTAGATTGGAACGAGGCCGAGTAAGTAAGTTATGTGATTCAGAGTTGCGACTTTTATTAATATGAAACCAAAATTAACGAACTCCAATAACATTACAGGACTTTCATGATTTATTTTTGCCTTTTTTCAGTTTGTAAGACTTGCATTCTGCATTACCTGGAGACGAGCAACTACTGCCCGATCTGTGAAGTCCTTATTCACAAGACGCGGCCGTGGCAGAATATCAGGTCAGTAACTGATGTTTTAGTAGTTTAATCATTTTGGAACCGGTTGTTCACAAGAAGAGATTAATTAATATATTAATGCAGATATAAAAGAGTTTTCAACATCAAAATAGATAACGTTTGTCTTAACTAGGACAAAGACACTGGTTACGTTACGAGCACAAGGTCTTCATCTGGCACAAACGAATAAAACCAAAGAAAGGGAAAACTAGTCTAAATGAATACACAGTTTTTTTTTTTTTTTTTTTTTTTTGTAATTAGAAGACTAATACAGTGAATAGAGGTCGCTGTCATCACGCTCGAAGATCTCATTGAGGAATGCCGCTAGGTGACGATGGAAAGCCAGAGCGACATTAGAAAGGAGAAACTTTTGTGGAAAGAGGCAGGCGGCCCCAAAAAAAAAAAAAAAAAAAAACCGCAAATCGTCAGATAAATGACAAGGAAAAGACCAGAAAAAATATTAATAAGGATATAATAATAATAATAGTAACGTTTTAAAAAATTCAGATTAATTAATTCGTGTACACATAGTAAATTACATAAAAGAAATAATGGTTCACTCAAGAAACATAATGCACGGTATTGGGCCATTGAAAACCCACACAGGGTAACGTAAGGACAAGTGCAATATAATCCACCAGTTATGATATGGGGCTTGGGGTGTAAGATTTTGCAAGAAACATTTCCAGGCAAATGGATTGCACGAAGTCGGCCCATTAAATGGCCCACCTAGGTATACACACACACATGCATACAGTGCAATCCACTTAAGCGCAACTCGCTTAAGTCGAATTTCGGTGAAGCAGTTTTGCAGTTCCTGGCCAACAGCCTTTTTTTGTTTTGTTAAAATATCCGGTTAAGTCGACCTCTGGTAACTCAAATTGTCGGATAAGTCGAAGCTGTTGTTCAGTTCCAACTAAAATTAGGATTCGCTTAAGCGGAACGTGTAGTTCGTTTTTTTTCTTTGCGGATAGGCGTTCCATGAATGATGATCGGGAGACTTATGTTCTACCAGTCTGGTTGTGAACGGAAATACGGCACCACACTGAGTGATGAAAGAAAGACGGACAAGAACGACTGGAAATAAGCCGCAGTGATCAAAGGAAAATCGAAAAACCGTTTGTTATGGGCAGATAACACGTAATATTGACCCGGCGCGTATTTGTTTCATGGACTGTTGTTAGCATATGTGTTATGGAACTTTATGATAATGTCATAGATAACCGTTGAATTTTGAGTGGAAGTCCTAGAGAATATTTTGGACAGACATGAACAATTGTCACAAAGTTACCCCTGTGAGGGTAACCAAAGAGAGTTATCTGTGAGGTGCCGGCTTTGTCAATGGCTCAGATTCGCCTGGCACCCGGTTGAAGATGAGCAGCAGGAGTGGAGAAGGTGAATATAAGACTTTGGGATGAATTCCCAGCATATAGCCCCAGTGATTCTGGATCTCGTGACATATACCTCCTACCACTCTATCTCCCCCTCTATATACTAACGAGCCCCCACTCCCCTATTACACTGAGTGAACAGAAGAGAAATAGAAGAAGAACAGTATGTCTCTTTCGCACACTTTCGTTCCTTCTCTATATATGTGATAACGTGTGTTGGTAAACACACCTACAACATTTATTAATGTTCTGAAATATAACAACATTCAATTACACTGATACAAATGCAACTAGAAATAACATTAACGATCCCTGTGAAGAAAGATATTAGATAATGCAAAATACACAAATGAATCTAAAGTCTACCCTATGTGATGATGATGAATTTAAGTAACTCCTAAATACTAACAAAAAGGATATCTTGTGTTTCTTGGTCTCTTGCTAACTGTCAATAAACTCTGGTTGTTTGAACACAATGGACAAGTCTTTGTCTGCCTACAATAACATTGGACGGTTCACTCGATTTCGCCAGGTGTCCACGGCTTGTATTTTTGTCTTTCACAATGCCTGTGTTGACATTGTCCCGAGCGTCCGAGGTGTCATATTCATGGGTGAGGTTGAACACAATGTTAGGCGGGTGAGACTTAGTCTGTTATGCAGATGTCCTTTTGTTGTCTTGGTATTTTGCTTATGTGGTGACGATGATGGAAATATGTTGTATATTCGTATTTGTTGGTGCATCAATAGTACAGGGAGAATCTGTCCATTACTGCATGTAATTTAGGATCTCGATAAATTTGGTAGGCACTGGGGTTACAAAATCTCCCGTCTGCTCTTGCAGCTTTTGATCATAGTTTCTCAAAGGCACTTGTTGTAAAAAATCATCCGTTGGCGACTGCCACTTCAGATCATTAAATTTCACGTGGACAGCTATTAGAAATGCAGCAATCCTTCTGGGTATTTTCTGCTTTCTTTTCTGGGTGGGTAGTCGATGATAGAAAGACCCTTCACCGCCTGGTAAATTCCTTTCTGACCCCCGTGGAGTATTGGTAGGTTGTTGCCGTTAATTACGTGTGAGATGCGTGTCGTCGCAGTATCTCGGTCGGCCCTACTCTAAAGCTTGTCCTGTGATTAACGCCAACCACGTAGTAGTCTAAGGATGAGTATCTCAAATGGTCCCTGTCTCTACCACTGTGATGGATAAAATAATGAACCCTTTGTAAGTATCCCGTAAACTATGCTACGCCTGTAGTGTCTTGTATGTGAAACCTTATCACTATAAGAAAGGGCTGTGCGGTGTTAACTGCACGTTTAACATGTAATGTAAGAGGCAAAATAAAAGTGTCTTGTATTTACTTCGTTATAGTTACTGGAAACTGTGCAATCTTATAAATATAATAATTCTCTGCATGGCGTTTATTGCAACCTGTACTTATTAGTGTGAAATATAATATTATAATAAACGTGACTGGTATTTACAGTGTTATATTTATGGAAAATATGTATATATTATCTGAATGAAGTTAAGACATAATAATGATAAAGTACAAAATATATTACACTAACCTTGGTGTGGTGAAGTGGGATGTTATAAATATTTATAGGGGACTTAGTGTACTGACTGAGATCAGCTGTGAAGGTATCTATATCTATTAAAAGTAGTGTATTATAGATAACCTTACTTGCTACCACATATCTCTTTATCTCAGTCAGAATTATTCTGGAATAGTGTGATGCTACGTTATGTGTCTAGGGTATGTGTATGAAGAAGTGTAAGTCACAACAACAGACAGATAAACAATTTAATGTAATCCACTACTCTTGACAACACTGTGACACTCACATACATATAACACTCTATGAGAATATCTTAAAGGAGGCACTGATAACTTTCAAATAACAATATGTATTCATTACTGGCATGAATGAATATGTGTCCTGATTCAACTACAAGGGAATCAGGAATCACAATCAATTTAAATTACAAGTTATGTACAGAATGTATTTAATATGAATATTGTAGTGACATATATTATTACAAATGTTCTATGTGTGTCAGTTGTGTAGTAGTAAAATGAGGTAATACTGGTTTTGTTTTGTTCAAGCTCTGTTGGTATTTGTCATCATGACTTCAATAGTTTGTCTTTAGGGATCAGTATTGGAGATGTTCACAGTTCCTGATTTTAAGACAAGTAAATTCCCCTCTGAATGGTATTTTTATAAAGTTATTTCTAGATGAGGGGACATAATGTTGAGCTCAGCTGGCCAACTCTGCTTATCTTGAGTGATGGCGGCAGGAGAGGACTCCTCTGCTCGAATTCTCTTCTGGGCTCTGGAGATACCTCACTGATAGCTAAAAGGACCAAGGAGTATGCTGTCCGACACTGGATTCAGCAAATCTCTGACCAGGTGCTGCTCAGTACATCAAGACCACTGTCCCTGAAATCAAGAAGGATGTACCTTCTACTTCATAACTAATTTATATTCTCTTTTACACTGATCACAATACAGCACAAACATTGCGTTCAGAGCGTTAGGCCAACAGTCAGCTTCATCTGAAATACTTTATTCCAGTATTACCCTTCTTAATGGTTACTACGCCTCTGCACTTCCAGCATTATTTCTTTCTAGTCAATCATCCAGGTGTCAGTGTACTGTTTGGCCATTCCATGCCGTTTTACTTCTCTCCGACACCCTCTGTTCAGGCTGGAGCATTATAGGCTTTACCTCACGTTTGCCACTGAACTACACATATATATACAGGCATAAATCAACAATTCACATTCAATTTTTCATTAAAAGATACTGAATGGTTCAAGCTTACCACAATTTCATGGAAATAAACACAGATACGTTGATTAGCAATGAATTCTGGCACAAACTGGCACAAATTCCGTTCTGCCTATGTTCCAGGCTTTTATTTTAGCAAAAATGTGAGCTGGCTTCAACGTACTGTCGCTTTATCAAGCTTATTTGAATTAGTGGTCTCGAACTAACGCTCCCAAGTGTGTATATCAGCGAGACTGGCCAATGAGCCACGTTTCGACAAGTGTTTGAAAAAATGTTACCTTTTCCCGTTTCCCCTAACAACCAAGATAGTATTTATAACCCGACCAATCGTGGTTAGGCTTTCATTTGTTGCGCTCCAATCAATTTGGAGTTTACATGGTAGGCTATTTATGTAACGTAAGGTTTTTTCAAACACGTTATAAAAAAAAAATTTTATGAGCAGAAATGATTTTATGCTGTCAGGCACCCCCAATATTTTATTTTGGGTATAATTTATTAATTCCTGGACTATTTGCGTAACGTTTTACATATTATTTGTCAGCAAACCCTAAGGAACCCAAAAATACTAATTTAAAGGAGCTACGTGGCTGCGTTCAAAATATGCAATTTCTTCTATCTCCTGTTTAGAAGATGTGCTGTCTGGGTACTGTTATGTGTTCAAACGTAAACCCATATAATGTTGTCTTTTCTAATAAGAGTCTGTTATGATTTATAAACCTAACTCTGGGAAAGGGTAGTGTATTTTATCACTGTCCGTCTGAAAAAAAATTAGTGCATGTAGACTTACACGCGTGATGGTAGTAATTGTGTATCGCGCGAAGCGGGTTTAGTGTTCGGCTTTCTGCCTCTCCCTTCTCTTTTTATCCCTTTAGTCCATCTGTTCGTTCGTTTTGGTAACGCAGTATAATTAATGTTAGGGTTAATTTAGGTCATTACGCAGTACGTCTCAATGCTTTTCCAAGAAATACAGCACACGTTTCATTGAAGAAGGCGGGTAATAATACAGTAAGCTTTACTATCAACGTGAAAGCGTTACAATTTGCAGACGAAGCAGAAAACAAGGGGGATTTCGAGTACATTCCTTGTGACAGCACTGTCATTTTACCATTGCTCTTCTCTTTATTAATTTTATTTGTTAGGCTTCATATTTACCTAATAATTTATATATGTGGATTAGAATATATCATGACACTTCCCCTCTTAAAACAGACATTATATGTCAGTCCTTTATTCTATATACACATAGAGAAATTTATTATTATTTCTGGGGTTTACGGTGATTCTCATCACACGGATGGCGGCTTAAAAAATCCGCTCCCAGATTGGTTTTTCCAGATATATATTCAATGCTAAAATTATATGGAGCCAGAAGCAAAGACCATCGGAGTAACCTAGAGTTCTCATGCTTAGCCTGTGCTAAAAACGATAAAGGTTTGTGGTCAGTTTGCAACTTAAATGCCTTCCCATATAGATAAATATTGAATTTCTTTATTGCCCATATTACTGCAAGACATTCTTTTTCGCTAGTTGAGTAGTTGATTTCAGCTTTATTCAACTTTCTGCTAGCATATGCCACTGGGCTTAATTCCCCATCCAATGCATCTGATTTCTGTAGTAAAGTTGCACCTACCCAATATTACTTGCATCCGTCCTTACTATGAATTCTTGACTTAAGTCAGGTAATTTCAAAATGGGTTTACTTGTGAGCTTTTCCTTCAATTCTTGGTAAGTCATTTCACATTGTGGTGTCCATGTAATGCGATCTGGAAGTCCTTTACGTGTCAATTCCGTTAAAGGTGCACATATGGAATTAAAGTTTTTGATATACTTCTGGTAGAAACCACATAATGAGACAAAGGATCTCACGTCCTTCTTGGTTTGTGGTCTCGGGGCTTTCTGTAGTTTCTCTAAATTCTTTGGGTCAGGGGTCATGTTTCCCTGATAAACTGTGTGTCCCAAAAATTCCAATTCTTTACATCCAACGCAACATTTGGTTGGACGGGCTGTTAAATTTGCCTCCCTAAGTCGATCAAACAGCATGTTCAGAGAGTCAATGTGTTCCTCAAATGTTTCTGTTGCTATAAGGATATCATCCATAAAATTTGTTATACAGGGATTATTCAGAGGATCCAATAATTTTCTCATCATTCTAGAGAAGACACTAGGCGCATTCTTCAATCCAAATGGCAATCTATTAAACTCATAGTGTCCTTCTGAGGTACTAAAAGCTAGGTATGGTCTAACCTCAGGCTTTACTGGAATCTGATAGTATCCTTTACTCAGATCCACTTTTGAGAAATATTTAGCTTTATTTAGTCTGGCAAACAGCTGATTTGTATCCGGCAATGGATCCACCTGTCCTTCTGTAATAGCATTCAGTCTCCTGTAATCTATACAGAGTCTATGTTCTCCAGAGGGCTTCCTTAAAAGTACAACACCGGAACTATACGAAGACTCACTGTGCGAAATAATTCCTTCCTTCAATAGATAGTTTATCTCTTCCTTCAAAGCTTTTTCCTTAGCAAACGGAATCGAATATGGTTTCATACAGACAGGTGTGGAGTCTATGAGTTTCATATCATATTCCAATAGGTTTGTATGCCCTGGTCGGTCTGTTAACACCTCTGCATGATTATTTAGAACCTGTTGCACTCTCTCTTTCTGAGTTTTCGTTAAATGTGTACTGATTTTCACCTGTGCTGCTGTCTCACAGGGGGTGTAATGGATATTCAAATGATGAAAGTGGTTCCTTTTTCATCTCCATGGCGATGGACAAGGTCAACAAGTGTGTCTCTTCCTGATGTTCTCTTTCCAAATATTTCTTCAGGAGATTCACATGATAGATTTTTTTTTTCCCCTTCTTATCTATCTTATAATTTGTTCTAGACACCTTCTCTAGAACTGTATATGGACCCTGCCATCCAATTTGTAACTTATTCTGACTCCCGGGCAAAAGAAGCAGTACCTTCTCTCCCACAGCCAAATTTCTGTCTTTCGCCTTCCTGTTATAATAGGCAGCATGTTTCTTCCTGGCTTGTTTCAAATTTTCATTGGCAAGTTTCCAGCCAGTTTTTAACCGAGTCGTCAGCTCATTCACATATTGGTATGAAGATGTAATGTTTTCCTCTGCCTTTTCATCAGTCCACGTTCTTAACAAAGCTACATATGGACCTTTAATTGTGTGGACCTATTTGTCCATGCACCGGTATGGTCTCTTCCACTTGAAGCTTTATAGTGATGATTTTTCCTCCCAGAATTATCATTCACAAAACGACCGCTACCAATTTTTTTCTTGGGGCTATCTCCCCTCTTAAAATTCTTGATGAGAGATTTCCTCCCTACATCTTCTTCCTCCAGTTTGTTTAAGTCCGATTGAGGGATTTTCGGCTTATCCTGGGGTAAGACATCTTTTTGCACTCTCCGCATAGTGGCCATTGTAAAACAGTTAAGTGAAGCTTGTCCGTGAAAAGGGGCTTCCCATTCCATTTGGTCCACTTTATCAAATCTATTTCTCTTTTTATTGTCAGGCCTGATTTTGCCCCATGGCGTGTCCAGGTCCTGATCCATGTTCCCACTTGTGGGTGTTCCCTCATGTGCTATGCTACACCTTTCTACAAAATTCTCAATGTCCCATCTTGCTTTGGGCCAATAATAATTGTGAGCCACCTTTTGAATAATGGTACCTATCTTCTCATGGTCCCCATCTGGTTTCACATGTAAGCTCCTTATTAATTCTGTCCTGTATCTTTTTGGAAGAACCAGCTGTCCGTGACCATGGGATCTAGTTCCGGCCTTCCTATACATCAACTTTTTTTTCATGTAAAAATCTCCCTTGCCTGGAGTTGTATGACAAGTTGACAATTTTCTGAAACAAGGCTTGAGTGTTTTATCCCCAGCCTGTGCCTTCCTCATCTCTTCTGGAGTGGTATCTAACATAATATCCTCCTCCTGTCTTGAGGTCGACCTGACCTGAAGGGTTGCCATATACACAGGTTTCCTTCTGCAACGGTCAGTGTCATGATTGTCCATCTGACAATTTTTACACCACCTTTTTCCTTGGTTGAAAGATTTTCTTTCATTATATTTCCTTTCATCGAATTGTGGGAATTTATTTTTATTTTCATACCGTGGCCTATCAAATTGGTGCTTACCTTTATTTTGATCCTTAGGATCAAATTTATTAAAGTTCTGTGGTGCCCTAAAGTTGTCCACCTGTTTCTTTTTATTACCTGTTACCTCGGCTTGAGCTGCTTGATACCTTTCAGCAACATTTAGCAACTCATCCAGCCTCTCTGCACCTTGTTCCATGAGAAACTTTCTCAGGTCTGGAGCCATGGACTCTCTTAATTGCTCTATAAGGACCATTTCCTTAAGATCTTGGGTTTTCCCCAGAGAAGTCCATTTCTCCAAGTATGTCTCGATTCGTGCAGAGAACTGGTGATAGGTTTCACCTGACAGTAGTTTTGCATTCCTAAATTTTTTCCTGTAAACTCTGCATTCTTTTCATACCTTAACAAAAGAGCCTGCTTTAGCATGTCATAATTTTCCTGATCACCTCTGCTCATTTTTGCAAAAACTTCATAAGCTGCCCCACGAAGTCCCTGAGATAACTTTAAGCTCCACCTTTCTCTCTCTAACCCATACGTGGTAGCTAATAGTTCGTACCTATTTATATAGCTCTCAATATCATCGTCTTTCTCAACAAAATGATCTAAATGAAAATTCATAGCTGAGATTGAGGCTCCTTGAGTAACCGTAGCATCAGAGGCAAAGGGACTGGCACCATTTTCAGGAGCATGGCCTTGAAACTCAAACTCCCTTAGTCGTAACTCATGTTCCCTTTGTAATCTTTTATCTTCTGCTTCCCTTTCTGCAGCTAATTTTCTTTCTTCTCTTTCTGCAGCTAATTTCTTCTCTTCTCTTTCTGCAGCTAATTTCTTCTCTTCCCTTTCTGCAGCCTGTCTTCTTTCCTCGGCTTCTCTTTCTGCAGCTAATCTCTTGTCTTCTCTTTCTGCCTCCAATTTCTTAGCCTCAGCCTCAATCTGCAACCTCTTAGTCTCAGCCTCAGCTTCAAATTGTAACTTCTTAATTTCCCTTTCAGCCTCTAACCTTCTTTCGGCTTCTTTTTCTAATCTTCTTTCTTCGCGTTCAATAAATTTGTCACATTCCGTTGTGACATAGGCAACCATAACTTGCCCATCTAATCCTAACTCTTTTGCAGTCTGAACCGCAGCAGATCGAAATTTGGCCAGGTCCGCCATTGTCTATCAGGTAACTTAATACAATGTCTAACCAACAATTCAATCTCTAATGGACAACACAGGCACCGTGAGCTCAACCTTATTTAATTCCACCCAAGGATACCTTTTAATTCTTATATTCCCTGAAGTGAATTACCCCCCATATTTTTAATAGTTAAAGATTCAAAATCCCGGACGAGCCCCCAATATATGTGGTGAAGTGGGATGTTATAAATATTTATAGGGGACTTAGTGTACTGACTGAGATCAGCTGTGAAGGTATCTATATCTATTAAAAGTAGTGTATTATAGATAACCTTACTTGCTACCACATATCTCTTTATCTCAGTCAGAATTATTCTGGAATAGTGTGATGCTACGTTATGTGTCTAGGGTATGTGTATGAAGAAGTGTAAGTCACAACAACAGACAGATAAACAATTTAATGTAATCCACTACTCTTGACAACACTGTGACACTCACATACATATAACACTCTATGAGAATATCTTAAAGGAGGCACTGATAACTTTCAAATAACAATATGTATTCATTACTGGCATGAATGAATATGTGTCCTGATTCAACTACAAGGGAATCAGGAATCACAATCAATTTAAATTACAAGTTATGTACAGAATGTATTTAATATGAATATTGTAGTGACATATATTATTACAAATGTTCTATGTGTGTCAGTTGTGTAGTAGTAAAATGAGGTAATACTGGTTTTGTTTTGTTCAAGCTCTGTTGGTATTTGTCATCATGACTTCAATAGTTTGTCTTTAGGGATCAGTATTGGAGATGTTCACAGTTCCTGATTTTAAGACAAGTAAATTCCCCTCTGAATGGTATTTTTATAAAGTTATTTCTAGATGAGGGGACATAATGTTGAGCTCAGCTGGCCAACTCTGCTTATCTTGAGTGATGGCGGCAGGAAAGGACTCCTCTGCTCGAATTCTCCTCTGGGCTCAGGAGACACCTCACTGATAGCTAAAAAGACCAAGGAGTATGCTGTCCGACTCTGGATTCAGCAAATCTCTGCCCAGATGCTGCTCAGTACCATCAAGACCACTGTCCCTGAAATCAAGAAGGATGTACCTTCTACTTCATAACTAATTTATATTCTCTTTTACACTGATCACAATACAGCACAAACATTGCGTTCAGAGCGTTAGGCCAACAGTCAGCTTCATCTGAAATACTTTATTCCAGTATTACCCTTCTTAATGGTTACTACGCCTCTGCACTTCCAGCATTATTTCTTTCTAGTCAATCATCCAGGTGTCAGTGTACTGTTTGGCCATTCCATGCCGTTTTACTTCTCTCCGACACCCTCTGTTCAGGCTGGAGCATTATAGGCTTTACCTCACGTTTGCCACTGAACTACACATATATATACAGGCATAAATCAACAATTCACATTCAATTTTTCATTAAAAGATACTGAATGGTTCAAGCTTACCACAATTTCATGGAAATAAACACAGATACGTTGATTAGCAATGAATTCTGGCACAAACTGGCACAAATTCCGTTCTGCCTATGTTCCAGGCTTTTATTTTAGCAAAAATGTGAGCTGGCTTCAACGTACTGTCGCTTTATCAAGCTTATTTGAATTAGTGGTATCGAACTAACGCTCCCAAGTGTGTATATCAGCGAGACTGGCCAATGAGCCACGTTTCGACAAGTGTTTGAAAAAATGTTACCTTTTCCCGTTTCCCCTAACAACCAAGATAGTATTTATAACCCGACCAATCGTGGTTAGGCTTTCATTTGTTGCGCTCCAATCAATTTGGAGTTTACATGGTAGGCTATTTATGTAACGTAAGGTTTTTTTCAAACACGTTAAAAAAAAATTTTATGAGCAGAAATGATTTTATGCTGTCAGGCACCCCCAATATTTTATTTTGGGTATAATTTATTAATTCCTGGACTATTTGCGTAACGTTTTACATATTATTTGTCAGCAAACCCTAAGGAACCCAAAAATACTAATTTAAAGGAGCTACGTGGCTGCGTTCAAAATATGCAATTTCTTCTATCTCCTGTTTAGAAGATGTGCTGTCTGGGTACTGTTATGTGTTCAAACGTAAACCCATATAATGTTGTCTTTTCTAATAAGAGTCTGTTATGATTTATAAACCTAACTCTGGGAAAGGGTAGTGTATTTTATCACTGTCCGTCTGAAAAAAAATTAGTGCATGTAGACTTACACGCGTGATGGTAGTAATTGTGTATCGCGCGAAGCGGGTTTAGTGTTCGGCTTTCTGCCTCTCCCTTCTCTTTTTATCCCTTTAGTCCATCTGTTCGTTCGTTTTGGTAACGCAGTATAATTAATGTTAGGGTTAATTTAGGTCATTACGCAGTACGTCTCAATGCTTTTCCAAGAAATACAGCACACGTTTCATTGAAGAAGGCGGGTAATAATACAGTAAGCTTTACTATCAACGTTAAAGCGTTACAATTTGCAGACGAAGCAGAAAACAAGGGGGATTTCGAGTACATTCCTTGTGACAGCACTGTCATTTTACCATTGCTCTTCTCTTTATTAATTTTATTTGTTAGGCTTCATATTTACCTAATAATTTATATATGTGGATTAGAATATTTCATGACACTTGGTGTCCCTATACGAATTTCACTGACACAATGTCTTGATTCTTTCTTGTGAAATCTAGAACCCACGTTTTGGTTGGCGGAATGGTTTCTCTTACCAATGCCAAGCAATGAATCTAGTTGGGTTATATATCGTCTGAATCGCCTAGGGCGATTTTTTTCGGGTTCGCTTCCTGTGTCATGTGAAATTTCGTTTGTTTTCCTAAAGTCAGACATTCCGTCCTCAAACTGTGTAAAATTTCCTGTATTATTTTGCTATGGTCGCTCTCATATTTTGCTTATCCGAGACAACTTGTCTGCGTTCGTCTTTTGGGGCACGTACAGTGTTGTTCTTCTCGTTATAATTTCGTATTCATACTGCTTTCATGTTGCCCTTGTGCAGACTTTAAGTCTCCCTTAGTCACAACAATACTTGGTTAACACTGGCCCTGTGTAAAACATATCCGCAACTTCGTATCAATTATTCCAATAGTCTGTTCGTGCAATGTACGCGTGTTGTGAAAACATTTCATGTGTTGCGTGCTGTCTCAGTGTTCTTGTAAAATTATATTCTACGGCTAGCCACAATAATATTGCTTGTACCTTCCTGCCTTTGTGAAAACACAACCGAGACGTTGAAGCGATTACCAATCTGTTGACCCACTGTCTATTGTTATGTAAACAGTCCATGCGAAATGTTGGTGCGTTTTAAAGGGGTCACGCCGAGCGTTGTCTATTGTGATGGCAACATTCTTGTAGAATTGGTGGCTTGTCCCATGACTGTTGACAACGATTGTCTGTGCCAACAGTGAGTATAGACAACCGACTGCCTTCTCATTCAGTGAGAAATTTACCGACAAAATATTACCATTAGTTTTTAGGAATTTAATTGCAGACTTACTCGTCTCTCGCGACAGATGTCCCCCGCACCAAGTCTTAGCTTGCGAAGACTCCTGCGAGTCAGGATGCAATTTACATTCCCTATTGTCGGCTGTGGTTATCTTCTCCCTATCACTATCCTCCTCATCTTCCTCGTTTCCACCATCCTTCTCCTCGTCCAAACCATTCTTCTCGCAATCTTCCTCAGTTGCTTCTCCTGTATCAGCTATAAATGGCTGATCCATTTCCTGTTTCAATATCGTGACCGTAGTCAAGAGTTGTCGCCCCTGCTCGACTACGTTCGTAGAGTGGGTTGTGATTTTCTGCACACCTGCAGATGACTGTCTAGCCGCATTGGGCTGCAGTGCTGAGTTCGGATTTCCTTTATTCAAATGCTTTGTGGCTGCTCGTGTCCTGAAGTTGGCCGCTTCAGTTATGTGTCTGGCTAAGTATCTCTTTAGCAGAATAATATTATATATTTCCAGCTGATTCTCCATTGGAATCTGATAATTGGTTCGAGATGCCTTCTCGACCACTGTGTATGGCCCGTGCCATCCAATCTGTAACTTGTTCTGTTTGCTATGCATAAACAGTAAAACATATGCTATCTCTAGCTCACACTTAGGACCAGTCGTATTATATTCTCCGTCATGTTGACGCCTCCTCTTCTTCATACGTAGTCTGTTTCCCTTAACAGTGGCTTCCTCACTTTTCCCATGATTTGATGCCCCTCTCTGGCATTCAGGACCTGATCTGATAAATTGATCCATGTCCCCTGCGATTCCCTGCCAATAATAATGGTGGGTGATTCTTTGCGTAGTGATGTATTGTCTGACCTGACCACTAGATTCACTAGCATGTCCCATACCTAAGATATAAAATCTATATCGTGCTGGTACTACCAGTTGCTTATACTCATATCCGCGCTTTCCTACTTTCCTAAGGAGTTGTCCTTGCTGTTTAAAGCAGTCTCCTGGTTGCGATGGATTGTCTCCCTTCAGTCTCTTCTTAAAACAAGGTTCTACCGCTTTGTCGTTGTTGTGAGCTTGTCTCAGCTCTTGCGGATGGAAGTCAACCTCGTCTCTTTGTCTCTTCTCCTTCGCTTGGTCACTTGTCTGCACTGCAGCTGTGACTCTTGATTGACGAGTGTCTCCTAAACTCACATATTTGTAGCCTAAAATGACTTCATATGTATGATCATTTAAAACTGCCGTTCGTAGTTCTCCCTTGACATATCTGCCTTCAATGGGAGTCCGGGCGATAGCCGCCATCATTGGAGGATCGCCGTTAACTGTGAACTGAATTTCCACAGTTCCATCACTCAATTGTTCTGGTCTAACCAGTCTTGACCTGAATATCGAATCGAATTCCAGCCTGGAATCGAATACCTCTTCCGCTCTTTCTCTATTGACAACGTTGCGTTCCGAGGGAATCCGGGCGCTAGTTGCCGTCGCTGAAAGATCACTTTTCTTTCTCCACCCTTTTGCCTTAGCATCCTGGTAACCTTCTTTGCCAGGTTTAAACCTCTTCTTTCTCTTGAGTGGTCCATTCTTCCTGACACTAACTCTCAGTGTGTCTGTCTTCGCTCTGTCGAAATAAAAAATGTCTCCCCACTTCTTTCTCTTGAGTGACCCACTCCTACTGACATCAAATCTCTTTGTTTCTTTCTTCGATCTCTTGAAATAAAAAGTGTTTCCCCACTTCTTTCTTCTGATAAACAATCTTTGAATCCGCAGACGGATCAAAGTTGGCCATTGTTTGTCCTTATTACGTATCTTGTGTATCTTGCCCGTGGAATGGTCATAAATCAAGATACGGTGCAACCCATCTGTCCTTTTGTATCGAGTACAGTGTGTTGTTACTTTCGCGCGTCGGCGCCTTGCCTTGCCTAAAGCGCGTACACCAAGCTGTTTCCTCTTGTGTCGCCTGGCGTCTTTCCTTCTGTCTATCCGCTTAGTTTTTGTCTCGCCTACATATAGAATCGGAGTCCCGTGGGTGTTGAGCTGCTGTATCCCCGCCGGCTCTACCACACTTTTCTCCTCATGATCCTCTTCTACCTCCTTTTGAAGAGAGTCGGGGGGTGCCTCCGTGTCCGTCGTCCACCCTGTCCCGGTAATCGTATGTGTTGTTATACCTTCTAAAGGCACACATTTCTCTCCGTAAGTTTTAAAAGTGGTAGGATCTGACTTTTCCTCGTCCTGGGTAAAGGCAGACTTAGGCGATGTGGGCAACTGTCTATTTCCGTGGATAATAGCGAATGCCCGTTCCTGTCCGGTCGCTTCTTTCCACGTAGAAGGGCCGGTGGAGTGAGGTAATAATTGTTCTCCTGATGTCAGGAGACAAGTGCCTGTTTTCTTCTTCCCTGTGATGCCAGATGAAATTGTTTTGTTCGAAGTCCCCTTGCAAGATCCATCGAAGGTACCGCTCGCAATTAGAGTGGGTTCTTCTGTGCCTTTTAATAACTTTCCGTTATCTCTGCAGAGTTGCCTGGAATCCATTGAATTAACTACCGCCGGGTGTGATTTTTCCCCCTCTTTTTCTCGGGACTCTTTGTCCTTCATTGTTCGAGTTTCTATATACGCCATGCGATGGGGAGGAGGGTGGTTTCGGCACTCGGTGGTGTAGTGATTTTTCCTGCGACAATACCGGCACCATTTATCCCCTTGCCTCTGGTTCTGAGAAAAGGATTTGTGTTGAGTTTCCTTTCTATGTGGATTGCAAAGGAAGGTGTCTTTCTTCCCCTGATACCGGCCAACTGGGCCCTTCTCATAATCAGTTTTTCCTGCGGATTTCTTTGCATATGAAGTAATGCAATGCGAAGATGGTGTGTCTTCTAGGCGATATGTTAGCTCATCTGTCACTTCATGGGCCGAAATACATATTTCCGGTTCAAGTCTTTTGGGTTTTTCATATGTTTCACACAACCTCTTCATCCGAAGCGCGTGCTCTCTCTCTTCCGTTTTTCTCACTAACTCTGCCTTGAATCTCCTATACTCGGCCTCTCTCTCTCTCTCAGCTTCTAATTTCTTGGCTTCTCTCTCCTCCTTCTCCGCTGCTAATGTCAATCTTCTTTGTTCTACTTCTGCTGCCAGTTTGTCTTTTCTCTCTTGCTCTGCAATTTTATCTTTTCTCTCTTGCTCTGCAAGTTTGTCTTTTCTCTCTTGCTCTGCAAGTTTGTCTTTTCTCTCTTGCTCTGCAATTTTATCTTTTCTCTCTTGCTCTGCAGTTAACATTTTTTCCACATATTCTATAAGTTCTCCTTTTTCTAGTTTTAAACTAGTTGCTTCCTGGATAAGCGCTGCGCGCATTTGCAACCAATCTGCCATGGTCAAGCTAGAATTTCAATCTGCCTGTCGCAACTCAAAATTATGTGAGAGAAATTTAGAGCGAAAAATAAAATCGTGACTTTGCCCCAAGGGAGAAACAACAACCAAATTTCCTGAATACTTCCCTATAACCTTTACACCCGTACAGATAAATGACAATAGTAAAGAAAACCTTGGCAATACACTTCTAAGACTTGCTAAGAATACCAGTCAAATATTTCTGACCATCAGCTGCCTGCCTACCAAGAAAACAATACTACACTGTTTCGTCTCAGTGGCTTAGCGCTATTGTTCACTTGTGAACAAAAGAACTATACAACGTCGGTTCGCTCGTTTCGATGCGTTCGACTTCAACAATGCCTTTTGTTAAAAGCCCCACGTGGTACTATACATGTACCAAAAATCCAGGTAAATTTATAGTGATGACAACAAATCAATAGAGGTAACTCGATGCAGTAATAAAGTGCATATAAATTAATACGGTGTATTCTTCTAACATATGTCAATGTCTTTCTTAATATACTATGAATATCTAATCTTAATATCTAATATGAATATCTAGTTATCTAATACTCTATTCTGTGTTCTTTCCCTCTACCTAAGTAGAATAAGGAACAGTATAGAAGACAGTGAATAGGTTTATACAAAATTTGCAAAAAAGAATTATTTAATGTTTTAGTCTAGGGCAAGTCCCAAGGTATATTCCGGACTGCAGCCCACAATTATGTCACAAAGTTACCCCTGTGAGGGTAACCAAAGAGAGTTATCTGTGAGGTGCCGGCTTTGTCAATGGCTCAGATTCGCCTGGCACCCGGTTGAAGATGAGCAGCAGGAGTGGAGAAGGTGAATATAAGACTTTGGGATGAATTCCCAGCATATAGCCCCAGTGATTCTGGATCTCGTGACATATACCTCCTACCACTCTATCTCCCCCTCTATATACTAACGAGCCCCCACTCCCCTATTACACTGAGTGAACAGAAGAGAAATAGAAGAAGAACAGTATGTCTCTTTCGCACACTTTCGTTCCTTCTCTATATATGTGATAACGTGTGTTGGTAAACACACCTACAACATTTATTAATGTTCTGAAATATAACAACATTCAATTACACTGATACAAATGCAACTAGAAATAACATTAACGATCCCTGTGAAGAAAGATATTAGATAATGCAAAATACACAAATGAATCTAAAGTCTACCCTATGTGATGATGATGAATTTAAGTAACTCCTAAATACTAACAAAAAGGATATCTTGTGTTTCTTGGTCTCTTGCTAACTGTCAATAAACTCTGGTTGTTTGAACACAATGGACAAGTCTTTGTCTGCCTACAATAACATTGGACGGTTCACTCGATTTCGCCAGGTGTCCACGGCTTGTATTTTTGTCTTTCACAATGCCTGTGTTGACATTGTCCCGAGCGTCCGAGGTGTCATATTCATGGGTGAGGTTGAACACAATGTTAGGCGGGTGAGACTTAGTCTGTTATGCAGATGTCCTTTTGTTGTCTTGGTATTTTGCTTATGTGGTGACGATGATGGAAATATGTTGTATATTCGTATTTGTTGGTGCATCAATTGTACAGGGAGAATCTGTCCATTACTGCATGTAATTTAGGATCTCGATAAATTTGGTAGGCACTGGGGTTACAAAATCTCCCGTCTGCTCTTGCAGCTTTTGATCATAGTTTCTCAAAGGCACTTGTTGTAAAAAATCATCCGTTGGCGACTGCCACTTCAGATCATTAAATTTCACGTGGACAGCTATTAGAAATGCAGCAATCCTTCTGGGTATTTTCTGCTTTCTTTTCTGGGTGGGTAGTCGATGATAGAAAGACCCTTCACCGCCTGGTAAATTCCTTTCTGACCCCCGTGGAGTATTGGTAGGTTGTTGCCGTTAATTACGTGTGAGATGCGTGTCGTCGCAGTATCTCGGTCGGCCCTACTCTAAAGCTTGTCCTGTGATTAACGCCAACCACGTAGTAGACTAAGGATGAGTATCTCAAATGGTCCCTGTCTCTACCACTGTGATGGATAAAATAATGAACCCTTTGTAAGTATCCCGTAAACTATGCTACGCCTGTAGTGTCTTGTATGTGAAACCTTATCACTATAAGAAAGGGCTGTGCGGTGTTTACTGCACGTTTAACATGTAATGTAAGAGGCAAAATAAAAGTGTCTTGTATTTACTTCGTTATAGTTACTGGAAACTGTGCAATCTTATAAAATATAATAATTCTCTGCATGGCGTTTATTGCAACCTGTACTTATTAGTGTGAAATATAATATTATAATAAACGTGACTGGTATTTACAGTGTTATATTTATGGAAAATATGTATATATTATCTGAATGAAGTTAAGACATAATAATGATAAAGTACAAAATATATTACACTAACCTTGGTGTCCCTATACGAATTTCACTGACACAATGTCTTGATTCTTTCTTGTGAAATCTAGAACCCACGTTTTGGTTGGCGGAATGGTTTCTCTTACCAATGCCAAGCAATGAATCTAGTTGGGTTATATATCGTCTGAATCGCCTAGGGCGATTTTTTTCGGGTTCGCTTCCTGTGTCATGTGAAATTTCGTTTGTTTTCCTAAAGTCAGACATTCCGTCCTCAAACTGTGTAAAATTTCCTGTATTATTTTGCTATGGTCGCTCTCATATTTTGCTTATCCGAGACAACTTGTCTGCGTTCGTCTTTTGGGGCACGTACAGTGTTGTTCTTCTCGTTATAATTTCGTATTCATACTGCTTTCATGTTGCCCTTGTGCAGACTTTAAGTCTCCCTTAGTCACAACAATACTTGGTTAACACTGGCCCTGTGTAAACATATCCGCAACTTAGTATCAATTATTCCGATAGTCTGTTGGTGCAATGTCCGCGTGTTGTGAAAACATTTCAGGTGAATGTTGTTGCGTGCTGTCTCAGTGTTCTGTAAACATTATATTCTACGGCTAGCCACAATAATATTGCTTGTACCTTCCTGCCTTTGTGAAAACACAACCGAGACGTTGAAGCGATTACCTCAATAATCTGTTGACCCACTGTCTATTGTTATGTAAACAGTCCATGCGAAATGTTGGTGCGTTTAAAGGGGTCACGCCGAGCGTTGTCTATTGTTATGTCAACATTCCTTGTAGAATTGGTGGATGTCCCATGACTGTTGACCAACGATTGTCTGTGCCAACAGTGAGTATAGACAACCGACTGCCTTCTCATTCAGTGAGAAATTTACCGACAAAATATTACCATTAGTTTTTAGGAATTTAATTGCAGACTTACTCGTCTCTCGCGACAACAATACAAATATTCAAAGCAAGATCTCAACAATTTTCTTTTTTTTTTTTTAAATTTACGCGGAAGTGAATATTAACTCACTTTATTTTGTTGTTGTTGTTGTTGTTGTTGTTGTCTATGAATTCAGTCATCATTACCCTTCCATCTCCCTACACATATACCAGCAACAAATGCGTACCAAAGCCTTCCAGTGTCTTTCCAGGTCTTATTTATCTCATTTAAGTTGATGTCTGGAATCCCCCATGAATGTTATTACCGTGTATAAATGCTTCACTTCTTGATTTCATTCATATTTCTGATTTGTGAGCCCGGATGAAAAAGGAGGAGGGCGGCCTGCATGGAGGCCGTAAGGAGGCAGCCCCTCCACCATGCAAAGGCACAACAGGCCAATCACCTGTTTGCTTTAAACCACGATTACGAGTAACAAAAGAGAGAAAACCGGACTGATTCTAAAGGCGACGAACTGGAACGGACTACGGACTACGACTTATGGAACATGGAACACAAGAAGTATAAATGGGAAGGAAGAGGAGCTGGTGGAAGAGATGAGGAAAGCAAAACTAGAAATCCTGGCTATTACGGAAACAAAGAAAAAAGGACAAGGAGTCATGGATCTCAATGGCAACACGCTGCTCTACAGTGGTGTACCCATATCCGAAAGAGCTAAAGGGGTGTGGGTTGCATTGTGGCCCAAAATCAAAAGATAGTATCAAGGGGTGGAACTTTGTCTCAGAGCGCATTATGGTTGTGAAACTAAAAGAAGGAGAAACCATAGTCAACCTGGTCATAGTGTATGGGCCAAATGAGGATGAGAGAGCAGAGGTCAAGGAGGAATTCTTCGAGCTGCTTCAAAGGACAGTGGATGACTGCCTAGATGAAGTTATCATGCTCGGAGATTTTAATGCCAGAGTTGGAAATGACCATGCTAGATGGAGTGGAGTTATCGGAAGATATGGAGAAGATACTCTCAATGACAATGGAAAGCGACTCCTTAGATTCTGCAGTGAGCAGAATCTGATCATTACAAACACAAAGTTCCCCCATAAGCGCATACATGCATACACTAGATGTGAACCAACAAAGAATGAGAAGTCAGTGATCGACTATGCCATTGTTCGGAGAAGCTCATTCAAATATGTCCGAGATGCAAGAGTCTGGAGGGGGCCAGAGATTGGAAGTGATCACTACCTGCTAACAATCAAACGAACAACTGAAAGAGTTGCTCAGCCTAGGAACTGCTCAACATCACGCAAGAAACCAAGTAAACGAGCAGGAGAAATGAGCATTAGGACCTACAAGCTGAGAGAGCCAGAAATTAAGACCAGATATCAGGGGCTTATTGCTGCAGCGGTGAGCAACACAGAAGAACAACCTGATGACTTGGAAACCCTCTGGATTAAATTCAAGGATATCATAAAGACAGCTGCTGCAGAAGCATGTGGTGAAGTCCGACTTGGGAACCAGAGAAAGAGGACACCTTGGTGGACAGAGGAAGTCAAAGAGAAAATAAGAGAGAAGAAAATGGCATGGAAACAATACTTAGGAGCTAAAAACACAACAGGACAAATGGAAAAATAAAGAGAATATGTGACACTCAGAACAGAAGTAAAGAACAAAGTGCTAGCAGCAAAACAGAAGTCCTGGGAAGAATTTGGAGAAAAGCTAGAAAAAGATGCACAAGAAAACCAGAAATTGTTCTATAAGACCCTAAAGTACATGAGGAAGGAAAAACAATGCCCTCTCAAATTTATAAAGGACAAGCAAGGCAAATTGCTTACTGCCCCGAAGGAAGTAATGGAAAGATGGAAAGAATATTTCTCAGAACTCCTTGATGGTGAGCAAGGTCAAACATCAGAAATGATAACCACTAGCACAGAAGAGGAAACCAATGGTGATGAAGATGACATAAAGATGGAAGAACTGAAGGCAGCACTGGAGAAAATCAAGATGGGCAAAGCAGCAGGGCATGATGGTATAACACCAGAAATGGTTAAGTACATGGGAGCATCAGGCGACCTGTTACTCTTAAGGGTCCTACAGGCAGCATGGTGCAACAAGACCATACCAAAGGATTGGGAGATCGCCATCATAACACCAATTTTCAAAAAGGGTGACAATCGACAGTGTGGAAACCATAGAGGCATATCCCTTCTCAGTGTCCCTGGAAAAATCTACTCTAGAATCCTAGAGCAGAGACTCCGACGCCTAGCTGAGCCACAATTGGATGAGGTCCAGTGCGGATTCCGAGCAAACCGAAGTACTCAAGACCTAATCTTCACACTCAGACAGCTGAGTGAAAAGGCCCTTGAGTATAAGAGAGAGATCCATCTTTGTTTCATAGATCTGGAAAAGGCGTTTGACAGGGTCCCTTGGAGCAAACTTTGGGACTGTTTGGCAAGGAAGAATATTCCAGCACCTCTGATTCATGCTATACAGAGCTTCTACAAGTCTTGCAGAAATTATGTGAGGACAGCAAACCATAAGTCAGAAGAGTTCAGGACCACCACTGGTGTAAGACAAGGTGATATCCTATCACCTTACCTCTTCATACTCCTTCTGGACGATGTCATCAAGGCATGTAAGGAGAGAACAAGAAAGTATTCAGTGGGGTACTGGAAGATGAGACAGGTCTATATTTCAGAGCTGGCATTTGCTGATGATGTTGCCCTGATTGCTAAATCAGAGGCACATCTCCAATCCAACCTGCAAGTCTGGAAGGAAGAGCTGGAGAAGAGAGGGATGGTCATAAGCAGCTCTAAAACAAAATCCATGGTGATATCACGAGAAGAAAGAAGACATCAGATTAAGCTGGGAGAACAGGTCCTGGAGCAGGTCGACCACTTTAAATACCTCGGAGCTATTATAGACCGAAAGGGAGGCATCAAAGAAGAGTTGGCCACTCGAAAAGCAGCAGCTGGGAGACTTTTTCAGGCCATAAATCGAGGATTCCTCAGCAAGAGAGAGGTTGGTAAGAAAACAAAGATGGCTGTATACCGCTCCACCTATGTCCCAGTCTTGACATATGGATGCGAGTCATGGGCAATGACTACAACCCATAAAAGCCAGATCCAAACGTCAGAAATGAGGTATCTGAGGAAGGTGGTTGAAGTAACAAGAAGAGACATGGTACGCAACCAGACGATACGTCAAGGCCTAAAATGCCACCCCCCTACAGACCCAAGTAGAACAGTCCCAACTAAGATGGTTTGGCCATGTCTGCAGAATGGGAGAAGATCGGCTACCACGACAAGCATGGGAAACAAAGAGCCAAGGATCCAGACCCCGAGGACGACCCAGAGTCCGCTGGGAGGACAACATTAGACAATCTTTGAAGGACCGAGGACTAGAATGGAACCAGGCCAGGAGGAAGACAGCCGATAGAATAGTCTGGCGCTCTCTCTTCCAAACCTCTACACCTCACGGTAGAAGGGGAACGACTAAGTAAGTAAGAAACAAAAATATTTATGAGGTTATATAATGTTATACACATTCATCATATAAAAATTGTGTTCTTTGTCATGCTGATGCTGGCAACTACTATTTTGTTGAAGTATTTGTCTTCTGTGGTTACTGTTTCTAAGATTCGATGCTAAGATTTTGATGCACAGCTGATGCTGCTGTGGATTTAAAACGTGTCCACTGTGTTTGAATATGTAGTTTTAAATGTTTTGGTATTTGCGCTTATAATTAAAACAAAGGACATGATACTATACTTTATGTTTTTAATTTGCTTGTGGAAAGTATTAAAGATGCTAAAATGCTAATCAGACGATGAAACAGTTGTAAATAAAGGGTTAAATAATTACTTCTTAATTTCTCTCTTTTTCTGACCACAAAATATCCAGCTCTGAGCAAACTCCTAAATGGCGTCAGCGACTTCTACTTATCTGTAAACGCACTCTATATATACATCTATACACCTATTCCCCGGTCATATGCTCTTCAGTTACCGCTTTCTCGATGTATCACTGATTTTATTTGATGCTATATGTCCGTTAAAGGCTTTAAAAATTCGATCTTACTCAGTGCGCAAAATTCCGCAGGAGACAAGGATGTAGCTGTCGTAAATTTAGATAGGTTTGAAAGTTATTTATGGTCCCGTCTGAGTAGAGGGGATGGTGATAAGTAAGTGAGAATTAAAGGTGTGAGAATAGATTTCACGAGTGAATAGTTTAAGGAGAAGATCTGTCTCTGGAATTAGTAGCTTCTCTAGTCCAGCCTATCTATACGACTATAATTTAGTACAAGACAATCTTGCCCCTCCCTATACCTAGAAATATAAGTTTAACTACACACACACACACACACACACACACACACACACACACACACACACAGAGCTATGTGACAAACAAGACACACTAACGTGAAAAACTATGGTTAATTGGGTATGGGTCTGATCAACATACAAAGTTAAGTTCTTTGGTGTTTATTATCATTAAACTTTACACCAAATATCTAAGAAAGATCAAATAAAATCAGAATTACATACATAGGAAAATAACAGAATACGTGTGCTTTCCCCGTTATTGAGAAAAAAAAAAGAACCCAACAAGTTAATAACCCCAAAGGTTAGCACTATGTTACAGAATAGACAGTAAAGAAAAGAACAAAATTCCTACTAAATGCTATCCAGTAAAGTAAACAATATTTAAGCAGAATCCAGATGATACAATTTTCCTGTAACACAGAAAATATTCACTCTCTCTCTCTCTCTCTCTGTCATACGTGGCCACTCACACACTTCTTACCTACTCTTGGTGAAAAAATCTCTTGGACATATAATTCCTGAATATATAATTTCCAGTGTTTTTATCTTCCAAATTGACCCAAGTCCCTCCTCTAATAATTAAATTTTACATGAGGGACGCCTAATTTGATGGTGGATTCCTGGATAGACAAATGTCACCTCGAATAGTTAATATAGAAAAACCGAGATCTTGTGTTCATAGTAAACGGTAGAAAATACTTCCAGTATAGGGAAACATCTGGTTGCTAAAAATGTTACTTATGATGATGATGATCGTAAATCCTATCGGCTGGCTCTGTGGTGAGTGCCGATTTTGAAACAGCGTAACTTGCTGGATAAATCCGCTGATACGACTGTCAAAAGTCAGATAGTAATGCTATTTGTGTTATGCCACAGTGGGCTGATAAGATAGAACAAATATCTGGGTATTGATAAGTCCAGTTAAATTTATTATTTAAAATGTTAAATTTGTCTCTTTGGCCAATCCTGTTCACAACTGAACTTGGGGACGTGTAAGCCAAGAAGAAGACAACAGTAATCAATCTAAATGAAGAAAAAGAACCAAAATAAACTGCTGGTCGCCCCTTGATCAGGTGCTACTATTCTATATAACTAAATATATGTACGCAGATGGGGACAAGACGATCTCTTATCCACTCCGTCAGTCCTGATTAAAGTTAAAAGGCACACGGTGTCTCTAGCCTATTCCTATCCGGTCAGTTTTCGCTAGCGCGGCGTCTTTAGGTCAGGTGAAGGTATGCGCCCTCCCCGCTCCTTTGCGCGCGCGTTAACGATCAGCGTACAATGTCAATTATTATTTAATTATCCATACGTGCACTTAACAAATATCGCCTGTCATTAATAGCTATTAGATTGCCGGCGTCTGTGGGTAGTCGAATGGTATTAAATAACAGTCACTTACTAGAATTACACAAAATGAAATATAACGTGAATTCTATGGTCCACTATCAGTCGCGCCTAGCGTATAATATCAGTCAGCTAAACCGTATCTTCTGGTGTGAGAAAGCGGGTGATAGAAACTTTATTATAACTGAACAACTGGTAAAAAAAAATAGCTACGCGTTATTTATTTCACTAGTTCTAACAGCTAGAAAATCACAGTGAATTATAATGGTAACTTAACACATTAAATCACGTAAATGCTAATTTCTATTACCACAAATCAGAATTACAATCCCCACGAAATGCAATTAACACATCTACCACAATGGTTCTAGTCTACGTGTTTAGACTATCCAAAATTCTGAGCGAGAACTGATGACGGGTTTAAGAAACCACAGTTTATATATATTATTGGATGTATAATCTATCGATGGTGCTACTTTTCACACTATAGTGCATAACAGAAAATCAGGAAACTACGTTCCCCAGATAAAAGGCTTTCACGGTCGCTCTGTCGGCGCTGCTAATCGACAACAGAGACTTGGAACCGTGTAACGGGTTTCTTCCGAGATTTTCCCCCCTTCTGAAGATCAAAGCTTTACCTCCCCCTGAGTGTACAAACATCAAAGGGTCCTCGGGAAAACATTTCTGCCCGAGCGTCTACTTCAAAAAGGTCCGGTGTTTTCCCACGGGCGATCTGTCTGATATCCGATGATTGACAGATCAGCTCGCGTGAGAAACTCAGGTAAACAAACCAGATTCGCTCCCTGTTATGACTGGCAGGTCGCGGAAGTTGGTAAACGACTTCGTTTGTTTACGTCTCAAGAAAAAGAGGCGTGGATTAAAAGTGAGTAATGCAGGCAGAAAAATGCTATATAAATAAATGTTTATACAATACCAAACCTACCCACTATCCTGTTCTCACTGTTCTAGTCTACTATCATTTACTAGACACAGTATTAAGGTCCTTGTCTTGTTGGATTCGGCCTATACTGCTTGATAGAAATACAACAGAAGTGATTGCATCATTAATAGGCTGAACTGCCCATGGCGGACTTCTGGTGTCGTGTATTGTGGTTCGCACTGTTGACCTGCCATTGAAACATCATTTTTTGATGATGCGTAGATGGCAGAGCGGATAGTGTGATTCGCTTGCATGGCTAGGCGGGGTTGTCGCACAGAAGGTCCAGTATTCAAATCCTGGGTAAGCCACTCATGTCTGTTGTTTTTCTGTTGTCTGGTGTTCTACTTCTTTATTTCCTGCGAGTGCCTGATAACATACCTTTATATTTGTTTCATATTAATTTACAGAAAAATGCTTGACTTTTACAAGCAAATCATAGAACGCCAACGAGGTCACGAAAGACTGTCAGATACTGTAGGCTATATTTCCATTATACGTCACAGTAGCTTTCAAGTTCACTCAAGCTCGTGAGATGGACAAGAAGTATTGTCATTGCTAGTATAATGAAGCATGACGCCAAAATGGAAAGCAGTTCTATAGTAATCCGTAACATAGAACAATATCTTAATTGTTACAATTGTGACGAGAGGTTTTTGGTTATATATGTATATATATATATATATGTATACATATAAAAAGACATAATAGTCTGGAAAAAACAGTGATGGAAGGCATGGTCCCTGGAAAAAGGGGAAAGGGTCGACCTAGACGACGGTGGACCCAGGACATCACAGAGAGTCTGAACTTGTCTTTGGCTGATGCAGGTCGACTTGCCCAGAATCGTGATGCGTTCAGAGCAGCTGTAATGGAGACAACGTTCTGGAAAGAATATGTCACATGATGATGATATATATATATATATATATATATATATATATATATATATATATATATATATATATGATAGATAAGATATCCAGGTGTATCAGTGAGACTAATTACATCCTCATTGACTCTTGAAATCATCCACACATTTCTAGGGATTCCCCCTGTGGTGAAACTTGTTGAGAACCCAGCATTGCATACTAAGCTTGGAGCAGTAATTTGAGCCCCAGGCGTAATTCTTTGGCCTTGACTTGGTTGACTGCTTGCAGAGGGATCTCACTATGGACCCAGTGATAGGCAGAGGACGTTGAGAAGTGGCTCTGTGCAGGATGTGACAATTCCTTGGGAGAGCCCAGAACCAGAGTACAGTATTTTAGCTCTGCATAGTTGGAGAGCTTCTTTGGATGGCGGGGAATGCACAGTATGCCACACACTTCTTACTCCTAGCTTGGGACCAAATGTGATGATCCTTTAAATGTAAGCCAAGCTGGAGAAACTGGAGCTCATGACTTCAACTCAACATGTTTCGGAATGGCAGAAGAGCCACAGGAAAAGCCTAGATCTACAGTGTAGATAATACCAAGGAGTCTTCAGCTTGGTATTGGCTGCTAAAGAACGAGAAGCTCAGCAGCCCTAGTTAAGCAACAACAACAACAATCAGATGATACAATGATAGAATTCCAGTCAAGAGTTCTGGTCTTAAAAGTAATACCCCAGTTTTAGAAGTAAGCACTGGTGTATAGTTGTCATAGGAATAGTCAGACTGTGAAAATCACAGGCCCAGATGGTAAGAAGTAGTACCAGGATTTAAGGTGTCTCCTCCCCACAACTATCCCTTGATAAAATAATGCTAGGGAATATGAAATGAATAAGAACTTTAAACACAAATGGAGTAAACAAGTCCTCAAGTACAATTAATTAATCATTTAATATTTACATTGATTTTCGTTTTCTGCTGTTTGGAAAAGAGTAATAAAAATATTCACACAGTATTCACAGAATTAATGATTTATCTAGAGTAATTGAATGAATGTTCTTTCCTTTTAGAGAAATAAAAGCCAGATCCAAACCTCAGAAATGAGGTAACTGAGGAAGGTGGTTGAAGTAACAAAAAGAGACATGGTCCACAACCAGACGATAACTGAAGGCCTAAAATCCCACCCCCTGCAGAGACCCAAGTAGAACAGTCCCAACTAAGATGATTTGGCCATATCTGCAGAATGGGAGAAGATCGGCTACCACGACAAGCATGGGAAACTAAGAGCCAGGGATCCAGACCTCCAGGACGACCCAGAGTCCGCTGGGAGGACAACATTAGACAATCTTTGAAAGACCAAGGACTAGAATGGAACCAGGCCAGGAGGAAGACAGCCGATAGGAAAGTCTGGCGCTCTCTCTTCCAAACATCTACACCTCACGGTAGAAGGGGAACGACTAAGTAAGTAAGTAAGTGTTACAAAACAAAGTCACTTGGCAATTGAATCAGTAGTACTGTCCTTTTCAATTCAGGATCTGGAATACTATTCTCTTTGCTAGTAAAGTTAATGAACACTTGCTTTACTGTTACTAGAATTACTGTTGTTATAGTCCTTTGACTTTATCACAAGATTATCATCATCTGACATGCTATTGAATTAGATATGATAACTGTTTTAGCTGGGGTTTCTTATAAGCTCCTGTCAGTTCCTTTATAGACCACTTATCTTGGTTCCTGGATACTGATGACACTGTACTGTCATGGAGTTTATCAGTCTTGGCAGACCCAACAGTTGGGGTGTCGTAGATTATTGATAGGGGAATTAAGACATAGATTTGTCCCTTCTGAATAGATTAGAACAGGTGATAGCTCAGTGAGAGGTAATGTAAAAAAAATTGATTTTCACGAGTGAGATGGTGGAAACTAGTTAGAGTCTGTCCCTGAAATCAAAAAAACTTCTCTCTTTCAGCCTATCTCTACAACAGAACTTAGTTAGTCAGACAGTCTACTAGAATATATATTAACATATATATCACCACTCACCTACACACCCACATAAGTGACGACAGTTAGACGCACAGACGTGAAAACTACATCAATGGATTGGGGATCTTTTGGGACAAGCTGACCGACACACGTAAATAAAGTTTATGTAAGTTTTATTTATCATAAAGAAACTTTACAACAGCAAGAATATGACTATCAAATCAAATACAAGTAAACATAGGTTAATGAATTAATTAAAGAGTTAGACTCTTATGTGTAATCCTCCCTCCCTCTGTTGAGACAAGATCCCGTTATGAAGAAAGTTATTAACCCCCACAAGAGTCAAAGGTTTATACGCTATGGTCTAGGATTTCCCTCTGCAGTAAAGAACAGAGTTATACGTTAGTCTATTCTGAAAAAAGGAAACAGTATTAGCAAAAAACTATGCGTCATCAAAGTATTACAAAGTGGATATATACTACTCATCAAAAGTCAAGGGCCACTTAGAAAAACCTTGGTTGAAACCATAAAACAAATCTGATATAAACGTAATTGGTATCAGTCAAAACGGCATTTATTGAATACCAAATTGACATGTCACGTAAAGAAATGGAAACACACATTCAAACGCAATGAAGCTGTGAAGTGAGTCACCCACCTTTTTCAAAAGTCACACAATAGATATTGGACAAATAGACATTTCAAAATCGGGTATGACCACCGTTTGCAGCAAGGCATTCAAGACAGCGTAGACGCATCTGGTCCACAAGGGTCCGAAGAGTATCCTGAGGAACAGCTTGCCATTCCTGAAGCAGAAATGCAGTCAGCTGTGCAACATCCATTGGCAGGGGGTGATTTGTTGACAATTTTCGACCAAGGACATCCCAGAGGTGCTCAATCGGAGAAAGGTCAGATGAATGAGCTGGCCACGCCATCCTGATGATCTTATGTTGCTGAATAAACTCATTCACTACACGAGCTCGATGGGGTCGAGCGTTATCATCTTGGAGGATGGCATTACCACCTATGGCCTCCAGAGCAGGCTGAACAATTGGTCTCAAGATTTCGTTCTGGTATCTTGGGCCGGTCAAGTTGCCTTGGATGATGTAGAGTGGGGTCCTGCCGTGTCAGTAGAAGCCTCCCCAGACAATGACAGAACCCCTACCATAACGATCCACCTCTCGAATTGTGTCATCAGTAAATCGCTCTCCTGGTCGTCTCCAAACTTGAATCCTGCCATCATTGAATAACACAGTGAAGCGAGATTCATCAGTGAAGAGAACTTGACTCCATTGTTGCCTTGTCCATTGGATGTGCTCGCGACACCAAGCAACACGGGCTCTGCGATGAGCAGGAGTAAGAGAGATTCTGACTGCAGGACGTCGAGCAGCCAGTCCAAATTCATGTAAACGTCTGCAAATGGTGCTTTGACTGACATTAACGTTTACACTTTGTCTCAGCTGATATCTTAGAGTGGAACAAGTCACTGTTCGATGGCGCAGGGCTGACAACAAGAGGTACTGGTCATCATGTCTATTGGTGCATCTAGGGCGACCTGGCCGGTGGCGATCCTCCACACTTCCTGTGGCCTGAAATCTCTCCAAAATTCTTTGGATAGTAGAGTGTGACACGGCAAGCCGTCTAGCAACCTCACGGACAGATAAACCACTTTCAACCCACGCTATAGCCCTCATTCTTTGTAAGGTGTCAAGACTTCTTCTCGGTGGCATGGTTTTTGCAAGTGATGAAACTACCCTAAGTCTGCTGATTGTAAAACAAATTAAGAGTGAACTCTGTTCACGAAAAGTCGCCATTGTACGTGAAATGTCAATCAGCACGATTACTTCACCTGTTTGGTTCTACGGAAGTTTGAAAAAAAAACCAGATTAAAAATGTGAATTTATGGTCAGCAAACCAAATTGCACGTGATCACCATGGTTGTCGGTGAGTTGTTTTTATGCTTAACGTGCATAGAGGACTGTCAGAGGAAGATATTGCACCCATTTTTACTAAAAACTTCCTTCATTTAATCATTCTATGCGCTTATATAAAAGTGTATTGAAAATAATAGGGTGGCTTTTGACGAGTAGTATATATGAATTTATACGATCAAAGAACCACTCATACCTGCTTTCTTTCTATCGATACAACAGTGGCCACTGACATTCGTTCTTACCTACAACTTGATTTTCACCTTCTGGAACAATCTTCAGGACATACACATACAGCCCATCCAGTGTTCTTTTGGCAAAGAGAACCCCAGCTCTACAGATACAGGTTAAATCCAATTTTTTTCTGGGGAGCGTTCTCTTTACAACTATATTTTTTCTGGATTACTGTTTATGTCACTTCAAATCAGTTCAGGTAATATATGTCACAGTGCTCACAGTGTCAGAATCTTGAGGTTTCCAGTACCTAGGAAATGTCAGGTCGGCAACTTCTCTCAGTATAAAATTCTTGGTCACACTACAAATGATAAAACGTCGGAAATGTTAATTTTTGTAATTTTCTGCCACATGGGCTGAATGTAAATGAGATTTATGGAAAGAAATATAATCTGGCTCGATAGGCCCAGTTACAGCGTTTAGTCCTAATGTCCTTTAGGTTGATACTCTGTCTCTTTCTGGATGCAAACACAATGCCAGGACATTGAAGACCCACGTATTTAAGTACAAAATGTTCTTTCTTATGGTTGTTCTCAGATATACATTGAAGCCGCTGGTAAGTTTTAGGGTATGACCCAAATACTGTATAGGGAGAAAAAAATGCAAATACTTAACATAATATAGTATTATCCACAATCCTATCCTTACCCCGTGTAACATAGAATATCCTCCACTTCGGTTATTTACTTAAATTAGAAACTATACGCTTAGAGCTTGTCTCATCGTTTAAAACTTCCGTGAAATAAATTCTAGTCATTTTAAAAAAATCAGTCATCATGAATTAGAAATAAATACATATTTCGTCACTAATGATGAATCAGTGCAATTTACTCAGTTGGTTAAAAGATTCTCTGACTGGTTATTAGTAGCTACTTAAATTTATTTCATAGCTAGAAAAGTTTAGCTAGAATTATTATTTGTTCTGCTAGTCACTTTAACACAGTAAAATCTTAGAGAAATACCATTTACGGACCTATTTAGTAAATCGTTCTGCACAAAATCTAGCAAAATGTAATCGACGATTTATCCCTAAAACCACTCAAAACTACTAGTATAGTATTTACCTTCACACAAACTATAAACTAACCCTTGCAAATACACTATTTCCTCATAAGTTATCAAGAAGAACAACGTGGCATGCCCCAAAAACTGAGATACATAACCAAATTGATTTTATTCTTGTATCCAAAAGATTCAAGTCCAGCATTAATAAAGCCAAGACTAGGACTTTTCCTGGCGCCGACATTGGTAGTGATCACGACATGGTATTGATGACGCTCAAGCTTAAACTCAAAAAGAACTATAATCAAAACAGATGTTCTCAGTTAAGATTCAATTTAGACAAATTGAAAGATCCAGAAATCGCGGGAATCTTTGAGGCAACTGTTGGAGGAAAATTCGCAGCTCTCAACTTTTTGGAGGATGATATCAACTCAATCACAGAGAACATGAAAGACGTGCTCATTGAATCAGCAACAGAAATACTTGGTAAAAGAAAGAAAATAAACAAACCATGGGTTACAGATGAAATTCTGAAGTTATGTGATACACGGCGAGAAATGAAAAAGGTTAAGAAAGAGGTTCCTGAAGCAGCATGGCAATACAGTATGGTGAATAAAAATATTAGAAAGAAAATGAAACAGGCCAAAGAAAAATGGGTAGCTGATCAATGTGAGTCCATTAATATGGGGCTAATAAAAGGTAACAGCAAGGCAGTTTTTGACACATTAAGAAGACTATCAAAACCCCAACAGCCCAGGGTAACTGTCATAGAAGATAGCAATGGGGCTCTGCTCAATGAAAAAACAGCTGTAATGAGAAGGTGGACAGAATATTGTAAAGAATTATATAACTGTAAACTTGACACTGACTTAGGCATATTAAACAACATTAAGTGCGAAAACAGAGAACTCGGAAATGCAGCAATACTACGGGAAGAAGTGGAAGATTCTATATGTTCGATGAAAGGAGGGAAGTCACCGGGTGTGGATAATATACCAGCAGAGCTCTTGAAATATGGAGGACCAGATATAGTAAAAATCATGACAACAATTTGCCAGAAGATATGGAGTAAAAAAAAATGGCCAAAAGAATGGACGCAGTCATTAGTAATACCGCTTCCAAAGAAAGGAAATCTAAAAATGTGCAAGAACTACAGAACCATTAGCATTATTAGTCATCCAAGTAAGGTGATGTTAAGGATACTTTTGAACAGAATAAAACAGAAATCAGAAGAAATCTTGTCAGAGGAACAGGCTGGCTTTAGACCAAAAAGAAGTACCTCAGAACAAATCTTCAATATTAGATTACTGATCGAAAAACATCTCCAGCATCAACATGATTTATACCATAACTTCATCGATTTCACAAAAGCCTTCGATCGAGTCTGGCATGAAGGTTTATGGCAAATAATGAGAAAATTCAATTTTGATACCAACATCATAGATATCATTGAAGCACTATACAAGGACGCAAGCAGTGCTGTTTTTGCAAGCAATGACATTGGAGAATTTTTCAGAACAACTGTAGGAGTTCGCCAGGGATGTATCCTGTCACCAGTGCTCTTTAACATTTATCTAGAACATATTATGCAGGAGGCTCTCTACGATTATAAATCAACCATATCGATTGGAGGCCGACCTCTGTGTAATCTACGTTTTGCTGATGATATTGATCTGATAGCTGGAACAGAATCAGAACTTCAAGACCTTACCTCTAGACTGGAGAAAGTAACAAGAACATATGGGATGGAAATTAATATAGAAAAAAGCAAGATATTGGTGAATAGCCATAAGAAACATGTTCCGACCAACATTACGTTAAATGGGCAAACGTTAGAAGAAGTTAACACCTTTAAATATCTCGGGTCCACTATATGTAGTGATGGAAGATCAAATAAAGAAATCAAGACAAGACTTGAGATGGCCTCAGCTGCCATGACAAGGTTGAATGTGATCTGGAAAAGTAACATCAGTTTTCCTGTGAAGATCAAATTATACAAATCACTTGTATTATCTATTCTCTTGTATGGGTGTGAGGGCTGGACACTCACTGCAGATACGGAGCGAAGGATTCAGGCTTTCGAGCATAAATGTTATAGAAGAATTTTGCGCATTTGCTATAAAGAGCACAAAACAAATGTCTATGTTAGAGAGAAGATAAACACCTATGCAGGCCATCAAGAACCACTTTTGTCAATAGTGAAACGTCGAAAGCTTGCCTGGTTTGGGCATGTAACTCGTCATGACTCCCTTTCGAAAACGATCCTCCAGGGAACAGTCGAAGGTAAACGGAGAAGAGGAAGGCAAAGAAAATCCTGGGCTGATAACATCAAAGAATGGGCAGGACACGGTTTCTCCACACTTGTACGCATTGCTGAGAATAGAGAGCAGTGGAGGACCCTGTCTGTTGATGCTTCCACCATGGCACCCCTACGACCCATGACGGGTTATGGGTTGAGATGATGATGATGAAACTTGTACTCGACTATCTCCAACGATAAACTACGAAACTATCCTAAAACCAGGGGATTCTAGAAATCGCCACTAGATGTCTTTAAAAGCTGAGGAGTCCTGAGTGAATTTTATTTAGAATCGTCTAGTATATATATCTCTGAAATCAAAGAAGCAATTACACTATTGACCGAAACAGACTCTGCCAGATGTTGGCACCTACGGGAAAAATCTCTTCTCAACTACTAGACATGAAACAAATCTACACCTTGTTACCGCTGCAGACCCGAGCACCGAGCGAACAGTCTCTATTAGATCCTGCGTAACAATGATTGACCAGACCGTGCGAGATATCTTTCTATCGAAAAATCACACTTTTTGCCATCTGCAGATGTGGTCATAAAACGACATATAGCGAGCCCGTCTTTGATCTGGCAATACGCCGTGATTAATTACCTGCTCTAGTGAGCGGGTTTCAAGGGAGGTAATAGAAATTGCTCTCACCTTGGTCTGCTCTGATCGCTATCTGATCTTATCCAACGGGTTTAAATCGCTGGTGTTAAGCATAATTACAGATCAACGTAGCTAATAGTCTGCTCGTGAACAACATCAAAGAAATAGCGAACCACAATACAATCCGTGCTAAATTAGACAAAGAGAAACAGATCTCAGAATATGGGATGTTTTAAGTTAGCAAAAGTATAAAGTTGAAAGTATGGCAAAAGAGAAGTGTAGATAAAGAAATAGATAATATGAAATCTATTTACATAATCTGCCACAAGGGGTACCAAGAACCAGCTTTAGTTCACACGTTGGGTTCCTTCACTTATGTGGGATTACCACTGATGAACGTACACAGGCTTCTGATAGTTGACAGTATGGATCGAATTGTCAATTGCACCTGAAACAAAATATCGGTCTTGGCTAGTATCTGGCTAGATTTATAGGTGACTAGCACAGATGTCAGACTAGTCAGTCATCAGATGTCGAGGTTATAAAGTCATAGTAAGCAAGGACATCATTTCAGCAATACGGTACTATATTAAACATGTATATTAGTTATAAGGACTAACAATCATCTGGTTTTATCCACTCCTGTACATCCTTAAATATTTTACAGCTTGATCCTTCTGAATATTAATCACAGGCCTTATAGTTTTCTTCACATCAGGTACAAATTGAAATAAACTGATGCAATTCCTAGCATATACATACAATTAATATACATCATATATTAACCTGCAATAAATAAAATATGTACATGATACTTTTTTATAATTCAGCTTACCCTCAAACTTCAGAAATCACACTGGACATTAATAGGTTGGCAGACTGCACACAACTATAGATGGCAGAGGCGTAGTGGCAAACTCTGTCCTGCATCCAGTCTGTTTCAAAACTTTTGTCAGTGTCCCTCTTTCAAATTACGCTCCCCCTTTTTATTGGCCAATGCGTTCCGCCAAGAGAGCATGACGTCACAGGCGTGTTTGGTCTGTTTAGTTTGTTAGCAAGATTAATGAAATTTTGACTTCTGTACAAACTGTTACACCTCGTCCTTCGTCATTCTAGTCTTCGATCCATCCGATTCTGTCCATTTAGGTCTCGTTAGAACCGGACAGTCCAGAGCTACCATTCCATCTAACTTTCTCATTCGTCCGACCATTAATCATTCTCCTACATCGCTAGAAAGTGTGTACTGACCATATCAACTCATAGTTTTATGCATTCATCTTACGCTATCTTCTGTTCCAAAACTATTCCAGCCATAATTTATGTATGAGAATACAGAGGCAATGGTCCCAATTCGAAACAAAAAAGTCTTTCTGCTATTCGTCCATCCTGGTCGTTATACCATCATTCTTCTTCTTCTTCTTCTTTCTTCTTCTTCGTTCGCCCTGAAAAGGACGGTGGTTGCGTTGTGTCTGTTTACGCCTAAGCTGTGATATCTGCACCTTTCGGTCGACACATCCGACTTCAGCACGGAATTTTTTAGGGACCGGGTTTGCCTTCCCATTTCGATCCGCACTCGCTCAGCCAGACTGCACTGCTGCAGACTGTTTCCAGGACCGCCACGTGGAGGTGGAGTGCGGTCTTGACCAGCTCTGGTTCGCTGGTCCTGATGCAAGCAGTACAGCTATGGGTCGCTGACTGCATTCACTATTGCTGCATCTTGGGGTCCCATACCATCATTCAGAAGTTGGAACTAAAACACAGATCACTAACAACAAGGAGGCCGTATTGTGGGCATTGTGACCCTCCTCGCTCGCCGAGCTGTGATTGCGTGATATTTTTAGAGACACCGTGCATCGCGGTAATCGATTATACAATGTATTGTAGACAAATTTTGCTACAACAATGTGCTTGTTGAAGAGAAAAAGGTGCCAAATCAAGATCGATTCGGTTTGTTTTTTAAAGTCTTCTCCAATATTTTCTGCACAAATTGACCGAGTAGCCGCGCGTTCTACACCTGGAGCAGAAAAACTTGTGCAACCCTTATAAAGGTAAAGGAGGTAAAGGATTCCGTTACACACCTATTGAGGCATACTGGGAATACGGTGTTAGGCCCGTATTTTCCTGACCATCGGCACACTAGGGGTAACCCCTATAAAACCTTCTGCTAACTAGTCTTCTGATGAGCAAGACAGCTCCGCCGTGACAACTGTAGCCACAAGCGACGGATTTGGTGGCGATTAAAGTCCAATAATATATTTTTAAAATTTTTTTAGTTTAGTACATGCATAATATTTTGTTTGTGTTCAGTATGTTAGATAATTATATGTAGTTAATAAATGTTGTTAACTATTCAGTTTTTATTTTGTGCCACTTTTACTAAATTTTTGTAGTTTTCTGGACCTTGGTAACGAATAAATATGTTTTCTATTAAGTCTTATGGGAAATCAGTTTTCGTTTAGCGCTTTTTCGGTTACCACTATATTTCAGGAACAAATTAACAGCACTAACCGGGGGATTGCTTTATACAGGCATACCTCATTCTTTCCATAGGTTAGGGACCAGAGCACTGACGAAAGTCGAAAATCGACGAAAGTCGAAGCGTAGCCTTTATTTAGCTTGAAAATGCATTAGGGCCGCCAAAAAACGTAAATAACTAACTATATAACACTTGCGAATGCGTGCAAACACCTAAATAAACATTTTTTTTTTTTTAAATTAATGAAAAAAAAATATCCCGTTCAAAAATGCGTAAATAACATCTTACCTAAAAATCATTCTTGAGTAAGTAGACGATGACTATATACAGTATGTACAGTTTTGAATGTTGGTGATTTAGGGGGATTCTAGACTTAGAAAATCAGATGGAGACAATTTAGGAGGCTCATCTTCAGAACTGAAGGAACTCAATCTAATTCTGTTAGGAGAAGGGGACTTTGAATGAGATCTAACAGGGGCTGGGACTGATGTTGATGACTCGGGATCTGAAAGGTTAGAGGGAGGGGTGGCTGCAGTTGGTTGTGGCGGTTGCGTCTTGAAAAAGGAGAGCAAGGACGTTTGCCTCATTGATGTCTTCTTCCTTTCCATAAGAAGTTTTCTGTAACAGGCTATTTGGCGTAGCGTTTTTAATTTCCTCTAACACTTTAGCTTTGTTCTTTACAAGTGTGCTAACTGTAGTGCGAGGTACACCTAACTTGCGGCCTATTTCAGCATTTGAGATGCCTTGTTCATTAAGCTTGATTAGCTCAAGTTTTTCTTTTAACTTTGTCACTACACTTAGGGCCCATTATGAGTATATTAAAGCACACACATAAGTAGTATAGGGCCTAATCACACAAAAAAGTACAGTATGAATACTGTACACGTGTCTTATATTCACGATATGAACACTGTCATTATACTGTTATCACAAAAATAACTATGAACTGTTTACAGCAGAGGTGGCCAAACTACGGCCCGCGGGCCAGATCCGGCCCGCCAACCAGTTTTGACCGGCCCGCCAACCTGTTTTGGCCGGCCTCTTATTGTTGATTGAAAATTACTGTATACTCCGACCACTGTGCTAAAAAAATATTACAAAATAGCACGCACAGGCACCAGAAACAAAACCAAAAAGACCCAAAATGTACGATTAACATCTCCCCACCTCCCACAACACCACCACTCTCTCTCTCTCTCTCTCTCTCTCTCTCTCTCTCTCTCTCTCTCTCTCTCTCTCTCTCTCTCTCTCTCTCTCTCTCTCTCTCTCTCTCTCTCTCTCTCTCTCTCTCTCTCTATCTATCTACCAATTGAGCTCTACTAGTTAGTGCCGACAAAACGGAAATGATAACGTCAAATCTCTGATCGTGCACGTGGACAGGCGAATACAGTGTCAGTACCTACTTTGATAATGAGAAACTGAAAGCAATGACAGATCTTTTCTGCGGTCGGAAGTCTCTGAGATCCAATGATGTTGCTTTGTCTTTAGCATCGGTATGGGAAAGTGATCGTGGGAGTGGGGGTGGATGGTAGGTACATTTCTATAGGAAGGAGTTGAGGTGCACAGTTGGTCTTGTGAAGTGTTAAATATAAATCAGCCAGTGACACTTCTGGGCTTGTAGCTGTTGTGCACGTTTTCATGTATAAGAGTTTGCATTTGTAAAAATGTTTTCTAAGTATAGAAAAGTGGACAGTGAAAATCGCGCATTTAAACCAGAATGGGAGTTCGATTATTTATTCATTCTCAATAAGGATAATAAACCTCAGTGCTTAGTTTGCGCCCAAGTGTTAGCCGTAGTGAAGGAATATAGCTTGAAACGTCACTACATCACAAATCATCAGAAAAACAACGACGAGCATAGCAGCGAGTCAAGAAAGCTTGTGATTGAACAACTGAAGAAAAAACTGAATCAGCAAAAGAGTATATTTAGTCATGTAAATAAGATTCAGGAATCATCGCTCATGGCGTCCTATGTGATTAGTTATGAGCTTGCAAAAGCAAAAAAAAGCCGTTTACTGATGGAGAGTTTGTGAAAAAGTTTGCAGTTCAAATGGCAGAAGCGTTCAATGAAGAAAAAGTAGTAAAAGAATTTAAAATGTACCTCTTTCAAAACAAACCGTAGCTAGGAGAACAAAAGATATTAGTTTGCATTTGTCCCAGAACTTGAAATCTTTAATTGAAAATTGTCCATACTTTTCACTGGCGATTGATGAAAGTACAAACATCACAGACACTAGCCAGCTTCTTATTTTTGTTAAAGTGATCCAGGAAGACTTTACTGTTTCTGATGAATTACTGAAAGTTTGCTCTTTGCATGGTACAAGTAAAGGGGATGACATATGTTCTGTAGTTCAAAATGCCATGGAAGAATATGGTGGGTTTGAAAAATTGTCTGTTGTGTGTACCGGTGGTTGCAAGGCTATGGTTGGGAAAAATACTGGTTTTGTTGGACTTTTGAAGCAAAATAAAATTGACGTGCCTACATTACATTGCATAGTTCACCAAGAGGCCCTTTGTGTAAAACCCATAAACCTAAATGACACTATGGCTACTGTAGTGAAAATAACGAATTTGATCAGAGGAGGACACAGCTCTCTAACTCACAGGAAGTTCCTTGCATTTTTAGAAGAAGTGGATTCTGTTTATGGTGATCTCCTGCTTCATGCTGAGGTGAGATGGCTTAGTCGAGGAAAATGTTTAATAAGATTTTGTGAACTGAAGGATGAAATATTTGACTTCCTGCGAGACAACTTACCATGTTCAATTGATCTTCAAAATAAACTCAAAGATATTCATTTCATTCAGCACTTGGCATTTCTCACAGATATAACACAACATTTGAATGTACTGAATTTGCAGTTACAAGGAAAAAGGCAAACAATTTTTCAAATGATGGGCTATGTTGATGGCTTCAAAAAGAAACTGAGCCTATTTAGTCTTCTTTGCAAAAGAATGATCTGTTTCATTTTCCTTGTTGTAAACATCTGTATGAGAAAGAGAGTGTTAACTTCAGGAGGTACACAGATGACATTGAACAGCTTCTGAGTTTGATCGTCGATTTCAATGATTTTGAGATGTTTCATCCACAAAAGGAACTTTTTAACAACCCATTCAAGTGCACAGTGGAGTCTCAGCCAGCAGAACTGCAATTACAGTTATGTGAACTCCAATATGACCCATTCATCAACACAACAGAAGCAACTGGAGCTGATTTGTGGAAATTACTACCAAAGGAACGTTACCCACTTCTGAGAAAATGGGCCCTAAAAGTGTGCTCTATATTGGATAGCACATATCTTTGCGAGACAACATTTTCTGCCATGAAGCTTATCACATCTAAGACCAGAAACAGATTAACTGACTCTGTATTATCCCATGTTCTCAGAATTGCTACGTCACAAATGGAAGTAGACTTCAAATCACTGGTGAAAAGTTTTGATAAGCCACACTCTTCACAATGAAATAACATACAAATGTATGTTTGAAATAAATAATTACATGTCATATTACAAATTACAAAACAAATTAAAACAACAGATTCATTATATTTTTTGTTTACAGTAATTTCAGTCCAAAGACTGGTATACATGTCTTGGCAGATGTGCGGTACAGAAGTTTGCAGTTGCTTTCTGTACGTGGTTCATTATATATGTAAAACTAAATCTCAGAACGTTATTTTTGGGGATTTTATAGGTCTGGCCCTCTGGTGTTACCCTTTACCATAATCTGGCCCTCGGCCAACCTTAGCTTGGCCACCACTGGTTTACAGTATAAGCACAAAAATAATATAGTATGAATAATTTGGTTATTTCAATCACAAAAATAAGTAGTATTAATATGTTTAATCACAAATATAAGAGATTCAATGCGGACAACTTCAAAAAACAGTGGACACCGAACGACTTCTGTTCAAAGACTGAACGACGACAGAAACAAGATGACGCGCTGTTGTGACGAAATGTGACGAAAGAGCGAAGTGAGCGACGAAATTTGGAAACGTGGTTATAATTGAAAACCGACGAAAGAGCAAAGCGACTAAAATCGAGGTATGCCTGTATACTGCAATCTTCCTCATTTTTTCCCAGACTTCTTAGCGGAGGTATTTTTAGACATTACATATTTATATTAAAGAGGATGTTCAGTTCTAATAACGTCGTGGATTTCTTCACATGTTGACATAGAAGGAAACGAAAAGCGGCTAAAGAAGCAAGAAACTGCAAATCAAATAAACATTGTTTTAATTAAGCAGAACGTAAATAACAGTCGCAAATACATGAATAATAATAGACGATCGGACAGTAGCTTTGCATCAAAATGCTGTTAGAATTTTTAGTTGACTAATACACACTATTGAATAAATATTTACGCAGCGTGTTGCCAATAGAATAATGGCTACAGTTACTTCCACAGCATATGCTAATTATAACCTACTAGTGTAAAAGCCCGTCATAAGACGGGAATTAAATTCAAAAGCACCAATACCTAACGGCAACAAAAGTATTAAACAAAACCACTGTGCATCACCACAGTACACGAATTACGTAGCATCAGCGAGGGTCCCAATGTGTGTATACGGGATCACACATTCCATAATTTTTTTTTTGCACACCGTTATTTGCGGATTCTTCTTTGGTAAATGTTACTATTTTCGGGAGAGTACAGATAAGGCAGGGGTTCCCATGCGAGATAGCATTTCAGGGGGTGCGACAAAGAAGCCTAAGGTCAAGAGTCTCACACTTAACCAACTGAGCTATCAACGTCGTCAAAGTGATATTACTTTTGTAGGGGGTGCGAACATTAATCAAACATTTCATAGGGGTGCGGGGCATAGAAAAGGTTTGGAACCCCTGTGTAAAGTTCTCATTGTAAAGTGTCACTGTAATCCTCTGTAAAGAGTGGTGTAAAGTGTGTTCTCTTTCTTTTGTAAAGCTCCACTATCAATCACTGAAGCCTGTTGTTTGTGGTGCCACTACTGTATCTGTCCAGTGTAGTGTACAGCGTTGTTGAGATCAGGCATGCTCCAGTCTACCCAGCTGTAAATGGGTAACTCACCCTAGTCCTGAGTTAGGGAAGGCAAAGGCAACTGTAAGCAGTAGTTTCCCTCTAAGGCTCCAGGGGGAGCAGGCCCTAAACTTGGTCAATTCAACCGACGCAGGATGGTGTATATATGGAGTAGAAGTGTAGAGTGTGATTAACGCAAATGATGGACTGTTCGTGTTCTGACCAATCTAAGCACTCATTCATTTGTGTCTACAAGGCACCAATGCAGACTGCTGGAATCTTTGTTTACACAGTTTATTTAGACGCACACACTGGGACATAACGAGTAAATCATGGGTATATGTTGAGACATCAATTTGCAGGCATACATAGTAGATCCCAAGTCATGACACATTCATAAATAATGGGTAGTACATCAATAGCTTAGAATGTCATGATACATAATGGCCGCATCCCCTATCTGACTAAACGCGTCAGTGAAGGCGGATCGGTAAGTAACTAAAGTTGCTTTATGTTCACAGTTTATGTCATATTATGAAACCACGATAAGGGGTTTCTATCAAAATTTGAGATCTCCTTGCCACTGTCCGAATAGTAAGATACATGCCCCGTTCTCTGGACAGTGATTCAAAATATGATGACAGGAATGTAACATGGCCGCCTTCCTGAGTTGTCGCTCACTCACTCATAGGAGGGTATATATATGCCAAAGTTAATTTGAAATGCATATGCATAATTTCTTAAAGTTCCTCCATACAGTTCTACAGTAATCCAGTTACTTCACGTAGACATAATTGCTGTATGGAAGCCCGTCATCTTCGTCGATACAAACATGACCCTAGCGTTGCGAAGCACAAAAATTCCAGCTAGGTCTAACCGACATGAGATCATCAAAAATAGGGTCTGGAATTACCTGGAGTCCGAATCATACATGATACCGTACATCAGGAGAGTCTCTAACACAAACTCTAGTAGAGACACAATCTCCTACAGAAGAAAAACCATTTCATAAATCATTTTTACTGAAGAATGTACCAGCCCTGGAAAAATGCGTAACCGCCATTGTAAACGGTACCTCGGAACTCATCACGACTTGTCAAGACAACTCATACTTCCGCTAGAGCGGCATAACAAGAATATAGTCCTGCCTACCCATCCAAAATATACAATATAGGACTGATTCTACTTGTACTAATAATATGTAATACATATGAATTCAGGCCATAAACATAATAAGCAAATTAATCTATTTTCTGGCCCTAACAAATAAGTACGGACATGAGTGCCATATCCATGCGCCGAATTAATATCAAGAACGATTACTCCTATAATCAAAAGTGAAAATCAATCATGAATTATCTAGCTTTACCATAGACAGCATTTTCATACACAAATGAATGAATGTCTATATCTTTTCCATATTAAATAGCCATATCGATTTTTGTAATATGTGCGTCAAAATATGCACGCAACACCCTGATATAAGGGAAATACCCTGATATAAGGGAAATAATAAATTAATGTCTAACTTTCAACCAAGTTGCATCCCTTAGCGTTACGTACTGACAGAAAAAGCTGGGATTTTATATATAACTTATGAGGGGCTGAGCGGTTTCTTTTGTCCATTAAGTTAAGAAAAGGTGTCTTTTAAGTATGTTAAAAACGACAGAGCGTGATGTTAGTTTCTTTTCCTATCAGATGCCCGATTATCCTGACAATTACTTTTCTCTAAAGGATGTCCGATTATTCCCCACGATTACGCTTCTCTTTCACAAGCTAGTTTATTCCCTACAATTTATTTTCTCTTTCACACTCTAGCTTACTCCCTAAAGTTTATTTTATCTTCCACACTCTAGTTTACTCCGTACAGTTTATTTTCTCTTCCACACTCTTATTTATTCCCTATAATTTATTTTCTCTTCCACACTCTAGTTATTTCCTACAGCTTATTTTCTCTTCCACACTCTATTTATTACCTAAAATTTATTTTCTCTTCCACACTCTTTTTATTCCCTATAATTTATGTTTTCTTCCGCACTATTTATTGCCTACAACCTATTTTCTCTTCTACACTAATTTATTCCCTACAATTTATTTTCTCTTTACACTCTAATTTATTTACTCTTCCACACTCTAGTTTATTCCCTACAATTTATTTTCTCTTCCAGACGCCTATTATTCCTTAAATTTATTATCTCATCCAGACGCCTATCATTCCCCCACAGATTGTATCTTCTTCTTTTTTCATGCTTGGTCATTCCTTGTATTGTCTTTTATCTTTGATACAGACGCGAACATTCCCTACAGTTTCTTTTTCACACAGATACGATCATTCCGTACAATTATTTTTGTATCCCCAGACATACTCGATATTTCCTACCATTTCGTTTCTTCTTTTTTTTTTCCACACACTGCATCATTCCATACAATGTAGTTTCTTTTTCGCACATATTCGGTCTTTCCCTACAGTTGCACCTCACTGTCACACACACTTAGGAATTCCCTGCAATTTCTTTTCTCTTACACACAGACTGGACCATTGCATACAGTTTCTTCTTTAACACAGACTTTGTCATACCTCATAGTTTCTTTTCTTTTTCACGCAGACTCGATCATTCCCTGCAAAATGCAGTTTACAAGATGGTACCTGGACTGTTTCAAAGTGAGTACCTAGCGTTTGTTTGTTTTTAACAAGATTCACGTTATCCCGTTGCCTGTCAGTTTTCGTATATGAAAGACTGACTTACTCTGATGATGCCTTGTGTCGTATATGAAAGACTGAGTTACTCTGATGATGCCTTGTGTCGTTCCTAAAGGGTCTCTGAAAAGACAAAAAGAACAGAATCACTGTTGCTCATGCATTTTGTAAGAGGCGACTAATGTTGAGGTACAGAATGTGGCTGGCACTGTCATCATGTCAAATAATGTGAGGTACAGAATGTGGCTGGCACTGTCATCATGTCAAATAATGTGAGGTACAGAATGTGGCTGGCACTGTCATCATGTCAAATAATGTGAGGTACAGAATGTGGCTGGCACTGTCATCATGTCAAATAATGTGAGGTACAGAATGTGGCTGGCACTGTCATCATGTCAAATAATGTGAGGTACAGAATGTGGCTGGCACTGTCATCATGTCAAATAAATAGCTACGGAAACCATCACTACAAGAGCACGTGAACGCTTTGGTGCAGACTTTCTGTAAGAGGACCATCAGTTTAGATGGTGGCACTGTGCTCCGTAGGGAGCCATAAAACAAATGAGTTAATAAACTTTTATGATGAATTCACTTCCTGTCAATCATTTTTTATAGATCGAGAGGGCACAAATTCATCAATTTAAAGTTTTTTTGGTCAAATTAGACAAGTTAGGATGCTACTAAGCCCGAATCATGTGTTCAAGGATGTAGGAACATACAATATGAGGAGCTTTGAGAATGCCTTGATGAATTAGATAAAATTAGAATGAAATAGTTTAAAAGTATGTCCTGTATAGTTCCTCGGGGTGTCTGGAGAGACCAAAAAAAAAAAAAATACACCCTTAGGTGACAAATATGAGGTTTTTTTTTTACATGAGGCTGCCAACCTCATCATGTCAAACTAATTGCCACAGACACCACCTCAGACAAGAGGCATGTGAATGTTCTGTGCAGGCATCGTGCAAAAAGGGGGGGGGGGGGCAGCTACAGTGATGGTTATTACATGCTTGCTTCGTAAGGAGCGCAAAAGAAAGTCATGAGTTGTAAAATGTCTTTACACAAATTACGTTGTTCGACTACGGAAAGCAAGACATTAAACCTCCCCACTGCACTTACCTGCAACACTAATCGATTAACGGAGATTAACGATAAAAGGCACAGATTAATTTTTAAATTGAAAAAAAAAAATTGATTGTTCTAAGTCGTATTCCTGATACAGAGAGTCAATGTACTTTGATGTTTGTTTGCTGTCATTTGAAAATAGTGGTTTGATAATAATAGTTTTCTGTCATTTGTATCCAATACAAAAAAAAAAAAAACATAACGTTTGTGGTTTGAGTAAATTAACATCGATTTAGTATTACAATTTGAAAAGATAACGTTGTCAGTAACAGTGAAAAATAGTGGCACTATTGCGTTTTCAATAAACTTGCTTACCAAAAAGCTGTAGTACCAGCAATGAACGTTTATGTTTGTTTGTAAGAATGGGGGGAGGGGGTTGATGATTAAACTCGCATTAATTGATGATAGCTGCAGACATGAAAATAAAATGTATGTGTTTTCAGATGAGATGAAAAGGCGGCGAGAGTTCTACGAGAAACAAAATTTGCAAGGTAAGTAGGAATACTGTCTGGTCTGTCTGAATACGAAATACAGCCAGGGGTATATGAATACTGAACATAGTCTGACCTATTTGAATATGAGATACAGTCATGGGTATATGAATACTGAACATAGTCTGCCTTTTTTGAATATGAGATACAGTCAGGGGTTTATGACTGCTAAATATAGCCTGGTCTGTTTGAATATCAGATAGTCATAAGTATATGAATACAACGTACAGTCTGACTTTACAAATACGCCAATTACTGTCCTCATAGTTATTGATTCAGTGATCAAACAAACAGCAGAAGTTATGAAGCCTGAAATAGAAATGTCATTAGACAGATAACAGGATGGTGTGGATTTTCTAGATAACATAAACAAAGTCAAGGACAAATACAGTAATCTAGGCCTTCAGTGGTTTCTTCTGTTCTCGAAACTACGGGATTTCTGAGCACGAACTGCCTTGCAGTGCTGTGGATTTAGTTTTCTTATTATCTAACACTGTCTTTTCCTCACCTCAGAGAGAGACGGGAAAGTGAAGTGGAGAGATAACAGAGAAGGGAAAGTGAAGTGGAGAGACAACAGTGAAGAGAAAGTGAAGTGGAGAGATAACAAAGAAGGGAAAGTTAAGTGGAGAAACAACAGTGAAGAGAGAGTGAAGTGGAGAGATAGCAGAGAAGGGAAAGTGACGTGGAGAGACAACAAAGACGAGAAAGTGAAGTGGAGAGATAGCAGAGAAGGGAAAGTGAAGTGGAGAGACAAAAGTGAAGGGAAAGTGAAGTGGAGAGGTAACAGAGAAGGGAAAGTGAAGTGGAGAGATAATAGAGAAGGGAAAGTGAAGTGGGGAGATAGCAGAGAAGGGAAAGTGACGTGGAGAGACAACAAAGACGGGAAAGTGAAGTGGAGAGATAGCAGAGAAGGGAAAGTGAAGTGGAGAGACAACAATGAAGAGAAAGTGAAGTGGAGAGATAGCAGAGAAGGGAAACTGACGTGGAGAGACAACAAAGACGGGAAAGTGAAGTGGAGAGATAGCAGAGAAGGGGAAGTGGAGAGACAACAGTGAAGGGAAAGTGAAGTGGAGAGGTAACAGAGAAGGGAAAGTGAAGTGGAGAGGTAACAGAGAAGGGAAAGTGAAGTGGAGAGGTAACAGAGAAGGGAAAGTGAAGTGGAGAGATAATAGAGAAGGCAAAGTGAAGTGGGGAGATAACAGAGAACGAGCGAACGAACTTTATTTTCAAAGGGTTGAGAATTGGGCACGCAGGCCCTTCTGACATTCTGCCCTTCCTTTCTCTCACCTTTCATACTGAATTCATTAATTCTCACATGCATTTTACATATCAATTTCAAGGATTTCAACGTTGTAAAGTAAAATAAAATAGCACTCATATTAACATTAACTACTTATAAGCATGACATAAAATATGTTGAAAAGTACAAACCTCGTCATTAGAACCTACAGTTGATATTATAAGAAAGGATAATCCGATTGGGGAGGGGGGAGGGGGGGGGGCATGTAATCAGAACTCATAAAGTATTCGAAAAGTTTATGATTGTATGAATAGGAACTGAGGTTGTTTCTTAGGTTATGTGGAAGACAATTCCAAAGATGAGCAGCAGAGTACGCTAAGCGTTTCTTGAATAAGTCAAGCCTAGGCTTGGGTACGGGCAATTTGTTTAAGCGTTGACTGCGTTTTTCGTTGTATTTGAACATTGGCCACAGATAATAATAATAATAGCCCCTTCAGTCATAACTGACTATGGGAATGCGCCCCTGAGGTGACAGCCCTCAGCTGCTTATTTTCCTGGTGCTCCTTTCGACGTTTTCTCCTCACCTCTGCTTCTTGTGTGAGCCTCTCTTCGCCCAATCTGAGGTGGCGCCGTAAATAGCATCGCCACTTAGTGCGATCGGCAGCTTCATCCTCCCATGTTGCTGGATCCATGTCCAGTGCCCTCATATCTCTCTTGCACACATCTTTGAACCTCAGCTGTGGTCGCCCAACTGTTCTCTTGCCATCTGCTAATTGTCCGTAGAAGATATCTTTTGGGATGCGACCATCTTCCATGCGGCGAACATGGCCAAGCCAGCGAAGTCTGCGCTAAGCAGTGTATACATACTTTGAAGGCCAGCACGTGACAACACCTCGACATTTGTCACTTTATCTTTCCACGAAATGCCGAGGATGCGGCGTAGACACCGTAAATGGAAGGTATTGAGCCTTCTTTCTTGCTTAGCATAGGTCGTCCAGGTCTCGCTGCCATATAGGAGTGTGCTGGTGACGCAGGCATTATATACCGCAGCTTTGGTCTTCATTGTGAGTTTGGAGTTTCCCCAAACACGCGATGTGAGGCGGGCAAAGGTAGCTGCAGCTTTGCCAATGCGGCTGTCGATTTCTGTATCCAGTGAGTTTGTCATTGATGGTAGACCCTAGGTATGTGAAGTGGTGCACCACTGCCAATTCATAGTTATCGATAGTGATAACTGGTGCAGCACCCGCATCCTGACTCAGCACATTCGTTTTCTTTAGACTTATTGTGAGGCCAAAGTCCTTGCATGCTTTAGTGAAGCGATTCATCAAGCTCTGAAGCTCCTGTTGGCTTTGAGTGACGACTGCAGCATCATCAGCGAACAACAAGTCTCATATAGTGACCCTTCTGATTTTTGTTTTTGCCTTCAGCCTTGAAAGACCAAACAGACGGCCATCTGACCTAGTGTGAAGGCATATTCCTTCAGTTGCATCTCTGAATGCATGTTTCAAGAGTAAGGCAAAGAAGATTCCGAAGAGGGTCGGAGCCAGAACATAGCCTTGTTTAACGCCACTTCGTATATCAAAGGGCTGTGGCGTGCTTCCAGCACATTGGACTGTTCCCTTCATGCCGTCATGGAATGACTTTATCATTTCCAGCATTTTAGAAGGGCAGCTTATTTTCAGGAGGATTTTAAAGAGTCCATCCCTACTAACCAGGTCGAATGCTTTTGTGAGGTCTATAAAGGCGATATATAGTGGTCTTTTCTGCTCTCTTGATTTTTCCTGAAGCTGGCGGAGAGAGAAGATCATGTCTGTTGTTGATCTGCCAGCTCGGAGGCCACAGATAAGCTGGAGCATTATGTGGCATGATTTTGTGAACAAATTTAGCTTTGTTAAACAGAAGGCGCTTTCTTAAGGGCAGTATTTGGAGATTTTTTTATAGATCTATACACTGAGTTAGGCAGTTGTCAGAGACTAGACGTACTGCACGCTTTTGTAGTGAACGGAGTCTCTTTGTGTTGGATATTGAGCAACCATCCTAGATTGTGGAGCAATAGTCAAGGTTTGCTTGTATGTGAGATATATAGAACAATTTTCGTGCGTCTTCATCTAGGAAATGTTTGATTTTAGCTTACTGGTAAACTTTCTGTGCCGTTTGCTTGGTCAGTGTATGTACATGTGAGTTCCAATTTAGATGCTGGTCAACGACTATACCTAGAGTTTTATGTTCATTAACGTTTTCAATTAGTGAGGTACCAATGTAGATCTGAAGTGTTGTTTTCTCTGAATTTTGTAATTTTTGTTTAGTTGATATTAACATGCATTTTGTTTTAATGATATTTATTAGCATGCGATTTCCGTTGCTCCACTTAACCAGATTATCTGTATCTTTTTGTAACGAAAGTTCGAGTGTGTTACAACTTTTATCACTCTTGTAAACAGTACAGTCGTCTGCAAACAGGTCACAGGAGGAGTGCTTGATGTGTAGTGGAAGGTCATTAATGTATATTGCAAAAAGAAGAGTACCAAGTATAGAACCCTGAGGAACGCCTGTATTTATTACTTACACACACACACGCACGCACGCACACACACACACACACTATATAATTATAATTTTTTTTTTCAAGTAATGAATGAGGAAACAAAACACAATAAATCTTCTTGTCTACTGTGGTAAAGTGGGATGTTATAAATAGTTATAGGGGAATTAGTGTACTGACTGAGATCAGCTGTGAAGGTATCTATATCTAATAAGAGTAGTGTATTATAGATAACCTTACTTGCTGCCACATATGTATACCTCAGTCAGAATTATTCTGGAATAGTGTGATGACTACGTTATATGTCTAGGGTATGTGTATGATGAAGTGTGAGTCAGAACAACAACAGACAGATAAACAATTTAATTTATTCCACCACACTTGACAACACTGTGACACTCACATACATAAAACACTCTAAGAGGATATCTTAAAGGAGTCACTTATAACTTTTCAAATAACAATATGTATTCAGTGCTGTCATGAATGTATATGTGTCCTGATTCAAATACAAAGGGAACCAGGAATCACAATCAATTTTAATTACAAGTTATATGTACAGAATTTATTAATATGATTCTTGTAGTGACATATATTATTAATGGTATCCTATGTGTGTCAGTTGTGTAGTGGTAATATGAGGTAATACTGGTTTTGTTTTGTTCAAGCTCTGTTGGTATTTGTCATCATGACTTCAATAGTTTGTTTCTATTGGAACTAGTATTGGAGATGTTCTCAGTTCCTGGTATTAAAACAATTAAATTCCCCTCTTAATTTTAGTTTATAATGTCATTTTAAGATGGGGGTACATAATGTTGAGCTCCATGGCCACACTCTCTTATCTTGCGTGATGACTGCAGTAAAAGACTCCTCTGCTCGATTACTTTAATGAGTTCTGGAGCCACCCCACTGGTTGCTATATGGACCAAGGAGTATGCTGTCCACCTCTGGCTTCAGCAAAGCTCTGACCAGGTGCTGCTCAATAACTTTAAGACCACGGTCCCTGAAACAAGAAGGTTGTACCTTCTACGTCAGAACTAATTTATACTCCATTTCTACACTGAGCACAATACATCACAAACATTGAGTTCAGAGCGTTAGGCCAACTGTCAGCTTCATCTGAAATACTTTATACCAGTATTTCCCTCCCTAATGGTTACTACGCCTCTGCAATTCCAGCATTATTTCTTTCTAGTTAATAATCTAGGTGTCAGTGTACTGTTTGGCCATTCCATGCAGTTTTACTTTCCTCCGACACCTTCTGTTCAGGCTGGAGCACTATAGGCTTTACATCATGTTCGCTACTGAACCACACATATATACAGACATAATTTATCAATTTACATTCAATTTTCATTTAAAAATATTGAATATTTCAAGCTTACCACAATTCATGGAAATAATAATAAACAGTTTCGTTGACTGGCAATGAATATAGCACAACTCCGATCTGCCGATGTCCCAGGCTTTATTTTATAAAAAATATACACTGGTGCTCAACGCACTGCTTCTTAGTAGGTTTATTACAAGATGTGGCAATGAACAGACGCTCTGAATTGAGTATATTCGCAGCTCTACCCAATCAAACCATGTCTACACATCTTTTCAAAAAAGTACCCCTTTCTCACGTTTCCCCTGACAACACAAGATAGTATTTATAGTCCGACCAATCGTGTTTAGTCTTTCATTTGTTGCGCTCCAATCAAATAGGAGTTAACATGGTAGGCTATTTCCGTAACGTAATGTTTCTTCAAACACGTTATAAAAAAATTTTATGAGCAGAAATGATTTCATGCTGTCAGGCACCCCCACTATTTTATTTTGGCCATAACTTGGTAATTTCTAGACTATTTGCGTAACGTTTTACATATTCTTTGTCAGCAAACCCTAAGGAACCCAAATATACGAATTTAATGGAGCCAATATGCATTTTCTTCTAGGATAGTCGTGCTGTTACTACCTTCTCACTTCCCCCTTGAGGGGTGTCTGGGTACTGTCATGTTTTCAAACGTAAACCAGTATAATGTCATAATTCCCAATAAGCGTTTTTCAGGATTTTTAAAACCTAACTCTGGTATGGGTAGTGAATTTTATCACTGTCGATTTGAAATAAAGTTAGTGCATGTGGCCTTACACGCGTGATGGCAGCAATTGTGTATCGCGCGACGCGTGTTTAGTGTTGCAGGTGTCCCTGCTTTCTGCCTCTCCCTTCTCTCTATCCTTTAGTCCATCTGTCTTTTAGTTACGCCGTGTATAAAATGGAATGAATGAAATATTAAATTTAGGTCATTGATCAGCTTGCGTATCTCAAGGTTTTTCCAAGAAATACAGTACACGTTTCATTGAAGAAAGCGGGTAATAATACAGTAGGCTTTTACTATCAACGTGAAAGCGTTACAATTTGCAGACGAAGTAGAAAACAAGGGGGATTTCGAGTACAGTCATTGTGACAGCACTGTTCTTTACCATTCTTCTTTCCTTTTATTAAATTTATTTGTTAGGCTTTGCATTTACGTTTTAATTTATATATGGGGATTAGAATAATTCACGACATCTACCTAGAGAAAACAAAACTAAGCCTTATGGCATCACATATGAAAAACAATTTGGTTTATTAAAAAAAAAAACGTTGAACAAACAGTACAGTATAACGCTTCCAAATGAGGCACAAGTACAAAGATTGTCACTGGGGGTTGGCTTGCCGAGTTGGCAGCGAAGGATGAGCTTCCTAGAAGCTGAACAACAGCAACAACAAGCCCAAACCAGTTGTATAATCTGCTGTGAAAATGTCTACTATCCTGGCTCTCTGAAACAACTCTGTTTCTCTCCGTGGTTTCCCTGACGAAGAATTAAAGATTCAGAAGGCCTGCCATTCTCCGATCACTGACTGGGTACTGAAGTTGTCTGGCGAGGGTGCCAAAGAAAATTATATATATATATCTTCAGCAGCCTACCACACTAGGCTTTTAGAGTCAGATGAGATCCGGACCCTAAAGGATATAGTCACCATGCGACCGCGTACCTGTCTGTGCTGCTGTAAGGAGCGCATTAGCAAGCTCCCTATAACGTGCATGACAGCACAGCTGTAGTAAACAGACTCCTTGTGATTGCGTAGGTTGCGAGGTTATGTTAGTTGATGTTCTAATCTGACTTAAAGCTGCTCCACATTCGTATTCAAAACCCGTAAAACGTTTATTACATGACAATAAATGATAACCTTATGACAGATAAGCAAGTTAACTCCTTTCCGCTCCCCTTCACAAATTACAAATACACTTTTCATCCCCTTTACAATTTACAGCTCACCGTCCCCTCTTTCGTTTGCAGGCGGTACATTGTTACTTGACACAGCGTTCTTACTCGCTCATCATCTCAGCCCGTAACCCGTTAGATAATACAAGTGATTTATATAATTTGATCTTCACAGGAAAACTGATGTTACTTTTCCAGATCACATTCAACCTTGTCATGGCAGCTGAGGCCATCTCAAGTCTTGTCTTGATTTCTTTAATTGATCTTCTATCACTACATATAGTGGACCCGAGAAAGCGATTATTCCTTGCGTGACGGCTTGGCGCGAACAGGCATCAGAATTAGGCTCTCTTCTGGTGCGAACAGGCCATCAGAATTAGGCTGTCTTTTCACGAAAAAATAGGCTGCGGACAGATGTAAAAAAAACTCTCCCGGACCCTTTTTTCACGCGAAGTTCCCATTTACTATTATATATATATATATATATATATATATATATATATATATATATATATATATATATATATATATATATATATATATATATATATATATATGCACACACACACATAAACTATTCAGGCTGCTATTATACTCCATCTGGAATAAAATGCAATGCATGTATCGCCCCAAACGGTAACCTTCAACAATGATAAATGGAAAGCTAAAATTTACACATCCACCAATATACGCAAAAGATCTGCAAGGCCAAAAGCCTTAATTTTCATGTGAATGTATCTCAAATAACACTTTATGTTGGTTTTCCCTTCCGAGAAATTATCCACATTCTAATACACTTTCACTATTAAAGTTATATTGATAATTACCCTAGATCTATTTCACATAGTTAGTTAGCATCTATTTGCATGATAACCCAATTATAAACACTAAGTTTCGCTTACCAAAACAGAAAAAGTATCCATTGGTTTCTAACCGAAAAGGTATCCGTTGATTTTTTTTTTTTTTTTTCGTGACTGAATTACATTGACTTCGAGTATTCACTTCACATAACAAGGCCGTGTTCGTTGCTGCTAGTAAGTAGGAAGGTTTTATTTGCTCTCATGTGTAGAGAATATAGCCCAAGTAAGAGCTTCTGATCTCGCGTCCAGGTGGCCACAGAGAGTCGGCGGGACTCGCAAAGGGTCCGAAAACCGAGCTGTTCAGTGGACATTAAAAGGCGCCGATCCACCGCTGCTCGCCTTCTCCCGTCTAATTCTAAAGACATTTGTAGAAACGTGCCGACCGACAACACAGAGTTTGGTCGACTAGTGTAGACGAAACAAAAAATTACGTGAGAGGAGCGACGCCCAGGGCTGTCTAAATGAGAATTGACACGCATGAAGGCGCTAATATACGTTGAAATGCCAGGAAATGTGGAAGTGGTCGTGAACCATAGGCAGGAAAAGCGCGATTTGACAGGCAGATCGACAGGAAAATGTGAAGCAACTGTCACGAGTATGGAAGCAGATTATGTCTGAATGTAGAAAGAGTATGAATGAGTTGTGTTATAGTAGATGTAGATAGATTCGCTAGTGTAAAATAGGGAGTGAGGTATGATTTTGGAAAGAAGAGATATGTAATTAGGTATCTAATGTCTTCTTCCAGCCACACTCAAGACAGTGTTTAGAGTGTCATGCACCTCATCCGTCCTCTCTGGTAAATAGGTTACTCTATTACAGTACGGACAGCACAAGTTAACCATGTAGTGACACATAGATTAGAAAGTAAATTCTGACCGCTAGCATAAATATTTTATTAATGCTAAAAAAAAAAAAAAAGTAACAAACAATTATCTAAAAATCGACACACACACAATAAACTGAGCTCGCTCGCAACAAGAAAATTGGCAAACTGTCATAATAAGAATGTCTCAATTTCTTTTCTTACTAGCAATAGATTGGGTTATGAAAACATCGACATCACACAACAGAAATGGAATTCAGTGGAATATGACTAAAGAGCTTGATACCAAGATTTTGCAGATGACTTGGCTCTTCATGTCCCATAACCATAAGGCTCTTCATGTCGGTTGAAAATACACAGGGAAAAGACAAAGATAATGAGAATAAATGACGGTAATGATAACAGGGTTGAACTTGAAGAAGCACCGATACAAGATGTAGAATCGTACACATATCTTGGCAGCGATATAGACAAAGTTGGAGGGACAGACAGTGTTATCAAAATAAGAATACAAAAAGCAAGAGGAGCTTTCATTGCATTGGGAAATATATGGAGATCAAGAGAAATCGGATCTAACACGAAAATAAGAATCTTCAACTCAAATGTGAAGTCAGTACTATTGTATGGCTCTGAGACATGGAGAACAACAAAGACAACTACCAAAAAGCTACAGACTTTCATAAATGGGTGCTTGCGTAGAATAGAGGGATTAAAATGGCATGACAAGGTTACCAACGTGGAACTGATGACAAGAACTAGACAAGTGCCAGTGGAACAAGAGATGAGAAGAAGACGATGGCGATGGTAGTACGCACACTGAGGAAATCTGTTGATAGCATTACAAGGCAGTCCTTGTTCTGGAACCCCCAGGGCAAGAGAAGCAGAGGTAGACCAAGAAGCACATGGAGAAGAGAGCTGGAAACAGAGGTGAAAATGATAAGGAGAACGTGGAAAGAACTTGAGAACTTTTCAGAACCAGTGGCCATCTAATGATGTCATATTCCCCCCTGGTCTCCTGGGTAGTGAGATCGGATGACTAGCCTTCTCGGATAAGGGCGAAAAAATAGGAGGTCCCGTGTGCAAGTTGCGCACGTTAAAAATCCCACTGCTATTGGAAATCGTAACGAGTAGGCCTATCAGGCCGATGCCCTGGCAAAATTTTTAAAAATAGAAGCCTACCCACCATAAAAGTATTTATAGAATATATGTTTCCTAAATACACACATTGGGATTCTCGCCGGTGCCACGGAGTTCGTGCACTGTGCTTAGATTCTCCTTGTGTGATCTAAGGGAGTAGATCGGAGCACTGATGGAGTTGTTTGTGTGCTATGAAGATAGTCCTTAAAACCAAACCAAAGATCGCATTTTAGAGAATGACACTGTAGTAGGTGAATCATCAAGGATAACACTGTTGGTATTTTGCATTAAACGTAAGGCTAGCAGAGATGGGCGTATGAGAGGATGCATCCATCGTGTATATAACCAGAGAGCTATGGGAACAGTTAGCATTCACACTCTTCGACATACCGTAAGGGAGACTGAGCACCTGTGGGTTGCCCGGAGTGCAATGATGTCGATTATGTTCAACAATAACAATACACAGTATTTGTACATCCCTTTAGTTACAACTTCTCCTAATGACACATGAGATGAATATATTAATGAATCAGACTGAAGTAATTATATGCACTCTGTAGCCTAATATGAAAATTAATGATGTTTTTAATGTTTGTTTCTGGCTTTTCTGCAGATAAACATGGCCGGTCCAGTAACCAGCCTCAAGGTGAACTCGGGGACCGGATTATTTTCTCCAAAGATGAGGAGTTCAGTATCTCCATTGAATTTTCTCCAGAGTAAGTACAACTGTGATAATCTGTACATGTGAACTATTGCAGTAGAGATAAGGGAAAATTCTTGACAATTCTAGCACGTTGGTCACTTCGCTACTTGTTTGTTGCATTTGGAGCATAGGCCCTGAACAAGTTAACTAAAGGTTGTCCTGTCCTGTACCCTCCGCTCAAGCACTGTCCGTGTCATCTTTAATCATTGTAAGTTTGTCACCATTGCCCTTCCCCATGTGTGGTGTTGGGCCTCCTGCTATTTTTCTAACCCTAGCGATTTCAGAACAATGACTGACTAGTATTGCTTATCACGTGGTTTCCTGAGTACATGTGTGATTCTTCTCCTCTCTTTCCACTGGTAATTTTCTGGGTTTTTTCCATTAGCTCCACATTTGTGATCTTGCCCTACCAGTTCAGTGCAGGTAAATAAATTAAGGGGCTGCTGTAAAACTGGTAAGGAAATAAATAAATAAATATATATATATATATGTATGTATGTATGTGTGTGCTGCGTGCATGCGTGCGTGTGTGTGTGTGTGTGTGTGTATATATATATATATATATATATATATATATATATATATATATATATAGATATATATATATATATATATATATATATATATATATATATATATATATATATATATATATATATATATATAACGGTATTGAATCAGTTCTACAAATTAACGGTACATAGGAAACAAGGGATGTTTCGGGTTTCACCCTTCGTCAGCCACAGTTACAATCAGGCATCAAGGACAAGAAATATAGACTATAGACACTGCAATCTCGTAATATATATTATCGCAGATGAAGAGCAATGCAGGCACCCATTTATGAACAAAAGTATCAACTGTGTACAATCCATCCACTAGGTCTTTTATATTTGGGCATACACCTTAATATAACAGACTGATTCTGTGTCTAGGTTGAACAGGGCGCGACTCACCAAAACGAGGCAACATTTTATTTTTTAAAAATGAAATAAATAAACCATTCATGAACGTCTGTAACGTGATGTTTTTGCTGCTCTCCAGGTTTCAGAGTCATGTAATCTGGACTGTCTTGAAATTTGAGCTAAATTCGTCTTATTTTCATTACATGCTTGTCGTGAAGTCGTATTCACAAAATGGCCTTCTGGCCAACACAGTGCGCCATACTTTATGAGCAGTAGTCATCCCCATACTAAAGCCAGATAAGGAAACACATGATGTCAGCTCATACAGGCCAATATCATTAACATCGCATCTAGGAAAAATTCTAGAAACAATAGTCAATAGCAGACTAAAATTTCATCTAGAAAAGCATAATTTGTACAGTCCAACCCAGGCAGGCTTTAGAAGCCAACATAGTACAATAGAGCACCTGTTGAGGCTGGAACATGATGTTAAAACAGGCTTCAAAAGGAATGAAAAGACAGTAGCGTTTAATTAAAAACAATATAATTGACATAAGCATTAATGAGCAAAACGTATGCACAGCAAAATCAACTAGATTTCTTGGTATGGTATTATACCAGCAACTAAACTGGAACAAACACATAGACCTGTTAGTGCAAAGCAGTAGGGGACTTATTAACATGCTAAGATATATGAAAGGAAGTGGTTGAGGCGCCTGCAATAAGACCATGTTAACCTTCTATAAATCATTTATTAGGGGCAAACTTGACTATGCCAGTGTTGTCTATGCATCAGCCGCCCCAAGCAATAAGAAAAAACTAGACACAGTCCAAAACCAGGCACTGTCAATAATAGCAGGTGCCTCAAAGGGAACATCAGCAGAGGCACTAGAAGTAGCGCTAGGCATTATACCCCTGGAGCTAAGGAGAAAAGAACTGAGATTCAGCTACTGGGCAAGAGTGGCAAAAGATCCAACTCACCCAGCACATAAAACCTTTGATAGGGGTAACCAGTACATAGGCCACATTCCATTAAACCATAATAGATACCCGTCAGGGTGGAAAACAATGGATGAAGTGGATCAATACCCAGACCTGTTTAATGCGATAAACAGTAGTGCTCTGTATAAAGCAAAGATCCCACCATGGGAATTAAAAGTGCCAGAAACTGACTCCCACTTAACAAAGATCATAAATAAATCTAACGACATAATCTCAGCAAAAAGTAAAACACTAGAGTACATAGAACGGTATATAAATAATAGCCTAACTATATATACAGATGGGTCAAAAGATGAAGAAGGACAATTAGGAGCAGGAATAGCAATACCAAAATTAAAAATTTATAAAAGATACAAAGTAACAGGTAATACATCCATCTTTACAGCAGAATTAGTGGCAATCCTAAAAGCTTTAGAAATAGCTGCAGAAAATCCACCAAAAAAAGTAACCATTCTCACAGATTCCCTATCATCAGTATTAGCTATCAGAAACAGAAATGAATGTAGCAGGCCAGATATTATAGAGGAAATACTACAGGTTAATACATATGTACAAACTATAGGATGCAGTGCAACACTAACATGGATACCATCACATGTGGGGATAGCAGGAAATGAGCTTGCAGACAAAGAAGCCAAAGGGGGGAGAGCTAGCCATAACAAAATTGAAGTAGGCTTAGGGAAGTTTGAAATTAAGAGCTTAATTGCTCAAGCAATAACTAAAGAGTGGATAATAGCATGGGACCAAAGTAAAAAAGCAAGACACTCATATAAAATCCTTAAAAAACCAAGCAAAAAATGTCAAATAAAAGATGAACTAAAAATACCAATTAATAAAAAAAATTGCTGAGGCTCAAGCTTGGAACTGGATATTTCATGATTGAGGAACCCACATGTGAAGAGTGTCAAGAACCAAACACAATTAGACACTTTCTGGTGGACTGCAAGAAATATGACCAGCAGAGGCAAAACATTAAGACATACTGTAGTAACCACAATGTAGAAATGAGGGTAGAAAATCTCATAGGCACAAAGACCCCTTCAGAAATGCAAAAGTTAATAAAACACTATATTACAAAAACTAAAGCTAACATATAAAAAACAAATAAGGATTTGAGTCAGTAGTCCAAACTCGTGAAAGACTCGCCCTAGATACATACAGATTAACCAAAGAAACCATCCAGTGAAAATTAAAAACATACTAACTTAGAAAATAGCATATTTTGGAATTTCTTTTAAAAACCATGTTGAACTATAACTACAAAAGGAAAAATACCGACTAGAGATAATATAGTATAAAATAAATACAAACAAAACATATTACAATAAAGGAAACACGTCCTGATATAACCAACAACTCCATGTACATGGTAGATGGTTGAAAGGGGCGTGCTACAAAAAAAAGTAGCAAACACATTTAAAAAAAAAAAAATCGCTTCTGCATGTATCGTGTTTACAAAACGTACTGCTTAACAATGGCGAGCTTAGATCTGTGTAACCTGGGTTCAATCGGAGGTAAGCTACATACTTAGGAGCGAAGTACAGCATGGCAGAGATCAAGAATTCTATAATAGGAATGTTCAGGTAATAGAGTGTACAAAGATTTCCACGGGAAGTAATGTGGGAATGAAGAAATCTTGAATGGACTGCATCGAGACATAAGGCAAGTCAAAAATTTTGTTGTTTAGGCTACGCCTAGGAACAGACAGTAGTATGATAGTAAAAGACCATTATCGCAATAGATAAAGAATAATTCAGGGTGTGTAGATGTGTTTGAACCATTGTGTAATTTCTGGAGGCAAAAAGCCAAGCTTGTGAATATTCAAATAAATTGAGAATGGTGGCAAAAGTGTGTCTATAGATTTAGAAAAGCATTTAAAGAATTATTTCTTGATGGAATGGGGGACACACCAGGAACAAAGGAAAGGATGAAAGGAATTGTATTACTGTATTGTTTAAGCTATTACTTAGTATTTTATACAAGACCTAATCATTGTATGGAGGTGAATCATGGACAAATGGCTCTAACTAAGGATTTAGAGGAAAATTGTATTCACAGTGAACTGGATTTGGTTGTTACTGCTATTGTGCCCTGTGCGTCTGCTCACACCTTGTCTGAAAACTGTCTCACATCCCCTACATCTGTAATAAAGGGATAGTGATAGAGAATATAGTGGTAAATCCAATATTTTTCAGGTAATATTCTGTCAACCACACAACTTTAAAGAGTCAGCCACTACTGCTAGAACTTGTGGTGCGAGAGCCCTTGTTGTCTACAGGGCCAGTTACCCAGTATCCACTGCCTGGAGGAACTTCATATGATTTTCCTTCCATGTCAGGAGTGTGACAGACTTCAATTCACCAAGATAAGAGGCCAAACAAGGCTACAGTTCAGAGTATCCTGATGAAACCACTATATTAAAATCAAGATTCTAATAAAGACACATTTTATGATGACTTTTGGTGGGCATAAGTATAGTCAGTGATAGCCTAAATCAAATGACAGTGAAATAACAGTGTTATAAAGATATAGATATTCTACAAACAGCTAGTTCAACCAAGAGCGAAGGACTTGCTACAACTTGAGTGACATTTTGCTAATTTAGACTATTTTCAAATGTTTATTTATTTAAATGATGTATTTAAAATTTGATTTTCTTGAAAACTTTTCAAACAGAAAAGAAAATCTGTAAAAATAAATTGTAAATATTTACCAGCAGACTTACTTAAATTCTTTAAGTTAAGTTACAGTTCTTGTTGGTAGATAGATTAGTTAATACCCCTAGCAGAGTTAATGATAATAATAGTAATAATACTAAAATTAACAGAGGAGGATCTGGAGAGGGGCAAGTAGGAACCTAGAGTAATATATTACCATCTTCTCTAGGAACTTATACAGCTTGATCCTACCTTTGATATCTATACACCTTTACTCTTTTCAGAGAAGGGGGTATTACTTATAATACCAGACTCTTATCTGGCACTATCCTGGTATCACCTGATACAACTTTGTGTCCAGGATATCTTATTAATTTCAATAACATCTACCCTCTCGTGACAATGCTTTTCTCTAACTTGCCTTCTATGTCACTCTCTTGTCACCTTCAAATCTTGCACTCGATTTTTCAATCACTTCCAGATGAGCAATAGCTCTGAAACTTGGCATAGTTGTGTCTTACCCATGACAATACAATAATCAGTCGTAAAAATAATAAAATGAACAGAATTAAAATTAATGATCATTTTTTTGGGGGGGTGTTGTATCAGCACGAAATTGGCCATAACTGCAAATAGTCTAGGTGTATTCTTTCCAACAAGATTGTCTCTTGAGAGAAATGTTGAACCTTCTCCTCCCCCCCCCCTTTTTCCCACACACACACACACACACACTATCGCACAGGCGTGCACAGACACACAGACATACACACAACTGACAAATACATTTTAAAAAATGTAATCATTTTATCAAAATTTTTAAAAAAATGAAACAACAAAAAATATTAACTTTCCGTGTAATATACTGAATAATGAAATCCGCCTCCTGTGCTCTGGACTCGTTTATCGCAAACTGATGATGTCATTAGCGGATCGATTACATTTGACTTAAATTTAAAAACAACAAAAAATAACACTAAAAAGAAGAAAATAAAAAAAATAAATTTTAATCACACGCTTTTAATGCACTAAAAAGCCACAAATAATTTGTCAAGCAGTTTATAGCTTGCAGTCAAAAAATGTAACATCAAATTGACAAAAAGCGTGGGGCGCTGATTCTGCTTGAAATTAACTTCTGCTTTATACTTCATTAGACACTTATGGATAAAATATTTTATAAGCGCTTAAGCATCCCACGCTTTTTGTCAATTTGATCAGCAATACTAGTCAGTCTTTGTTCTAAAATCCCTAGGGTAAGAAAAATAGCAGGAGGCCCAAAATATATATTTATTTATTTATTGATTATTATATTGGACTTGATTTCTTGTTATTCCCATAAACAGTATTTCCTATTGCAATGAAAGTCTTTCTTGCCGTTTGTATTCTTATATTGATTTTCAAGTCACCACTTTAACGAAATATTCGAAATACATTTAACTTTTTAAAAATGATCATTTAATGCACATTAGTTGAGTTTTGAAGTATGGGATTTGTTTCGTTGGATTCAGAGAACCTGCTTTGTATTTGTTTTTTTGTTTTTTTTGGTCTCTAACCTTTTAAATTAAAAACACGTTGTAATCAATATCTTCAAACAAAATCATAAAAAAATTGTTCGTTACGACTTGGTTTACACGCCAGAACCGCTCGTGCTCGTTGAAATTCGGACAGCAGATGTCTTAAATACACGAGTCGGATGTTTGAATCACCTGCATGGGAAAACTTCCAGCAGCATGGCAACAGATTAAGCGCTCTGTGTTGTATACAATTTTAACTGCTGGAAATTGGGGGGGGAAGGGGGGGGTGGAGGGGGTGGGGGAGGGGGGGGGATGGGGGGATGGGGGGGGGGGGTGGGGGGCGGGCGGGGGGAGGGGGGCGCGGGGGGGGGGGGGGGGGGGGGGGGGGGGGGGGGGCGGGGGCGGGCGAGGGTTGGGGGGGTGGGGGGGGGGGGGGGGGGGGGGGGGGGGGCGGGGGGGGGGGGGGGGGGGGGGGGTGGGGGGGGGGGCGGGGGGGGGGGGGGGGGGGGGGGGGGGGGGGGGGAGAGGGTGGGGGGGGGGGGAAGGGGGGGGGGGGGTGGGGGGGTGGGGGGGGGGGGGGGGGGGGGGGAGAAAAAATGATCGGAGAGACATAGTGAAAGATTTTTGTAGACAACCTAGTGAAAGAATTATTAAGACAACCGGTGGTTAAAAATGAAATTATACTAATTTCTGCGGCGTGATATTTTATGGAGTCTCATCTTTTATGCCACAGACGTTATGGTTATGTCAATCATCATCATTTCGTTCTTCACGCATTACGGAGCATGGAGTCACCACTGCAGCCGACCCCCATTGTAGAACATGTATTAAACACACACATACACATAGACTATATATATATATACACACACATCATTATCCCAGTTTCTATTTGCGTATACTGAATAAAATTGCGGGATTAATTTATTTTTTGAAGGAAGTTTTTAGCACCCTTTGCTCACATTGACAAATGTGTTCATCAGCACTTATAGCACAATAGCATTTTGTTACATTCTTCTTTGCCCTTTCCAAAAATTAGGACTGGTAGTATGGTTATATTTTATTGTAAAGAAATGATTTGTGTCATCAGATACCGCTGTGCGCTGAAATGTTCTAGTTCACTTAATTGTCTTTGTGTATAACAGCTGTCACAATGGTAAATGTATTTTGATAGGTTATTTTATGTTCTTGTTAGGGCAATTTATGTTGGCAATGTACCGTTTATAGATTATTTTTATGTTATCGTTATGTCCATTTATATTGGCGCTGTAACAGTTGATAATGTCAAGGTTTCCACGTCTGACGCTTCAGATGAACTAAACATCATCATTTTTCTCTTGGCTCCATATAGAGCACGGAGCCACCACTGCAAGAAAACCTGCACAAAGAATTCACATGCTCGTGCAGCAGTTGCTTTTGTATCAGTTTGATTTATATGATGAGGTTTCCAGACTCATGCACAACCTCATCATAATAGCATTCTACGACATGCATGAGGGAGCTGTAGTACTTGTCGTGCTTTGTCTCATTAAAATACCGCCGGGAAGTAGATGGGCGGAGCAGAACATGTTGACTGTCATAATCTGACCTGGTGTGACGCTGTCACTTTCATTTATACATTATAAATTCAAAACTGCGTGATGTAAGACATTTCTACAAACAAAGAAACCAACAGATAGAGGTCCTGTACTAACTAGGAATGAAGGTTATGGAAAGAAATCAAAATGAGACAATACATTTATGACACGGCTCTTTATATTTTTAAATACTGAAGACAAACAGGCAAGTAAGTCATAATCCATGTAAGCGACTGCAGAGTTGTCCTTCTGAGTTTACTGTTAAGGCGAGATGCATCTTTCTTTCTGCTTTTGTTTGTTTGTTTGTTTCTTTCTTTTTCGTTTCTTTCTTTGTGGAACGGGAGGGGATAGTACAAGAAAGTACTGGTACACAGCGTTTTTAGTGTAATCTCTTTATTCTCTACAGCGGTAAACCTGTAAAGGATGTGAAAGAAAGCAAGACCAAGTCACTGAAACGTCCAAAAGGCATTGTGAGTTCATATTGTTGTTGCTGTTGTTGCATTTTTTCCTGTTAACTGCCTGTCATTGCTGTACACGACACAGCTACCAATACAGATAGCATGTTGTGTTATTTATTTTCGCTTTTGTGTTCTCTTTTATCTGTGGCATTGTCTTCCATTTACACCTGGTGAGCGCATCGTTACTGATCATTTCTTTATCTTTACACTTAACTGGAATTGTTTGTGTGTTGTTTTTTTAACCCCCTTTTCATCTTTTACCTCCTCTCTAACACATTATTATTATATTTGGGTTGTTTCTCGTTTCCTTTCTTAACATCTCTCTCTTTTTTCTTTTTTAAACCCATAAATGTCAACCCTTTCATGTTTATGTTCTTGTTGAAATGTCAACCCTTTCATGTTTATGTTCTTGTTGAAATGTCAACCCTTTCATGGTTATGTTCTTGTTGAAATGTCAACCCTTTCATGGTTATGTTCTTGTGACGCGCTTTTAAAATTTATTTTTCTCATGTGTTCTTTAGCTCACACTTTATTTCCTTTCCCTGACGAAAGCTTTGTGGCCGCAACGTTTCCTTATCTAGTGTCCCAGTAAAACGAACTACTTATTTCAGATATTTGTGTGTGGTCATTTCCATCTACCACATTCGTGAAAGTTTCACACCAGTTACTAACGTATGTCTGACATAATCTTTAGCACCTGTCTTCTTTTTCCTCAGTGCCATCCTGACAAGCGTTACCTGAAGTGCCCTGCAGGGTTACGAATAGAGCACCTGAAGAAGTTTATTCGTTCCAAATTTGCATTGCCGCAAACAGTAGAGGTACGTTTTTAACATTTTTGTAATTCTGAAGATAAGTTTGATACAAGAATGTCCTGACAGTGATTGGATGTGCCAGTGATTGGATGTGCCATTATTACTAGCTGACAGTAAAATAGAGTTACCGGCCGTCCGGATTTGTCCGGCTTCCCATTAGTTTTTGTGGGGTTTATTATCACTAAACTTTACAACATCGAATATGCCCCCTTTAGCTCTTTCAGACGTGGGTACACCACTGTAGAGCAGCGTGTTGCCATCGAGATCCATGACTCCTTGTCCCTTTTTCTTTGTTTCCGTAATAGCCAGGTTTTCTAATTTTGCTTTCCTCATCTCTTCCACCAGCTCCTCTTCTTTCCCATTTATACTTCTTGTGTTCCATGTTCCATAAGTCATAGTCCGTTCCAGTTCGTCACCTTTAGAATCAGTCCGGTTTTCTCTCTTGTAGTTCGCGTAATCGTGTTTTAAAGCAAACAGGTGATTGGCGGAGTTGTAAAATATATATATATATATCTATATATATATATATATATATATATATATATATATGTATATATATATATATATATATATATATATATATATTATATATATATATATATATATATATATATATATATATATATATATATATATATATACATACATATATATAGTATATATATATATATATACATACATACATACATACATATATGTATATATATATATATATATACATATATATATATATATATATATATATATATATATATATATATATATATATGTATATATGTATATATGTATATATATGTATATGTATATATATGTATATATATATATTATATATATATATATATATATATATATATATATATATATATATATATATATATATATATATATATATTCACACAGAAGGGGACGAGACATCTCTCATCCTCTCCATCAGTCCTGATTAAAGTTAAAAGGCGCACGTAATGTGTAGCCTATCCTGTCTGATCGGTTATTATTTAATTTATCCATTAGCGCACTTTAACAAATATCGCCTGTCATTAATAACTATTAGATTGTCGGCATCTGTTTGTTAGGTCGCATGATATTTAAACAACTGTCACTTACAAAATTACACAAATGAAATAAACGTGAAATCTTTTCTGTTACTTATCGTTCGCTAGTGTATTAATTAGACAACTAAACCGTCTCTATCTGTGTGATAGCGGGTGATTAAATTTACATTACTACTGAAACATCTGGAATAAAAATAGCTACGCGTTATTTAATTCGCTATTCTTAACACCTAAAAATCACAGTGAATTTAAGATGCTAAAACTTTTCACTTTAATACGCTTAAGCACAAATTTATATATTACCAGAAATCCAGAAAGAAACATCACGATCTATTAACATATCATTTCCAGTAGTTATAGATAACATGTTTAGACTCTCCGAAAAAAATCTGAGCGACAACTGATAATGATTTGAGAAAGACGCAGTTTATATAGGATCATGATGTCATGATCTCTAGAAGATGTGAATTCTCACACTCCGTTTCCCAGCAGAGAAATCTGAAACTACGTTTATCCGATCAAGGGTTTAACGGTCGCTGCTGCCGGCCGCTGCTGAACGACAACAAAGCTTAACACTGTGTAGTGTAGCGGGCTTTTGTCTGAGAATTTCCCTGTTTCTCGAGATCAAAGAGATATCTTTCCCTGAATGTACGAACATCACAGGATTTACTCCCCTTATAGAGAAACTTCAAAAGCCGTTACCTTCCACGTGTTTTCCACGTGCGATTTGCTCGTCATCGTAATACTGACAACTTCGCTCGCGTGAGAAACTTGCGTAGATGAACGTCATTCGCCCCCTGCTATGAATGACAGGTTGCGAAGGTTGGTAAACAAGCTCGTTTGATATGGTCAAGTAAAAAGAGGCGTGGATTACAAGGTGAGTCAGACGGCAGAGAAATGCGTGACTTTGTTAGCGAATCTTAAAACTACGCTGCGGTCATGAAAGGCTGTCAAGGATACAGAAGGCTTCATTTCCATTACACGTCACAGTTCGTCCGGGCTTTGAAGATGTGGAACCCTTTCATATCTCATTTATGGAAATAAAACTACTGTCATCCTTTAGCTATCTAATGATTGCTATCCTCCATTGCATCATCCTCCTCCATGCTTCAATTTCGACTCATAAAATTTGCTCCAACATTCTCCTTTCCTGGTATATATTGTACTTTGAACGAGTACACGCTTAACAGTAGACCCCAACGCATAATCTTTGCGTTAAATTCCTTATTGGCTCCTAGGAATACCAATGGAGTAAGATCAGTATGTACCGTGAATGAAACGCCATATAGATATTCGTGATGTCTCCTGATCCTATTCACGAGTGCCAAAGATTCTCTCTCCACGGTTGAATAATTCCTTTCTGCTGTATTCAGTTTGTGGCTGCCGTATGCAACTGGAAATAACAGGTTTGGATTCTTGTCATCTGCTTGAAGTAATGTGGAACCAATTCCCTGTCCGCTGGCATCTACACGCAAAACAAAAGGTTTCTTAAGTTCAGGTAACCTTAAAATGGGGTATTTGGACAGTTGTTCCTTCAGAGTGACGTAAGCACGTTCACACTCTGCGGTCCAAACAACCTTATCGACTTGTGAGGTCAGTGAGAGGCACCGTAAGACCATTGACGTTTTTGATGAACTTTTGGTAATACGCGCACAGTGACAGGAGCGAACGAGTGTCTCTCTTTGTTTTAGGCCTCTTCGCTGCACGTATTTTCTCAATGTTTTTGGCCACGGGCCACATAATTCATCTTTGATCCTTAACCGCCGACCGTCAAAGCAGTCAGTAGCCATCACGCCTAGTGGCGTCTTGTAGGGCAACAACAAATTGATTCCACTTTGCTCGGTCGGTGGCGATCCTTCGTACAGTGCCCCAACTCTGGTTCATTCTTTGCATCTCAGCCTCCACAGTCCTCCGCCAAGTTGTTTTTGGTCAGCCTCTCTTTCGTTTTCCTTCAGGGGTCCATAGCATAGCTGTTCTTGTGATGGCATCGGGGTCTCTTCTGAGTAAGCAGATCTTGGTTGGTGATGGTATTCGGCCAAAAGATTCAGTGAATCTTTCTTAGGCATGTTGTTTGAAAAGAGGACAATTTCGACATTTCCTTCTCTGTAACTCTCCAGCAGTCCGCACCATAGAGAAGCACAGAAAGCACACAGCTCTGATATAATCTTAATTTTGTGCTTGTGCTGTATTGAGATGACTTCCAGATGTTGTTTAGGCTAAAAAAGGCTGTTCTTGCTTTGTTCATTCTATTGTTAATATCTTTGCTTGCTCCGCCGTCTGGTGTTACTATGCATCTTAGGTATGTGAAGGTGTCTGTCTGTACCAGTCGCTGATTCCTTACTGATATGGGCTCAGGGTTGCTCACATTGAGCATCATGACCTCTGACTTCTTTAGATTGATGCATATTCCAGATCTTCCAATGTAGAAAATGTAGTCCATCTTATTCCTCTTGAACTGCCCTCTGTTGTCAGGCGCATCACCCAGTCTATGACTGTTAAAAATAGAGTGGTTGATAAGGGGCATCCCTGTCGTACTCCTGTCTTCACCTCAAAGGTTAGGTTGCTCTGCCTAACGCTACACGTAAAGTTGGCATAGAGGCTTTTTATGATTGACACTATGCAGCTTGGAATTCCATAAGCCCTCAGTATTTTCCATAAACTGTCCCTATGTATACTGTCAAAAGCCTTTTCAAAATCAACGAAATTAATGTACAGCTGTCTTTGCCATTCTGAGCACTGCTCTATAATGTTCCTGAGGGTAAATATATGATCTACACATCTTCTGTTCTTTCTAAATCCTGCTTGTTCTTTCCTCAGTTTGTGGTCTATTGCTTTTGAAATTCTCTGTATAATTATCCTGCCTAGTATTTTGCTGGGAACTGAGAGAAGAGTGATTCCTCTCCAATTATTGCAGTCTGCAAGATCTCCCTTCTTGGGCAATTTGACAATTATTTCTTTGTTCCACTCTGTTGGTTTGTCCCTGTTTTCCAGACTTGTGCAAATAGTGGTTCTAATAGTTCTGCTGCTAGCTCAGGGTCTGTCTTAAATAGCTCTGCATTTAAGTTATCATGACCAGGAGCTTTTCCATTCTTTAACCCTTTGATTGCTGTAATGATTTTTTCTTTTCGTGGAATGTCTGTATTAACATCTAGATCGTTTTCAGCCCCAGGAAAATTCAATTGTGTCTCTGGTGGTTCCTTGTTCAGAGTTTCTCTGAAATGCTCTGCCCATCTTGTTTCCTGTCCCTCTGCTGTCGTGATGAGATTTCCTTGCTTATCTCTTACTAATGTAATATTGTTTTCACCTCGTTTTCCGCTGATGAATTTAGTTATTTTGTATACTGTGCTTTGTTCATTTCTCAGTGCTGCGTCTTCTGCCTGTCCTGCAAGATCGTCTAGGAAATACCTTTTGTTGGCTCGGGTTTGGCGTTTAACTTCCTTGTCCAGCTGACTGTACTGTTCGCTATATAATTGCTTTAACCTGGGGAACTTCGCTTCTGTTTTCTTTCTTTTCATTTCCTTTCTCGTCATTATGGTGTTTAATGTTTCTGGTGTTATCCAGTCTTGCTTCTTCCTTTCCTGGAATCCTAAGCATGATTTGCTGCTTTCCTTATATATTGTTGAAATGGTGTTGAATTTCTGGTCTATATCATCAGTCAATGTCTTTTCCTGACTTTTGACAAACTGATATCGTTTCTTTATGTCAGCCGCAAAAGCTTTTCTGGTAAGGGGGTCCTTAATTTGTTGATGTCAAACCTTTTTTGTGTAGTTACAGTTGGTCCAGCCCTTCTTAGTTTCACTTTCAGTTTTGCTACTACTAAATGGTGATCACTTCCCACATCTGCACCTCTTTTTACCTTTGTAGTGAAATTGACAGAGATACAACGGTAAAATACCTCCAAAGATAACATGTAAGGATAAAAACATAATGCGTAGGCTGCTGATAGTACATGATTGCCCAGACCGCGGGTCATCACCCTCCATAAAAATTGACTTGCTAGACAGGAGGGGAACGGCGGATAAAAAGGAAAAAATATGACTGGAAAGATTGCGTGAGACTAGAAAGGCTAAGGAGACGCAATTGGGGGGGATGGAGGAAAGTAAAAATTCACGTCCCCAAATTGACACGAGGTACGGAAATGGACGCTTTTGCGATACCAAGCCCTTGATTTGAATTCAGCGGCTAAACGCAGATGTTGAAATATTACAAAATTTAAAAAGTAACTTTTTCATAATATTAATGTTAGGAATATAAAAATTAGCTGGCCGGATGGCCCATTCTGAGCAGTGAACTAATATGTTCTTAATTTTACAGACGGATAGATAATATTGAAGATAATGACAAAAGACAGTGTTGTTCACATCAACGACAGACTGTATGGAATAAAAAGTGTCGCTATTTGCACAAAAAAAACACGACCTTGAGAAGCAGGTGTTCAAATCAACTTAGTAGGGAAGCGAAGGGACATTGGTGGGAGCTGTGTCTAAATATAACTTTTAACGACAAAATTTTGGAGGGGAGAGAAAGGTTGGTTCAAAAATCAAGTACATTTTGAAGAAAAAAAAACAAGTAGAGACGGACAGACTAACAGATAAACATCCATACTTGACTGAAGCATGACTGAAATGACTTTAGGGTAGGAAATTTGAATTTCAAATAAACCTAGGCAGTGATTGGCCACAGACAATCATTTTATCGGCGCTCAGACGCGCAAGTGGGGCCATTCCTCAATAGTTGTTCGATGATAGACACAGTATTTTAAAGTGTGGTGATTTCCAAATGAAAGAAAGTGAAATAAGTTCCGGGACGCCATACTATAGCCAGCAGCTCAGCTGAGTTTTGCTAGCATTTCTGTGTTCTTTATTCATAATCTGGTAAGATTGAAATTATTTCTTTGTATATTTTGAATATTGTTTAATGTTCGAGTGATTTGATACTGCCATATCGAAATCTAGCCTTACAAACAAGTAGGGATTTGCTCTAGACCCCCCGCCCAAGTCAGGGTCTAGGGACCAACAATATACATAAACTCCAACAAGGGTTAGGAAAGACAGATCAAGTGTTGAGAATAATGAAACATATTACCTATCCACTTTTAGGGAAGGAAACTAATAAATATTTTTCAGAATCTATAGTCTGGGAGGACCTATCTGATGTAAAACCACCATGGTAAATGTGCTGTTTGGTCAGAGAGATCTGACCTGTCTGTATGATGTGGTTGTTGTGTCAGTGTTGTGTCCAGACGTGGGTAGAGAATAGAATTTTGACACATAGCCAATACTTTGATTGCAGAGCTGTGAGTTTCAGCTGTCAACAAGGCGGTGTCTATCAGTTGGTGATTTTACTCGAGTGTATCTGTGCAGTACGTTGTGACAGAGACCACTATTATTGCCCGCCAGCACGGAGAGGTGGGACCACCAGATTTCAGCACCAGAGCTACTTCTTCAAGATGAGTGAGCCTCTGGTCTGCTGGAAGTTCACCAACGCCTTTTAGTTACTAATACCCCATAAAATTCCTGCAATTTACTGGACACTGTGTAGTCAATATAGACAGGTGTGATGAGGCCACCCCAACAGCACAAGCATTAACTATCCTCCCAAGTAGATGATACTAGAACATTTTAATAAAACTAACTAGTCTAGTACTTATATATGTACACTCTTGCATTTATTATGTAACATTCCATGCATTTCTTTCATAATTTTTTAAATCCTTTTTTAAAAAAAAAAGTTCTGGTCAACATAAAACTTGATCCAGAACAAATAAATGTAATATAATTCTATCAAAAATTTTACACACGTGAGTTAGTTCAGTGTATTTTAACATTTGTTAATATTATTAGTCTTCTTAAATATCTGTGGGTGTATTTATAAACTATCACACCACACTACACATCATTACCCTAGACATTTTATGTAGCCACATTCATTAAGAAAAAAAAATTAAGTGTGAGGTCGTAGTGGTAGCAAGAAAGGCCTTCTGACAATTCACAACTACATTTTATCTCAGGAGCCTTCACAGCTGGCCTCATACATTACATTTAGTAAATATCACCATCATACAATACCATCAAACCCACTACATACATTGGGGTCTTGTCCAGGGATAATTAGCCCAACAGTAATATTAGGATCTCCTGGTTGGAGAAATAAAATTAGGGAAAAAAAAATTGTGAAATTCCCTTTAAAATTAAAAGTGTCCCTGCAGATAAAAGTTGGTGAATCTTCACAGCCAGTGATAATTAATTAGTTAACTGGTTAGTTAGAATTAGTTAGACTATAGTCATAAGAAGTACTTAGTGTATTTACTGGTTAGAGATTTAGCTTGTATATTATTATATTGTCTAAAAAGTATGGCGGAGCTAGCAAAATTCCGATCAGCTGCTGTGCTGACCGCAAAGGAGATGGGAATGGATGGTCAAATTTTAATTCAATATGTAACGGCTGAATGTGATAAATATATTGAAAGGGAAGATAGAAAGTTAGCTGAAGAAAAGAGGTTACAAATTGAGGCTGAGATTAAGAGGCTGCAGATTGAGGCAGAAGAAAAACGACAGCAAAGGGAGGCAGAAGAAAAACGACAGCAAAGGGAGGCAGAAGACAAACGCCAGCAAAGGGAGGCAGAAGAAAAAAGGTTGACTGCCGAAAGGGAGGCAGAAGATAGAAGGTTGCAGAGGGAGCACGAATTACGACTAAGGGAGCTGGAATTACAAGGCCCGGCTCCTGAAAATGGTGCCAGCCCTTTTGCCTCAGATGCTACGCCCAGTCTGGGAGCCTCAAACTCAGCTATGGGGTTTCATTTAGACCATTTTGTTGAAAAAGACGATGACATAGAGGGGTACCTAGGACGTTTTGAGTTATTAGCTACTACATATGGGTTAGAGAGAGAGAGGTGGAGTTTAAAGCTATCACAGGGATTGAGAGGTACTTCTTATGAAGTATTTGCCAAAATGAACAGGGAAGACCAAGACAATTATGACATGTTAAAGCAGGCTTTGTTATTAAGGTACGAGAAGAATGGTGAATTTTATCGTAAGAAATTTAGAAATGCCAAACTGTTGTCTGGGGAGACATACCACCAATTCTCTGCTAGACTAGAAACCTATTTGGAGAAATGGACGGCTCTGGGGAAGACCCAAGATCTTAAAGAAATGATCATGATTGAGCAATTGAGAGAGTCCATGGCTCCAGACATGAGAAAATTTCTCATGGAACAAGGTGCAGAGAAGTTGGGGGAAATTTTAAATGTTGCTGAGAGGTATCAGGCAGCTCAGGCAGAGGTAAGTGGTGCTAAAAAGAAGCACATAGACAATTTTAAAGCTCCACAGCAATTTAATAAATTTGATAATAGAGAGCAGGGAAATAAAGGTAGGACAAACTTTGAGCGGCCAAGAAATGACTATCGCGACAGAAACTCACAGTTCAATCCAAAAGTTCAATGAAAGAAAACCGTTGAACCAAGGAAAAAGATGGTGTAAATGGTGCAAGAAGGATAACCATAACACCGAATTTTGTAGAAGGAAACCTTCAAACATTGCTGCAATGAAGTCGGGGACGCGAAGATTAAAGGTTAATCCTAATGGACAACAGGAACCTTATCACCCCCCAGTTTGTGAGGATGTTATTTGTAATGGGGTCACCATAAGGTGCCTTTATGATACAGGTTTGGATTATGATTCAGTTGTGAAGTCTAGCCTAGTGGACCCAAGTCAGTATACCACAGAAACAGTGGAAATACAAGGGGCGACTAAGGACATACCACTCATGACACTTCCCATCGCAAGGATAACGGTGAAAAACTCGCTATGTGGAGGGAGAAATCAGAGCAGCAGTGATAGATGAACCAATCTACCCTCTGATATTGGGGTGTAGATACGTCTTCTTGGGGAATCCCGAGAAACCTGTGATCATGGCGACAGTGCAGACCAGGTCACAGAAGAAGGAGGAAGAAGGTGAACCTATAAATGCTCATCCAGAGGAGATGAGGAAGGCGCAGGCTGAGGATAGGACACTCAAGCCCTGTTTTAAAAAATTGCCCAAATGCCACACACCTCCGAGCAAGGGGGAATATTTCATGAAAAACAAACTCTTATACAGGAAGACAGGAACTAGATCCACTGGTCACGGACAGTTAGTTCTTCCCAAGATATATAGGGCAAACTTAATAAGGAGCTTACATGTTGGAAAAGATGGTGACCATGAGAAAGTCGGTACCATCTGCCAAAAGATTGCTCGAAAATACTATTGGCCCGACGTAAATGTCGATGTTGAAAACTTTGTAGAAGCATGTGGCGTATTTCATGAGGGAACACCCACAAAGGGAAAATATGTGCAGGACCTAGAAACGCCACGGGGCAACTTTAGGCCTGAAAGGAAAACTAATTATACTCGGGTAGACAAAGTGGAAGGGGAGCCCCCTTTTCACACCCAGTCTTCACTTGAATGGATTAACATGGCCACTATGCGAAGAGTACAAAGAAGAAATTTTACCCAGGATAAGATGACAATCCCTCGGTCAGACTTATATAAACTGGAAGAACAGACAAGAGATCGAAGATCTCTCATAAACAATCTTAAGTGGGGAGACAAACCCCAGAGAAAAATTGGTAGTGGTCGATTTGTGAGTGATGATTCTAGGAAGAAAAGTCCTCATTGTAGAGCTTCTAATGGACGGGACCCGATGGGTTCCATGAAAAATAAGTATGATAAATTAAAGATCCAGATGTAACTCTATTAAGGACCTGGACAGATGAGAAGGCGGAAGAGACTGTTACCTCATCGTATCAATATGTGAACGAACTGACCACTCGTTTGAAAGCTGGATGGAAACTGGCAAATGATAATTTGAAGCAAGCCAGGAAGAAACATGCAGCATATTTTAATAGGAAGGCAAAGGACAGGGAACTGGCAGTCGGAGAGAAGGTGCTGCTTCTACTACCCGGAAGCCAGAATAAATTACAAATTGGTTGGCAAGGTCCATATACGGTTCTAGAGAAGGTGTCTAGAACAAACTATAAAATTGACAAAAAGGGGAAGGAGAAAGTTTATCATGTAAACCTGTTAAAGAAGTATCTGGACAGACCACTCCAGGAAAGCACCCCCTTATTGACCTTGGCTATTGCAACCCAGATGCAAAAAGAACCACTCACCTCACATGAATACCCATTACATCCTTGTGAAACCGCAGCACAGGTAAAAGTCAGTAAGCACCTGACTAAAAACCAGAGGGAGAGAGTTCAACAGGTTCTGGAGGAACATACAGATGTATTAACAGATAAACCAGGCCATACAAATTTGCTACAGTATGACATGAAACTGGTAGACTCAAACCCAATCTGTATGAGAGCCTATTCTATTCCGTTCGCGAAGGAGAAGGCATTGAAGGAAGAAATAGAGTATTTGTTGAAGGAGGGGATTATTTCGCACAGTGAATCATCTTTTAGTTCTAGTGTCGTTTTGTTGAGAAAACCGTCTGGGGAACACAGACTGTGCATAGATTACAGGAAACTGAATGCTGTCACAGAAGGACAAGTGGATCCATTACCAGACACAAAACAGTTATTTGCCAGACTGAACAAGGCAAAATACTTTTCAAAGGTGGATCTTAGTAAAGGCTATTACCAGATCCCAGTGAAGCCTGAAGTGAGACCTTATTTGGCTTTTAGCACTTCGGATGGACATTATGAATTCAATATGCTACCATTCGGACTGAAAAATGCTCCGAGTGTGTTTTCAAGGATGATGCGCAAAAATTGTTGGATCCCCTGAATAACCCATGTATCACGAATTTCATGGATGATATTCTCGTCGCCACAGAGACATTTGAAGAACACATTGAAGCTCTGGAGATGTTGTTTGATAGACTTCGGGAGGCGAACTTAACTGCTAGGCCAACAAAATGTTGTATTGGATGCAAAGAGTTGGAATTCTTGGGACACACTGTATATCAGGGTAATATGACCCCTGATCCTAAGAACTTGGAAAAACTGCAGAGAGCACCTAGGCCGCAAACAAAAAAAGGACGTGCGATCATTTGTGTCGTTATGCGGATTTTATCAGAAATACATCAAGAATTTTAACGCTATTTGTGCTCCTCTGACTGATCTGACTCGCAAGGGACTTCCAGATAAAATTATTTGGACTGCACAATGTGAACTAGCGTTCCAAGAGTTAAAGGAAAAAACTCACTAGCAAGCCTATTCTCAAACTGCCTGATTTGACACAGGACTTTGTCTTAAGAACCGATGCAAGTAATGTAGGACTAGGAGGGGCTTTGTTGCAAAGATCATCTTCACCTGATGGGGAACTGAAACCAGTCGCTTATGCAAGCCGTAAATTGAATAAGGCGGAACAAGGATACTCCACAAGCGAAAAAGAATGTTTAGCGTTAATCTGGGCAATAAAGAAGTTTCAAATCTATCTATCTGTATGGTAGGACTTTTGTGGTGGAGACGGACCATCAGCCTCTCGTATTCTTATCTCAGGCTAAGCATGAAAACGCAAGATTGCTGAGGTGGTCTTTATTGCTTCAACCTTATCAGTTCAGTATCCAATATATCCCAGGCAAATTGAATGTCGGTGCAGATTTCCTCAGTCGGCACCCCTGTGATCAAAATTAGAGTAGTGGCAGACGTGAGGAGTAATTTTACCTATGTGTATCGCTGGTTTTGGAACTTGCCATAGGCATGTTTTCAAGTGGGGAGATGTGTAGTGAAATTGACAGAGATACAACGGTAAAATACCTCCAAAGATAACATGTAAGGATAAAAACATAATGCGTAGGCTGCTGATAGTACATGATCGCCCAGACCGCGGGTCATCACCCTCCATAAAAATTGACTTGCTAGACAGGAGGGGAACGGCGGATAAAAAGGAAAAAAAATATGACTGGAAAGATTGCGTGAGACTAGAAAGGCTAAGGAGACGCAATTGGGGGGGAAACGGAGAAAAGTCACGTTTCCCAAGTTGACATAAAGTAAGGAACTCGACAGAAGGGACCTTGGATATGTTACGCCACAGTCATTTATTGGTCGCTTTTGCGATACCAAGCCTTTGATTTGAATTCAGCGGCAGAACGCAGATGTTTGGAATATTACAAAAATTAAAAAGTAACTTTTTCGTAATATTAATGTTAGGAATATAAAAATTAGCTGGCCGGATGGCCCATTCTGAGCAGTGAACTAATATGTTCTTAATTTTACAGACGGATAGATAATATTGAAGATAATGACAAAAGACAGTGTTGTTCACATCAGCGACAGACTGTATGGAAAAAAAAGTGTCGCTATTTGCACACAAAAAAACACGACCACGAGACGCAGGTGTTAAAATCTACTTAGTAGGGAAGCGAAGGGACATTGGTGGGAGCTGTGTCTAAATATAACTTTTAACGACAAAATTTTGGAGGGGAGAGAAAGGTTGGTTCAAAAATCAAGTACGTTTTTTTGAAAAAAACAAGTAGAGACGGACAGACTAACAGATAAACATCCATACTTGACTGAAGCATGACTGAAATTACTTTAGGGTAGGAAATTTGAATTTCAAATAAACCTAGGCAGTGATTGGCCACAGACAATCATTTTATCGGCGCTCAGACGCGCAAGTGGGGCCATTCCTCAATAGTTGTTCAGTGATAGACACAGTATTTTAAAGTGTGGTGATTTCCAAATGAAAGAAAGTGAAATAAGTTCAGGGACGCCATACTATAGCCAGCAGCTCAGCTGAGTTTTGCTAGCATTTCTGTGTTCTTTATTCATAATCTGGTAAGATTGAAATTATTTCTTTGTATATTTTGAATATTGTTTAATGTTCGAGTGATTTGATACTGCCATATCGAAATCTAGCCTTACAAACAAGTAGGGATTTGCTCTAGACCCCCGCCCTAGTCAGGGTCTAGGGACCAACAATATACATAAACTCCAGCAAGGGTTAGGAAAGACAGATCAAGTGTTGAGAATAATGAAACATATTACCTATCCACTTTTAGGGGAAGGAAAACTAATAAATATTTTTCAGAATCTATAGTCTGGGAGGACCTATCTGATGTAAAACCACCATGGTAAATGTGCTGTTTGGTCAGAGAGATCTGACCTGTCTGTATGATGTGGTTGTTGTGTCAGTGTTGTGTCCAGACGTGGATAGAGAATAGAATTTTGACACATAGCCAATACTTTGATTGCAGAGCTGTGAGTTTCAGTTGTCAACAAGGCGGTGTCCATTCAGTTGGTGATTTTACTCGAGTTATCTGTGCAGTACGTTGTGACAGAGACCACTATTATTGCCCGCCAGCACGGAGAGGTGGGACCACCAGATTTCAGCACCAGATGCAAGCGATTATGCCAAGATGAGTGAGCCTCTGGTCTGTGGAAGTTCACCTAAACGCACTTTTAGTTTTAATAATACCCATAAAATTCCTGCAATTTATGGACACTGTGTAGTCAACTATAGACAGGTGTGATGATTAAAAAAAAGTTTGGTCAAAAACATAAAACTTGATACTAGAACAAAATAAATGTAAAAATTCTATCAAAAATTTTTCAGTGAGTTAGTTCGTGTTATTTTAACATATGTATAAT